>ML778335.1:0-79330 GCA_009831015.1 Picea engelmannii
TATATGTGAGCCGCCATTAATAAATGCTAGTGGATTGGTCCTGTAAGCTCACACAACAAGTTATATCTATATCATTGTAATTAAAAAATGCTATATTTATATCATTGTAATTAAAAATGCTATAACTATATCATTGTAATTAAAAAATGCTAGTGGGTTGGGTTGTTCCATTAGATGACAAGGTATACTTATATTATTGAAATTGAAAAAAATGTTACAAAATATAATTAGTTAGTTTTAATTGGATAATTTAATCATTGGTACAATTGTACACTACCACAACATCGGGAACCTATTCAATTTCAATTAAATTTTGATAATTGACAAGTTGAAAACGTTTGGTGATAGTTTGAATAGTTGAAAACGTTCATTGCTTAATACTTACACTCTAATTTTAATGGATGAGTGTTACATGTACCCTATTAAAGAGTAAATTGATTAGTGGATAAAATCAATTTTTTTCTAGTTTAGTTATCACTGAAATCTAATAAAAACCAAAAGTTATGGTTCCATCTTACTGATATGAACTTTGACAATGAAACTTTTCTCTCAGGAGTTTTGACCCATTTTAAAATGACCAGGATCAATGAAATTTGTTTTAAATGATTGGATCGTGATAGAACTTTATCTCATAGGAAAAAAAAATCACCGAAAACATTGAGTTTATCCACTTATTGACTCACTCTCACGTGAGAGTATATGAAAACAAATTATATTTAGTGATGTAACCAAATGGAAAGAGAATTCAATGACAATTGTTTGATAATTATTTGATTTCATGTAAAATTAAGACAAGTACAATGATATTTTTATGTCCATTAATTGCAAATTATATATATGTTCATATGAGGATCATACATTCTGGACTAGGTTTACATTTGAAAGCCACATACTTATGAAATATGATGGTTTACTTTGATATTTTCCAAATGTATTTGTAGAAATGATAACTACACAAGGATAACAATAGAGATTTTGGATTTCATGTGTGCAATTAGAAAAGCAACAACAACAATAAACATCAAATGTTTGGACATGTTGCAATAAGCAAGTAAGTTATTTAATCATAGGTTATGCATGTTTTAGTTAACAAATGATGGTTACTCATGGAGGGGTTTTATTACATTAGGGAGAAACCAAATACCAATATTTAAATCCAAAACCAATTTATTTAACCACCCTTAAGAAATGTAGGTAGCTAAGTTAGTCATAAAAGTTTGAAAAAAAGAAATTCTTGTTAAAATATTATTATTCAATACTTATGGATTCAAAGGGTGACTATTAATACATCACAAAAATGAGAGATGTATTTTGAAGATAAAATACATTTTTCCCAGTTTTGGAAGTGATTGCTAAATGTAACACTTATCTAAATTAACTCCAAGTTGTATCCTTTTTTTGCAACTTTCAAAATAAATACACAATTATGCATGAACTAAGATTTGGATTCATATTATTGATCAAGCTTCATTAAATAACTAAGATGGTACCATATGTTCACTTAGAGATCACATAAGTTAAACAAATTATAAATGATAGGCATAAATACCCTAATCTCATTAGTCTATCATCAACCAGACTCATACAATACTCTACATTGTATATATTCAAGTATTCATAAGCAGTGCTCGTAATAATTGTTTTCAATGCGATCTTATTTAACCATTTAAGGTCTTAGGAATGACATGTTGTTCTGAGATAATTGTGATATCTGCAAATTCATACGATGAAATTACTGACCTTTCTCAATGAATTAAATATAGATGAGATTAATTTATTTTACAAGCTTACACAAGGTTGCGCGATAGGTTTTTTCAACATTGACTTGTATAATATTTCACAAGGTTGTGAGATGAGTTTTGTCAATCTTGTACAAAGTCGTGAAAAGTTACGTAATATGTTTCATCAACCTTGTATAAGGTTGCAAAATTTACATAATGTGTTTCATCAACCTTGTATAAGGTTGCACAAGTTTACGAAATGGTATTAAACCATTACACACACATGCGCGCACGAAATAGTATATTTCATAAAGTGGTTTATTATAATAATTAGAATCCATTAATAAATTTTTCATAATAAGTAATATCCATGTCCATTTTAATAATATTCCACTTGGAGACTAATCAAATCAAATCCAGTGTTATTGCACATGATGGACTATGCTCCAACTTTGGACCTGGAAAGTTTCTCATCTTCACCAGCATGCTTAAAGGCCAAATGAAGTTTAGTAGGAACTCAGTTTCTCCCTAGTTACTTTCTTTGTTAACATGTTTGCAGGATTCTGGCTAGTGTGTATCTTTTTCAACTTCAATTGTCCATCTTCCAGAACTTATCGTATGAAATGGTACCTAAGATATATATGTTTAGTGTTAGAATGAAAGGATAATTTCTTTACAAGGTGAATGCCACTTTGGTTGACAATGTACAGCCTATTATTCTCCTACTTCTTTCCCAATTCCTCCATAAACCTTTGTAACCAAATAATCTATTTACTAGCATCTATAATAGCGACATACTCATCTTCCATTGTTGAAAGTGAAAGAACCTATTGCAATTTCAAAATCCAACTTATTGTCGTTTCACTTGTACTGAAAAAATACCCTATGATTCTCCTCTTTCTATCTATATCACCTGTCATATCTAAATCAACATTTCTATGTAGAATAGTGTTTGAACCTCCAAAACATAATATCTAAGTATTAGGACCTATAAAATACATGAGAATCCATGTTTCTTCCATCTAATTCTCTTTACCTAGATTGTTCATATACCTGCTCACAACTTCCACTGCATGTGTAATATATGGCCTTATGCACACCATGGCATACATTAATATGCCAATTGCAGAAGAGTACAAATGATCCAGGTGGATATTAGTGACCACCCACCTATTCCAATTGGATCACATACATATGTCATCTTGGCAGTTTCATTTTTCATCTCAATGGTTTTTTTTATAGCTTTTCGGGTCCCAAACTTCCGAGGCCGTTTTGAGGCCCTAAACAACATTTTTTGGGCCTGCCACAATCACATTATAGATAGAGTTAGAGTGTGACGACATAATGTGTATTCCTTGTATAGACCTTTCCAATGGGCTATCTTGCACCTAAAATGGATATCGTATGCAAAAGTTATGACCCCAAGAAGTTTATGTACCAACTTACCCCAATGGGGCCCACATGAATTTTGGCGCTTCATCTCCTAGGGTTAGTTTTTGGATGTCTAGGGTTTTGAAATTCATGTTTAATGTAAAAATCCTTTGGAACCTCATTATACTCATCTTCTTGTGAATGAGCACAACCGTCACATCTCTTCTCAGAGATAAGCTTCCACCATTCTAACAAGCTTATTTCGGTATGAATTTTACAGTTTCAACATTTCTTTATTGAACAGAAGCCAAGTTTTATTATATCTCTGTTATTTTTCATTGTATCTATGTATTAATAATACATGTCTATATTCATTTCATTTTTCTCATAAAATGTAGATGAGTGGTATCAGAGTCGTCTTCTCCTTATCGTTCTTAGTGCATGTCCTCGACGAGATTAGGGCACAAAGAGTTGGGCCTCGAGCTTGTTTCTATTGAGGACAAGATATCTCACACGCCCAAGCAACCTTCCATGGAAGGAGAAAATAAATAAGACAAGACAAGGAAGATATTCTTTCAAATTGTTTCTTAAGGAAGACCTCGTGCAATAGAGGAACGAGATGATGGATATTTTTTCACAAATGCTTGGACCACTGCCAATAGGCGACAGATATTCCTCGAGCGAAGGTGCCACCCCCTTCAAGGTACATATCAAATTTTATATTCCTATATTTGAAGGTCAGATAGACACATATGTTGTAGACAAATGGTTGAATTTGTTAGAAGGATATTTTTTTGTCCATAACTTTTCCAATAGAGAAAATATTATATTTCTACTCGTCAAAGCTATCCCACATGTCAAATATTGGTGGGAGACTTTATGTGAGAAAAAGGAATCAAAGGAACCCTCATTATTTGCAGTCACACTCACCTGAGAGTCCTTTAGGGATTGTATTAAGGAACAATACTACCCTGTTGGAACTTATGACGACCTATATACAATATGGACCACATTGCAGCAGGAAAGGGACCAAACAATGCCAGAGTACACAAATATCTTTCATACCTTGCGCACCAAGTTGGGTATCAAATATTCTAAGCGACATCTTAAATAAAAGACACGACAGTTTGGGTCTGGGAACCCCTCACAATAGAAGTAGGGTAAGGGTAGCCCCAACTCATAGAACAAAGGGCAGGGGAAATTTGGATAGCCTCAGGAAAACCAGTCTAAGCCGAAAAAAAATAAGGACAATGGAAAGATGAAGAAAGACACCAAGAAGTGGTGCGAATTCCATAAGAGCCCCTAGAATAACATTATTGATTTCCACTCAAAGCAGACATTGGTGGCAGAGGTGAAAGACTCTGAATAAGATACGGGTTCTGACTCAAATTCAGAACCAGAAAATGGGAGATAGATTATTGACATGGAACCCAGTGCCACCATTGCTACCACCAAGATTCATCCAGGTGAACCTGATGAACCAAAGGAAGGCGATCACCTCTTTCATTCACAGATGTGGGTGAAGGGTACTCTGCTTCACTTCATCATTGATAGTTGTATCTAGAAGAACCTCATCTTAGTGGAGGTCGTCAAGCAGCTGGCCCTACCGACAACGTCGCACCCACAACCATACACCATCGGATGGCTCTGTCAATGAATAAATATTCACGTCAGCCAATAGTGGTGCTTGTCTTATGACATCAATCCCTTCAAAGATGAGGTATTGTTTGATTTCACTCCCCTTGAAGTTTGTGATGTTCTTTTGGGCCAACCTTATTTATGGAAACATCATGTTGTATATGAGTCTAGGCCTTGCAGTGTTATTATTACTTTGGAAAGGAAATTGTACAGGATACCTGAGGTAGTCCCACCTACTTCCATGTCCTTGATCTTTGCCAATAAATGCAGGAAGGTCATCTCTCAGACCAGGAAGTTTTTCTTCTTCATGATTCTCTCTCAAAGCGAGTGGAAGGTTGTAACCACATCCATGGCCTCTGCGACCAATCTCTCCATGCAATGGAGGAAAGTGGATAAGGTCGTGGAAGAATACAAATACATATTATCCATACCCACTAGGGTACCTATACACTCTCAGTTCAAGCATTCAATCGATATGACCCCTTACGCATTGTTACCCAATGGGTCAGTCTATCACCACTCTCTATTAAAAAACGAGGAAATAAAGCATCAGATCCAAGAACTACTCCAAAGGGGGTACATCCGACCCATCTCATCACTGTGTTGAAGCCCAATCATTATTGTGTAGAATAAATACAGGACATGGCGACTCTACATCGATTATGCGGCCCTAAATAAAATCACAGTAAGGAATAGATACCCGATTCCCTAAATCAATGATCTCCTTGACCATCTAAAGGGGGGGAAATACTTCAGTAATATTGATATGAAGGTCTGGCTACCATCATGTCCCAATAGACCAAACAGATGTATGGAAAAATGCCTTCAAGTCCAAAGAAGGTCTTTTTGAATGGTTCATCATGCCCTTTGGTTTGACGAATGCCCCAATAACTTTCACAAGGATGATGGATGATATATTGTGGCCTTTCACCAATTATTTTATGGTGCTGTATATGGATGAAATATTCATCTACAGAAAGAATTGGGTGGAACACTTGCAACATATTCATCAGGCTATGCACACTCTGCGACAACACAAGCTATATGCAAATTTGGAAAAATTCTCCTTCAACATGGATAGGGTCTAATACCTAGGATACATTGTTGATGGGAATGGACTGCATGTGGATATATCCAAGATCCATATCATTTTTTATTGGCCAGCCCCAACCACACTCACTGAGCTTCAAATATTTTTAGGCCTTGCCAATTTATATCGTAGGTTCGTGTTGAGATTCTCCCACATTGCATGGGCCCTAAGCCAAGTAAACAGGGGTGGTGGTAAGGAAAATTTCATGTGGGGCCTGTCATAACAACAAGAATTCAATGATTTGAATAAACACTTGTGCTCATCCCCAGTGATTTCATTACCTTACCTACAACAACCCTTTGAGATCGAGAAAGATGCTTTAGACTATGTTGTGGGTGAAATTCCCACTCAACACGGACACCCCGTGGCCTATCATAGTGAGACATATCATATGTCATCTACAAGTACCCTACTTTCGACAAAGATATGTACTCCATTGTGTAAGACTACCTCCATTGGAGGCATTACATTCTCAGGAAGGAGACAATCATGCACACCGATCATAAGATGTTATAATTCATGCAAGCACAGGGAAAATTGTAGAATGACCACCATTAGAAGTGGTACACATATTTGCAATAGTTCCATCTCAACATCAAGTATAAGACAGGAAGAAACAAACACATCACTTATTACCTCAACCTCCCGCCATTTTCAACACTCACCACAATGCTAAACTCCTGCAGCCATGAGACCTCCGGATGGACCCAACTCTATAGAGAGATCCCGACTTTGCTACTACCTACCAAATGTTGGGCACAAACATAGGTGTCACTGATTTCCATCTTTAGGATGAAATGTTATGCCATATTATCCATATCTGCGTTCCATCAAGTGAGCGAGTGAAGCTAATTTGGGAAGCCCACTATAGTCGAATGGAAGGACACTTTGGCATCGAAAAGACAATGGAAATGTTGCAAGGACATTTCTATTGGCCAAAAATTCGACAAGATGTCAACAAGTATATCAGGTCCTGCATTTCCTGCATCATCTCCAAATTGACCATTAAGAAACAAGGAATGTACACCGCTCTATCTACTCATGGAAGGTCATGAGAATCTATCTCAATAGACTACATGTCAGGCCTTCTGTCAACCAAGCAGGGAAATGACATTTTTTTTGTGGTGGTTGATAATTTTTCTAAAATGGCGATTATGACCGCTTGCAAGAAGAGAATCACAACAAAGGTCACTTCCAAGCTCTTCTTCGAACGAGTGTGGGTAAATTTTGGGATACCAAAAACCATCATCTCATATCAGGATAGTTGGTTCCTCAACACATTTTGATCAAGCCTCTGGTCATTGTTGGACACCAAGCTCACCAAATCCACTGCCTTCCACCCCCAGATAGATGGCCAAACCAAGGTCATTAACCAAATGATTGTGCATATCCTATGCATGTACAATTCCAAGAATCCCCACACATGGTTTGAGAGCCTTTTGTATGTTCGTCACAACTACAATAGAGCCATGCATAGCTCAACCGACCACAGTCCCTTTCAGGGGGGTTGGGATTTCAACCATTGGGTCCCATGGATGTTGCACTACCCATTGTGGCCATCCAGGAAGACTCATCCCATGCTCAAACTGAAGATGAAAAAGCTACCCAGTTCATTCAGCAGATCTAGCACATCCACCAACATTTTTAGGAAATTTTGCAGAAGTCCAATTCCAAGTACAAACAACTCCATGATCAACATCGAGTGCCACACAAGTTTTAGGTGGGAGATAAATTTTGGTTTCACTTGCAGAAAGAATGCCTTATAAGACCCCATAAGAATCTTCAGCCACTCCGCTATGGACCTTATACAATGCTTTTGAGCTCAACATCCCCCTCTTCCTTGGCTTGCACCTATTTTTTAATGTGAACCTCCTTCGGCCATACTGTCCACCATTATTGGACACCTCAAAGGTAGCAGAACAATTGACACCAATAGTGTTAGAGATACCTCACACACACCTAGGATTTTTTTTCCTAAGTTTTTCCCTATGTTTATTAGTCATTATTTAGTCTCCTATAGTTTAGGGAGAATATTCCTTTTCCTACATTCTAGGAGAATATTCTCTTCAGTTCACACTTCAATTGGATCAATTGAGTGGAGTCTTAATTCCACATTGGTTCCATCACCATGAAGAATTAGGATCATCACTACTAATGTGCATTTTCCTTGGGATTATCACCAGACTAGTGTGTTACCCTCACTTACCCTATTTCAGTCAGTTAACTGAAGACTGGGAGGCTAGTTAACTCAGACTAGGTGGCAGTTAACTCTCGTAACTTTTGTTGTGTGTCTAGATCACTCTATACCACCACTATGGTGCATTGGATTCCCTTCCAGTGCACATTAGTTGAGTTATACATAGTATATCATGTGCAATTTATTGTTCATTCATTCAACTAATACAATTCTTTGATTTTCTCTCTCTTGTTTCCGTCTTTCCTCATTTTTCTGCAAACTGTGTATGTCGTTTGATATCTAGATCTTATCTATGTAGGTTCATCCACATTTACATGGTATCATAGCCAGCAGATTTCTAGGAAAATACACACCAGAATCTTTTTGCAGGCGCCGAAGATTGAAGATGGAATTTCCAAAATAATTGATTCTTACACTGTACAATTTCTGCATGGAAGGAAAGGATCGTAATGCATCTTTGAAGAAGAGGATTATATAGGTTAAACATAGACACAGAGACCAAACCCACATCAGCCATAGAAAAATCCAAGTATCTAAATCAGATGGATGAAGGCTGAAGCGTATGGAACTATTTGCAGTCTCATTTCTCCTTATCTCCTCTTTCACATATCCTACTGTAAAACCCCCAATGAATTCTGGACCACCATGGAAGGACTTTTTGGAAAACATGAAAATATGAGGGGACATATACTCGAGGTGGAATTGCTCACATTGGATCCAAAAAACTTCGACAATCTCCAAGTTTTTTTTACCAAATATAAGGATTTGTTGTTTTTATTCAAACTTGGTACAAAATACTCAGTGTTTGTATCCACATTTCATTTAGTTAGGGTCGCCTCTAGAGCTACCTAGAAAATGCCTTCTCTTGAGGCCTTTATCGATTCTATGATGCAAGAGAAGACCAAGCTCATCAATATGGGAAAAATCAAAGGCTCAAAGGTGCATGCACTTGCTATGCGAGATGGTAGAAGTCACCAAAATCAGAAATCTAAAAAAAAAGACAAAGGGAAGGGACATGCAAATCCAAATAAGGAAGGGTACTCAAAGCCCTTCAATGATTCCTTTTGATCCAATGGTGGAAAGGAGAGAAATGAACTTACTGTCAACATGGATTCCATCCAGAATCTATGTGCATGCAGAAACAGATAGATCAAATGGCACAAATACTTCAGCAAAACAAACTTGGAGATTGCATCCCCAAGGATGACAAGAAGAAGAAGACAGAAGATGTAAACCCCAAGATAGTTAATTCTATCCATGCTTTGATTGCCATTAACTTCTCTCTCGATTCTTGGATTGTAGATTCAAGTGTATCACACCACATGGAATCCAAAAATAAATTCTACTCTCCATTGGATGCATGCAAAGGTCCTCCTATTCTAATGGGGGACGACTCTCCAGTCAAAGTCATCGAAAAAGGAAGAGTTGAAATCACAAATGGGAGCTTTGAGAATGTACTACACATTCCCAAACTCTCTGTCAATCTTGTCTCCATGTATTAGATGAAAAACTCTGGCACCGGAAGGAAATTGATATTCACACATGATGCAATGGATATCTATGACATGAAAACCAATTCCAAAGTTGTTACTGGTGAGGTAAATTACCAATCCAGACTCTACACACTTTCTGAATTTATTGAACCAAATTATGCATTACTACTTACACATGCTCATGAAAGTAGTAGGATATGGCACGAAAGGTTTGGGAATTTAAATTTTAGATAAATGAAACAACTTAACAAGTAGAGAATGGTTGAAGGTGTACCTGAAATCCACTTCTCTAGAGGAATTTGTGATGGATGTGTTCTTGGAAAACACCCTCAAGAGAAATTCAACAAAGGAAAGGCTCAGAAGGTCTCCTCTCCTTTGGATATGATCCACAACGATCTCATGGGACCTTGATCACATCCATCAATTAGTAAAGCAAGGTACGTTCTCATTCTTTTTATGATTTCTCATGCCATACTTGGACTTTCTTTCTCAGGAAAAAATATGAGGTATTTCAACACCTCAAATATCTCAATTCCCTTGTTGAGACATAGTTGGGAAAGAAGATAAAATTCCTATGAATATATAATGGGGTGGATTATGTCAACCATGAGATACAAAATCTTTGTCTTGAGGATGAGATTCAGTTGCAGCACACGGTTCCTTATACTCCGCAAGAAAATGGAGTTGTTGAGAGGAAAATAGATCCTTGAAAGAGATGGCATCTTGCATGCTACATGCAAATTCACTTCCACATAGATTATGGGTTGAATCACTTAATTGTGCAACCTACATACAAATCATATCTCCCCATATATCTGTCAATGATAAGACCCCCTTTGAAGCTTGGAGCGGCTTCAAACCGGAAGTGACCTACTTCTGTATATTCAGTTGTTGTGTATGTGACAGGATTCCCTTTGAGAAGAGGAAGGAACTTGATCCACAGAGTACAGAGTGTATTTTTGTTGGATACCCTAATGGTGTGAAGGTATATAGACTCATTGATACCTCCACAACCACCTCATCATTGAGCATAGTTTCCAATTCGAGGAAAGTATCTCACATGTAACTCAACAGCTGCATGCAGACACTTTTGTTCTTCCACCTATTAGAGATGATGAGCATTCACATGCTGACTCTTCTTCAGATGAGAGTTCAGATTCAAAGGATTAAGATGATTTAGATACCAAGTCAGTACATTCAGATGCAAATTAGTGCACGTAGATGGAGATGTAGAGCTAGATCCAAGGCCCAAGTGGGCCAAGACTACCCTTCAGTATGTAGGATATTTTGTTGGGGATCCATTTGATACCAGAAGGACTCGATCTAATTTCAAGGAGCCTCCTCTTGCACTCACTGCCACTGAACCGATGCCACCCAGGAATATTTTCTTGGTTTAGTCTTCAGATCCACATTCCTATGGCAAGGGTGTTGGGAATCCCTTTTGGGAATCCTCCATGCAAGAGGAGTACAACTCCCTCATGGAGAACCATACTTGGGATATGGTTCCCATTACTTTAGGAAGGAAACTTTTCAGGTGTAGATGGGTCTATAGGACCAAGAGTGTAGCATATGGACAAGTTAGTAGATACAAATCCAGACTAGTTTCCAAAGGATTTCAGTAGGTGCACGACATTGACTATGAGGAGATCTATATGGAGCAGCCCTAGGGATTCATGTAGGATTCATATTTGGTCCGTCGACTGAAGAAGTCACTTTATGGCCTCAAGCAGGCCCCAGGGGCATGGTATGCCAACATGTACTCCTACCCACTATCACAGAACCTTTTACGTTGTAAGTAAAACCCAAACGTTTACATGCTCAGACGATTGATTCACTTCTACTCCTAGTTATGTATATTGATGATTTGTTGATCATCAGTTGCTTGACTTCAATGATTGTTGTATTCAAGAGGATTTTTCATGACAGGTTCTTGATGATGGAAATGGGTCCATTACATTTCTTCCTTGGTCTTTAGATCAAGAAGAATGCATAAGGCATCAAATTTTCTCAGGCCAAGTATGCACGAGATCTCCTAAATAGATTACACATGAGAGACTGCAAGTTTTCCCCGACTCCTTTCCTATCAGGATTCATACTTGAGGATGGTAGGGACACTCCACTGGTGGACAGTACACTATAAACACATCAAGTGGGGAGCTTGTTGTATCTCACACACTCCAAACCAAACATCTCCTATGCATTTGGAGCAAACTCTTGGTTCATGCAAGAGCTGCATGAGATAATTTGGAATGATGAAAAGTGAATCCTTCGATACATACATGGCACCATCACCTTTGGGATTTACTATGTAGCAGACTCTACATTGGATCTCATCAGGTTCACTGATTTTGACTGGGTTGGAAACAACATTGCTCACAAGTCCACATCTGGTTACTCACTTAGTCTTGGTTCCGGTCCCATCTGTTGGTCAAGAAAGAAGCATGTTTCTATTTCTCTATCTTAAGCCGAGACAAGTACAGTGGGGTATTTAACATAACCATTCAGACTATGTGGCTACAACATTTTCTTATTGAGTTGGGCATTCATTTTCACCGACCGATTGTCATCTCATGTGAAAACCAAAGCACTCTGAAGTTATATAGAGATCCAGTTTAGAGTAAGTGGACGAAGCACATCGAGATCCACATGTACTACATATGGGACTTAGTACACGATGGGATCATCGACCTACAGTTCTATCCTTCAATAGAACATACTGTAGACATCTTCACCAACACCTTCACTGAGCATAAGTTCCATTCTTTGCATAGTCATCTTGGAGTGAAGGACACAGTTGCCTAGTAATTGCTAGTTATTTTTTGATACATTGTATCTTCAGGGGGGGGTTTCCCATGAGGTTTTCCCTCTTTTCTCATTTATTTGAGTGTGTCTTTTCTATTTGGGTACCTAACATGGCCTCATTGTCGAGACCCACTTTTTATTTTTACCATAGTGATGTTCAGGGGGGTGTTGGAGATACTTCACACACACCTAGGATTTATTTTTACTAATGTTTTTCCTATGTTTATTAGTCATTATTAAGTCTCCTATAGTTTAGGGAGAATATTCCTTTTCCTACATTCTAGTATAATATTCTCTTCTATTCACACTTTAGTTTGATCAGTTGAGTGGAGTCTTAATGTCACATTGGTTCCATCACCATGCAGCATTGGGATAATCATTTCTAATGTGTATTGTTCTTGGTATTATCACCATACTAGCGCATTACCCTCACTTCCCCTATTTCAGTCAGTTAACTAAAGACTGAGAGGATATTTAACTCAGACTAGGTGGAAGTTAACTCCCGTAACTGCCAATGTGTGTCCAAATCACTCTATACCACCACTATGGTGCATTGGATTCTCTTCCAGTGCATATTAGTTGAGTTATACAGAGTATATCATGTGTAATTTATCATTCATTCATTCATTTAATACAATTCTTTGATTCTTTCTCTCTCTCTCTCTCATTTCCATCTTTTCTCATTTTTCTGCAAACTTTGTATGTCCTTTGCTAGCTAGATCTTATCTGTGTAGGTTCATCCACATTTATAAATAGAGATCAACCCTGAATTCATGGAAAAAGAATCCACTGATCATACCATGGACACACAGGTCAAGGGAACTTGCCAACAAAAGTTTCAACTTTATCATGTTGTCAAAGCAGGGAAGCTCCTTGTTGGCAGGCCAACATTTTATTAACTTCTTATATCAAATAATAGTCTATGTAGCTGCCTAATTGGGGTCGTACATTTTTCTATTCTTCATGAGCGATTTTCAAAATGACAATTGTAAGTTTTCAGTTCTTCCTACTGTATTTGCTTTCATGCTTCGTTCATGACTGAAAGCATGAAAACGAAGCATTAAAAGTTATGGTTGTATTACCACTCTATTTGAAAAGTTTATGAAAGGCAAAATGTCTCCACAATTTTTATTAATGAAGCCTTGTTCCTTGCTATGAAGTTTATTCTCTTTGTTTTGACCCCTCGAATGTTAATCATGCTTATGGATTGTTATTTGGATCAACAAAGGATCATTTAATTTAAAGAATTGATACATTTTTGTGTGGTTCTTGGTCATACACCCCCTTGTCACTAGACTTTGGTCTATAAATCCCCTTCTCCCAAACTTTAGGACCGAACCCACTTTGTTGTGCATTCATTTTTATTTCAATTCTCTAGTCGTGGCATGTACTATATGATAGGTGGCAGTTCGATCACAGTCAACCCATCATTTTGAAGCCTGGTCTTGGGTTTTACAACACCCCTCGCATTCATTTCAAACAATACCTATCTTTTCATTGTCAATTTTCTTCTCATACACCATAGACTATTGACGATTTTTGGGCCTAGAGTATAGCTCTGGTCTGCTCTTACAAACCCTCCATACACACTATGTTTTGGTGATTGCCTGTTGATTTCCCATGGCCTTGGTTGTTAGGGTCGAACCTAACGACACTCAGACCTTTCTCCTATGTGATGATGCAAGGGAGGATATCGAGGGTCACGGTTGGCTTATTTTCCTTTAGAAATTCCAGGGCTTTAACCTACAGACTGCTCAGGAATTTTGCCTCTCATTTGATGGATGTCGAGCTAAGGTGGGGGACATTCAACTCGAAGTCACAGAGGAATTTTTAAGCCAAGAAATAGGACTCCCTGCGAGTGGGAATAAGTGGTTCAAGAATGCTAAGGTAGAAGAGGTTCCATGGAGTCTTTTCCTTACATCTCGAAAGATCAATGGTTGTGACAAAGGTATGCCAATCTCCTTACTGAAAACCCAATGGCATGGTCTGGTTGTAGTATTGAAACAGTTTGTGACTTGTGAAGGCCGTTTTGGTTTTGTGTTTCTTTATCACCTGCGTCTTCTCATGAAATTCATAGGGTTTCCTTTAAATATGCCTTATTACCTGTGGAGAAGCTTGTATAAAATGGATAAGAGGTATAAAATGCAATGTTTGGATTAGAGCCTTTTCCATCATGATTTAATAAAAATTATTCTTGCACATCAATTGAAGCTGCAGAATGACGATTGGGATTCATTCTTGAACCGAAATGGTTTCGCTAACCCCAACGCTGAAGAGGTTGACAAACCTGTGATTGAGGAAACCATAGTCTATCCTAGAGTGCTCCCCTCATCTACCCAGGCATGTGTTATGACCACCCACAGTAAGCCTTTCCCCGACCCAAAAGTTGTTGAGTAGGCCCATGAGCAAGTTGCACAGCCTAACGTCTCTGTAAAAAATGCAACAGACCTGTAGGAAAAACGTCTAAAGGTGATATTGATTTGGGTTTTAAAAATAAGAGAGATGGAAGGTTGATTTCGTGGAAGCTATGAAACAAATCAAACCCTCATGTGAGATCGATCAAGATAATCAAGATCCATGAGAGTTCGAATTCCGAGATTGATAGATTTCTTGCCGAAGAAGACCCTCTTTCTTTCTAAACAGACCTTGATCAGTCTTACAACTTCGTGGATAATCTACCACCTTGTCTGAAACAGAGTGAAGGGTTTCCAGGTATTAAGTTGGGTAACAAATCTACAGTCCGTGTTGGGGACGTTTTGGTTCACAACCATGGGTATCCTCAAGGGACCGTCGCACAGTCGCAATATGAAACTTGTCTATTTTGGATTGACAAGTATTACATCGATATACCTATTTTACAGTCGCAGATTAAATCTCTTACTGATTAGGTCGGCGCCTTAACAAATGAAAATCATAGGCTCGAGTCTGTCATTCAAAGACAAGGGAAACGTATGAAAACTACAGGGAATGTGATATTAAAAAATGTCGAGACTGCAACAACAATAATAAATTCTGAGATCATGTTATATGATTTGATTTTACAGTTAGAGGTAAGATTTCTTTTTATCTTAAAATAGTGTTATTCATTAAATAAATTAGATTATTTTGTTCATTGAATAAATTAGATTTCATTACTGAAATAGACTAGCTACAAAATCAGCAGATTTTGTAGCCAGTCTATTCTAATTCAAAATTTGCAAAATTATGGTTAAATATATATCTAAGTTTCTCTATTTTATCTTTTCCTTTCAGGATATCTAGGAGTTTATGGTGACCATGTGATCTGAAGAATTTTTGGGGCTTGTTAGCCACATCTATTATCCATTTTTGTATAAACAGGAATAAGCTTTTTTTAGCTTTAGAATATTTAGTATGATTTGGGTGGTTGTATTCCCCCTCTATTTTTGTAATCAATATCTTATCTCAGAAGATAAGACAGTTACCTTTCTGAAGGCTTTAAAAACTAATTATTTTTGTAATCAAGACATCTTAGCCTGGGGCTGAAGGTGGACAACTTATACACGAATTTGGATAGAACATATGTTTACATTTCTGCTTTAGCTATCTGTAAATGTTGTTTTTGTCTATGGTTTGTTTATCTTGATAATTCGATAATTGTTGATAGCTTTTGTCTTCACAAATTATTATGTCGTCAAGATAATTTCTTTTAATATAGTCCCCATTTTGATGCTTTAGTTATTAAAAAATAGTGATCGCTCGTTCAATTCAAATGATAAGGTTTATCTTTAATTTTGTTCAATGATTAAAACCAGGTTGTTACAATTAGATTTATATTATGTGTAATTGTTTGCAATCACAAATATCACAGTTATTATTTGCGTCTTATCATTCTGTCATTAAAATCCAACAGTTAATATATTGTTTTGCATTTATTCCAAACAATGTAAAGGTTCACTGTAGGTTTAACTCCTGTACAGGCTGGCTGGACATTCCATGATCATACAGACGATTGGATGCATGACGAACAATTCATTAATAGGTTAGTTTAATTCTTTTATTTTTTATTTGTCTTCGAAACTCTTATGTGTGACCTGGCTTTGACCATTCACGTATTTCTGTTTCATAGTATATTCTTTTTGTTTAGTCTTAGATAGCTTAAGAAAAAACAAAAAATAGTTTATGCGTTTTCTGTATATGCTTTTGTTAAAGAAACCACCTTTTCATAGATTTTCGTGAGTTTAGATTAAAACTCACACTTGTATAACATGCACATAAATTAGAGAAGCAAATATGTTGTGTAAATATTATTTAAAATAGTTATATACGTATATATATATATATATATATATTAGTGATTAGTAATTAGTTAGTTATTTCATTCATTTTTTATTTGTTTCCTTTAGGACTTTTATATTGGCCAACGGAGCCATTGAACCCATCAGAACGAATCATACCAAACAGCTTGGGTTAATTAGACAACCCCGAACCAGACTCGTTCTTTCAATTGATGGACGGTCATTTTCTCCCATCAACAAATGGCGCTAAAAGAAAGGCCTAAACACTATTGATGGCACGTGGAGGTCGCAAGACTCCTCCCCCACACACCCGCTCACCTATAGTAACAAGAAGTCGTTCTGATGACAACATTACCTCTCAAACAACAACCACATCAAACGAAAATCCACAGATTACCGTTGAACGGGTAACACCAAACCCCCCGGGGTCCGCCGTACAAAAAATTGTTTGTTAATCACTTCTAAGGAAACACGGTGCTTTGTCCCGTATCAGACAACCAGGTCGCCATTGAATCAACCGCTAGATTTTTCTGATATTAGAGAGAAACTTGAAGGCACTGGTCTTACCCTAAATCCTACAGATCCATATCACATCCCCACTCTTGTAGCCAGAGGATCTGGTATCCAACCATCACCACAACCTTCATCTCCCTCCTCTTCATGAGAAGAGTCATCGGACGAAGGCAGTTCTTCATCTCAACCTTCAAAACCACCCACACCTATGGCAAATCCAAACCATCCCGCCATACCTTGGCTCGATCAAGATGTTGTGGCCATACCTGGACCCCAGCATCCTTTGCCTAAACATCCAGAGAAATGGCTCCCTAAATTCGATCCAGATTCCAAGCAAATCACTAAGGATCACATTAAAAAATGCATGCTAGCCATTAGACTTAGAAGCGTAGAAAATGAAGATGTAGTATGTAGAATTTTTCCATACACATTTGAAGGCAATGCCTCCACTTGGTATTTTTCTCAACAACCTCACACCATTGTATCTTGGTATAGATTCGAATCTTGTTTCCTTGAGAAATTCAGAGATGACAAATATCCTGAAGTCTTAGTCATGGAACTCTCTAGTTTAAAGATGAACCCCAAGGAAAAAATAAAAGACTTTAATCAAATGTTTCTAACATTAAATAATCAAATCCCCACTTATTTAATGCCTGCTGAAAATATTATTGTCACATACTACACCAAATCCCTACACCAGAACATAGCAATATGGGTAAAAAGGTCTAAGAAAGCAACATTATTGGAAGCCTTCAAAGAGGCAAGCCAAATTGAGAAGGATATTCTAAGCCTAAAAGACAATATCAGTAACGAGGCAGAGATTACTTCATCTTCCAAGAAGAAAATAGAAATTCTTCATAGACCTCCCCAAACCAAAACTCAATCAGACGGTTCATATCTAGAAAGTTTACATAAGGTCATTCAGAAGTTGTCAAACCAAGCTATAGATTTAAGGATATCAGCTGAGGAAGCTTCTTCAAGAAAAGGGTCTTACAAACCCCCTTTTAGAAAGCCTTTTCCCACAAACCAGCCCAACTTAAATCCTGAAGGTCTAAATCTAGAAAGCCTATAGTATGTTATCCAGACAATTCTGGAAGCACATGATAACTTAGTTCCCCTCGAGATTTCTGAAGACGTGGTTGAACAAGAAATAGTGGAAGAGGACGAATCCTCTCCCAACATCTTCGGGCATTTTTCGGATAGTATCTTTCAAGCCAATTTTGAAACGGTGCATCCTTACAATACCAGAAGCAAAACAATGAATAAATCCTCTTCTGAAATTGGGACTAATGCGCCTAAAAAACAGTCTAAACAAATTGAAACTAAACAGAATTCAGCAACTCCAAGTTTAGAATATGATTTGATTAAGGATCTCAAAAAACTTAGAGCTAATATTTATGTTTATGAATTATTGAAATTTCCTTTTCTTCTGCAAAAGATGCTTCAGGATATTGCAAAAAACAACAAAAACTGCAATCTGAACAACAAAAAAATTGCAGAAAACAACCCTAAAACACCTCAAAAGGTCTTTGTTAAAATGACACTAGAATCCTCTGATAAAAGAGACCCTGCTATAAAAAACGTAACAAATGTAGATAAAATAGTTCCAGGGGCTGCGACTAAAAACCAACAAACTTCTGTTGTTAATACTCGTAGAAATGTACCACCATTTTTGTTGACTTTTGAAATTTTCAATAGGAATGTACATAACTGTATGGTAGATCCCGGTGCATCGTCAAATGTAATGCCTTGGTTTGTCTACCAAAAAATCAATGCTGAAGTTCAACCTTCCAGTCTAAAAATTATTCAGCGTGATCAGACCAGTGTTAAGATAATAGGTGAATTAAAAAATGTCCTTATCAGATTATCATCTAATCCTAAAGTCCACTAGATTATTGATATTATTGTCATTGATATCCCTAAAGTATATAGCTTATTTTTAAGTAGGGATTGGTCCGAACAGTTGCATGGTTACTTTGCGACAGATTGGTCTCATTTGTGGTTGCTAGAGAATGGAAAGCCTAATAGAATCAAGATCAATCGTGAGAATTACCTCAAACTTATGGTAATTGATTTAAATGATCCTAATGAGCCATTTACTACTTCCTCCAATTCACCCGAAATGTAGGGGATGAACACATTTTTCGGTAACTTCGTGGATGAAAATTCTACCATTACTGACCCGGAACAATAGTCTAATCTCATGACATGCACACAGTCAATAGTTCTCTCTAAGGTGTCACATACATCTGACGAGAATTATATCTGGTATCTTTACTTCGATGGATCTAAATCTAAAGAAGGAGCCGGTGCAGGATGTGTGCTCATTGATCCAGCAGGTAACAAAACTTTGATCGCTTTCCGATTAGAATTTGAATGCACAAACAATACAGTTGAATACGAGGTGCTCTTGCAAGGTCTTAGAAAGGAACTAGATTTGAGAGTTTAGAATTTAATGGTTTTCAGCGATTCAGAAATTGTGGTCAGACATGTAAGAAACTCCATTCATTGCCTATCTCCACACCTGAAAAGTTATCAAGCTGAGGTATGGAATCTAATGAACAAATTTTATGCGTTTAACATTAATTTCATTCCAAGATTGAATAATTCTGAGGATGACTTGTTGGCTAATGTCACTTCTAAACTTTTTCCTGCAGAAGGCCTTTTTCCAAACGCGTTTTCCGTCAAGTTGTTGTTCAGACCATCCGTCCCGGACAACATCACTAATTGGAGAGTTTTCGATGACGATCAACAGATCATCAATTTCCTGCACATGGAAGATACTTTCCAAGGTGTAGTTATCAATGAAGGAACCCATGACGAAGACCTCCGCGATTTTATGGTAGTATCAAACCCAAGATCGTTGGAATCAACATCAGATCTGGTAAATTCTATCCCAAAATCCGTGGTAAGATTAGAAAAGTTTTATGATTTGCATGATAAATTCAGAAAATTAGTAAAGTGTAAAATGAATAGTTTTTCTTTGACCCATGAAAAGGTGAATCTAAGAACTAAAGATAATCCACAATGCATCAATTTGGGAATGGGATGTTCTGAGCAAGAAAAATCATCCTTTATTAAGTTGTTTGAGGAATTTAAGGATGTCTTTGCTTGGATGTATGATGATCTAAAAACCTTCGATCCTAACATCATACAACACATTATTCCCACGAAACCCCAGACTCAACCTTTTCAACAGAAGTTGAGAAAGATGCACCCAAAACTTGAACCAACGGTCAAGAAGGAACTAAAAAAACTATTGAATGCAAAGATAATCTTCCCGGTGAGACATACACAGTGGGTCTCTAACCTTGTCCCTGTAAGGAAGAAAAGTGGCGAAATTCGTCTATGTGTCGATTGCCAAAATTTAAACCGAGCACATGATAAAGACAACTACCATGTTCCTCCCATGTAACAGATTCTCCAACAGGTATCCGGTTCTGAAATATTGTCATTGTTAGATGGTTTTTCAGGGTATAACCAAGTCCTAATGTCTCCCCCAGACCAACTGAAAACCACTTTCCGCACTCCATGGGGTACCTATGCTTATAGAAAGATGCCCTTTGGGCTTATAAATGCCGGTGCCACTTTCCAGAGAGTGATGGATATCGCTTTTCACGGTCTAATCAATCAATCTGTAGTAGTTTATCTAGATGATGTCACTGTCTTCTCAAAGAATAAAGGAGATCATTTAGCTCATCTAAGATCTGTTATACAACGATGTCGTAAGTACGACATCTCTCTAAATCCCAAAAAATATGTCTTTGCAGTGGAACAAGGCAAGCTTCTTGGATTCATAGTATCCAATGAAGGGATGATCATTGACCCTAAGAGGACTCAAGTCATTTCAAAACTCCCCCCCCCCTCTTCCAAAAATTCTATGCAATCTTTTTTAGGTTAGATAAAAAAATTTAGAAGGTTTGTCCCAAGCTTTTCAGAAATGGTTAAGCCATTACAAAACTTAATAAAAAAGAATGTGCAATACCATTGGGGACCTCTATAAAGTCAAGTTTTTGACTCAATAAAAAAGGCCATAGTGGAGGATCCATCCCTAACGAGCCATGACTTTTCGCGAGATTTCACTCTTTACACGTTTGCCTCCGATCGATCTTATGCCACTGTGCTAACCCAAAAGAATGTTGAAAACAACGAAGTTCCTATTGCTTTTATGAGCTCATACTTTAAGGGAGAAAATCTTAATTATCCAGCTATAGATCAACAAGCTTACGTTGTTTTTAAAGAAGTAAAACATTTTCGATCTTATCTACTGAAATCTAGAACGAAAGTCATCATTCATTACCCCGCTATCAGAAATTTGCTAGAACAGAAAGAACTAGGTGAGAAAAGGGCAAACTGAGCTACATCCTTAGAATAATATGACCTCGATATCACTCCAACACAAATTGTTAGAGGCCAAGGTTTATGTAAATTAGTTGTTGATTCAGCTATAGAACAGCAGAATCAAACCGATATGTTAGTTGAAGATCAACATAATCAAAATCAAATCTGTTGTGTACAAAATCCTACAAGTCCTTGGTATGATGACATCAAGTTTTATCTAATACACGGATCAGATCCCCATCACCTTGGTCCAAAAAAGAGGAGAGCGTTGAGATTAAAATCTGCACCTTTCCAGCTGGTGAATGGTATATTGTTTTGCCAAAATTTTGATGGAATACTTATGCGTTGTCTGGAAAGAGATGAAGCAGATAAAGTCTTATCAGAATTACATGCAGGGAAAGTTGGTGGTCATTTCAGTGGAGACACTACTGCCCACAAAGTATTAAAGGAAGGGTATGATTGGCCCACTCTTTTCAAAGATGCCCATATATTATGCCGCAAATGCGTAATCTGTCAAAAGGCTTTTGGACGAGTATAGAAGTCAGCATTCCCACTGCAACCTATCTCAGTGGATTTCCATTTTCAAGAATGGGGCCTTGACATTATAGGCCCAATTAACCCCACCTTCTCGCAGCAGCCTAAATACATCATTACAGCGATAGACTATTTCACCGGATGGTCCGAGGCTACACCATTAAAAGTAGTAAACACCAGTCAGGTAATATCCTTCCTTAATTCAAACATTATCACTTGTTTCGGTATTCCTGAATGTCTAGTGTTCGATAATGCTTCCTATTTTTTGTCTCTCGAAATGAGTGCTTTTGCTTTAGAAAAAGGAATAAAACTAAAGTATTTTTCCATCTATTACCCCCAAGGAAATGGTTTGGTGAAATCGAAAAATAGAAACCTGATCAAGATCATCAAGAGAACGGTCTCCAAAAACCACAAAAAACTGGCATAATGCACTATTCAATGCAATTTGGGTTGATAGGGTAACTTTGAAAATTGTTGTTGGTAATTCCCCCTTTTTCCTCATTTACGGTAGGGAAGAAATTCTTCCACCGCACATTCTCCTTCCATCTCTACAGTTATCGTAGAAGGTTCAGGAAGAAGACTATCCTCCTTTGGAAAGTTGGATTAATGCTTTGATGAAGTTAGAAGAGGTAAGGGCTCAAGCAAAACAAAAACTGGATCAACATCAACTTATTGTCAAAAGTTGGTTCGATTCCAATTCTGCCTCAAACGGGAATTTTGAGGTAGGTGATCTTGTCCTTAAGTGAGACAAACCTCATGAGGGGAAAGGTGAACATACTAAGTTCTTTCCTCCTGTAGAATTTAGAGGGACAACCAAACACCTTCCTGGTGAACGACCAAGCTCTAAAAAGGTATTTCACCTGAAAACTCTCTGATACACCTTTTGTGCATATTTTTCTGTTTTGGTTTCCTTGCTTTCCGTTTTCTTTTCTGGTTTGCTTTTATTTTTATTCTTTGTTTATTGATCTTTTTTAAGTCAAACATGCATTTATTACAGTCTAGTTCAGAAGAAGAGAACATAATGCTTCATCTCAAAATAACTGTCAAGGGCTGTCAGAGCATCAATTGCTATGTTTTCTCAAAATGTAGGCTAGTTAAAGATGATATTTTGTTTGAAAGTCGATTTTTCGGTTTCAATTTGCATTTGAGAGTAATCATGACTATCTTTAAAAATCTCTTTATGCTGTCCCTTCTCTTAAGAAAAGAAACTCAATGATGACTCCCTTTCCTCGAAAGTTAGTTATATTAATAAATTGTTTTCAAATCTTGATGAAGGTTAGCAAGAAAAAATTAAAGAACTGGAAAATATTAAGTTGTGTAAAAACTGGAATTTTCAACATCACCCCGCTCTGTTGAATATCTTTAAAACTATCTCAGATTGCGAATAATTTCTCAAAGAGTTGTGGGAAGTGTTTGTAAACCCGCCGAGATACTGAACAGGTCTGCTGACAGCGGGTAAATGCATGCATGATGCCAAGACAACTTCGCCAGGGTACTGAACAGGCCCACTGGTAGCAAAGCGATGTCAAGTTAAAGAAAATTCTCAGGTATAAATCTTGATTTTGGTCATAAGCATCCTTCATTATGATTTGAAACTTCTTGGACAAGACATAGACATCATAGTGGGTTAATTGACATCATTGTCGAGGCTATAGACACCTGCTGGCAGCAGTGGCCTTGTCAATAGTATTGGAGCCATTAACTTAAACATCGTGGCTTTCATTTGTGAAGTTTGTCACTGGATTTCATTCTTTTTAATGAAAGATATCTTAAGATGGACCACGTCATGATTGTCAAAGATGCTCAAATAACCTTTCAGTTGTTCTTTGATTTGAAATCTTTCAAATTTTTCTAACCTGAACTCTTTAGTATTACAGAGATAAATTTTTCTCCCAGCATGTCTCCATTGTTGGCAGCCCAACATTTTTTTAAATTCTTATATCAAATAATAGTCTATGTAGCTGCCTAATTGGGGTCATACATTTTTATGTTCTTCATGAGCGATTTTCGAAACGACAATTGTAAGTTTTCGGTTCTTCCTAGTGTATTTGTTTTCATGATTCGTTCATGACTGAAAGCATAAAAATAAAGCATTAAAACTTATGGCTATATTACCACTCTATTTGAAAAGTTTATGAAAGGCAAAATGTCTCCACAGTTTTTATTAATGAAGCCTTGTTCCTTGCTATGAAGTTTATTCTCTTTGTTTTGACCCCTTGAATCTCAAGCATGCATATGGATTGTTATTTGGATCAACAAAGGATCATTTAATTTAAAGCGTTGATACATTTTTGTGTGGTTCTTGGTTATACATCCCCTTGTCACTAGACTTTGGTCTATAAATCCCCTTCTCCCAAACTTTAGGACCAAACCCACTTTGTTGCGCATTCATTTTTATTTCAATGCTCTGGTTGTGGCCTGTACTATATGAGAGG
This sequence comes from Picea engelmannii, assembly GCA_009831015.1. NCBI lineage: Eukaryota > Viridiplantae > Streptophyta > Pinopsida > Pinales > Pinaceae > Picea > Picea engelmannii. The sequence continues at coordinate 24,392 of ML778335.1, forward strand.
TGGAAGTTCGATCACAATCAGCCCTTCATTTCGAAGCCTGGTCTTGGGTTTTGCAACACCCCTCACATTCATTTCAAACAATACCTATCTTTTCGTTGTGAATTTTCTACTCATACACCATAAACTGTTGATGATTTTCAGGCCTGGAGTATAGCTCTAGTCTACTCTTACAAACCCTCCATACACACTGTGTTTGGGTGATTGCCTGTCGATTTCCCATGGCCCCAGTTGTTAGGATCGAACCTAATGGCACTCAGACCTTGCTCCTATGCGATGATGCAAGGGAGGATCTCGAGGGTCACGGTTGACTTGTTTTCCTTCATAAATTCCAGGGCTTTAACCTACAGACTGCTCAAGAATTCGCCCTCTCATTTGATGGATATCAAGCTAAGGTGGGGGACATTCAACTCAAAGTCACATAGGACTTTTAAATCCAAGAAATAGGACTCCCTGCGAGTGGGCATAAGTGGTTCAAGAATGATAAGGTAGAAGAGGTTCCATGGAGTCTTTTCTTTACATCTTGAAAGATCAATGGCTATGACAAAGGTATGCCAGTCTCCTTACTAAAAACCCGATGGCATGGTCTTCTTGTAGTATTGAAATAGTTCATGAATTGTGAAGGCCATTTTGGTTTTGTGTTTCTTTATCACATGCGTCTCCTCATGAATTTCATAGGGTTTCCTTTAAACATGTCGTATTACCTATGGAGAAGCCTGTATAAAATGGCTAAGAGGTATAAAAAGAAACGTTTGGATTCGAGCCTTTTCCACCACACTTCAATAAAAATTATGCTTGCACATCAATTGAACCTGCAGAACGATGATTGGGATTCATTCTTGACCCGAAATGATTTCTCTAACCCCAACGCTGAAGAGGTTGACAAACCTGTGATTGAGGAAACCATAGTCTATCCTAGAGCACTCCCCTCATCTACCCAAGCCTGTGTTACAGCCACCCACAGTAAGCCTTTACCCGACCCAAAAGTTGTTGAGTAGGCCCATGAGCAAGTTGCACAACCTAACGTCTCTGTCAAAAATGCAAACAGACCTATAGGAAAAATGTCTAAAGGTGATATTGATTTGGGTTTTAAAAATAAGAGAGTTGGAAGGTTGATTTCAAAGAAGCTGCGAAACAAATCAAACCCTCATGTGAGCTCAATCAATATGATCGAGGTCCATGAGATTTCGGATTCCGAGATTGATAGATTTCTTGCTGAAGAAGACCCTCTTTCTTTCCAAACAAACCTCGATCAGTCTTACAACTTTGTGGAAAATCTACCGCCTTGTCTGAAACTGAGTGAAGGGTTTCCAGGTATTAAGTTGGGTAACAAATCTACAGTCCATGTTGGGGACGTTTCGGTTCACAACCATGGGTATCCTCAAGGGACCGTCGCACAGTCACAATATGAAACTTGCCTATTCTGGATTGACAAGTATTACATCGATATACCTATTTTATAGTCACAGATTAAAGCTCTTACTGTTTAGGTCGGCGCCTTAACAAATAAAAATCGTAGGCTCGAGTCTGTCATTCAAAGACAAGGGAAATGTATGAAAACTACAAGGAATGTGATATTAAAAAATGTCGAGACTGCAACAACAATAATAAATTATGAGATCATGTGATATGATTTGATTTTACAGTTAGAGGTAATATTTCTTTTTATCTTAAAATAGTGTTATTCATTAAATAAATTAGATTATTTTGTTCATTGAATAAATTAGATTTCATTACTGAAATAGACTAGCTACAGAATCAGCAGATTCTGTAGCCAATATATTCTAATTCGAAATTTGCAAAATTATGGTTAAATATATATCTAAGTTTCTCTATTTTATCTTTTCCTTCCAAGATATCTAGGATTTTATGGTGACCAAGTGATCTGAAACATTTTTGGGGCTTGTTAGCCACATCTATGATCCATTTTTGTATAAACAGGAATAAACTTTTTTTATCTTTAGAAGATTTTGTATGATCTAGGTGGTTGTATTCCCCCTCTATTTTTGTAATCAATATCTGATCTCAGAAGATAAGACAGTTACCTTTCTGAAGGCTTTAAAAAATCATTATTTTTGTAATCAAAACATCTTGGCCTCGGGCTGAAAGTGGACAGCTTATACACGAATTTGGATAGAACATATGTTTACATTTCTTCTTTAGCTATCTGTAAATGTTGTTTTTGTCTATGGTTTGTTTATCTTGATAATTCGATAATTGTTGATAGATTTTGTCTTCACAAATTATTATGTCGTCAAGATAATTTCTTTTAATATAGTCCACATTTTGATGCTTCAGTTATTAAAAAATAGTAATCGCTCGTTCAATTCAAATGATAAGGTTTATCTTTAATTTTGTTGAATGATTAAAAGCAGGTTGTTACAGTTAGATTTATCTTATGTGTAATTGCTTGCAATCACAAATATCACAGTTATTATTTGCGTCTTATCATTCTGTCATTAAAATCCAATAGTTAATATACTATTTTGCATTTATTCCAAACAGTGTAAAGGTTCACTGCAGGTTTAACTCTTGGACAAGCTTGTTGGACATTCCATGATCATACAGACGATTGGATGCATGCTGAACAATTCATTAATAGGTTAGTTTAATTCTTTTATTTTTTATTTTTCTTCGAAACTCTTATGTGTGATCTGGCTTTGACCGTTCATGTATTTTTGTTTCATAGTATATTCTTTTTGTTTAGTCTTAGATAACTTAAGAAAAAACAAAAAATAGTTTATGTGTTTTCTATATCTGCTTTTGTTAAAGCAACCATCTTTTCATAGATTTTCATGAGTTTAGATTAAAGCTCGCACTTGTATAACATGCACATAAATTAGAGAAGCAAATCTATTGTGTAAATATTATTTAAAATAGTTATATACATACATGTGTGTGTGTGTGTGTATATATATATATATATATATATATATATATATATTAGTGATTAATAATTAGTTAGTTATTTCATTCTTTTTTTATTTGTTTCCTTTAGGACTTTTAGATTGGCCAACGGATCCATTAAACCCGTCAGAATGAGTCATACCAAACGGCTTGGTTTAATTAGACAACCTCGTACTAGACTCGTTCTTCCAATTGATGGATGGTCATTTTCGCCCGTCAACACTCCTGCAACAAGGCATGTGGCTCACCCATGGCCAAATTTAGCAGAAATTTCCTCATCTGATGGGGGAACTCAACGCAATGGAGACCACTGATTCCTAAGGAGGGAGGATTGATCTAGGTGGATATCGGTGGCCACCCACCTATTCCAACTAGATCACATACATATGTCATCTTGGTAGTTTCAGTTTTCATCTCAACAATTGTTTTCTAGCTTTTTGGGTCCCAAACTTCTGGGGCCATTTTGAGGCCCTAAACAACGTTTTTTGGGTCTTCCATAGTCACACCATAGATAAAGTTAGAGTGTGATGGAATAATCTGTAGTCCTTGGATATACCTTTCCAACGGGCTATCGTGTGCCTAAAACAGAGATTGTATGCAAAATTTACGACCCCGAGAAGTTGATGTACCAACTTACCCTAACGAGGTGCACATGACTTTTGGTGCTTCATCTCCTAGGGTTAGACTTTTGGATGTATAGGGTTTTTGTATTCACGTTTAATGTAAAAAATCCTTTGGATCCTCATTGTATTCATTTTCTTATGAATGATTCCAACCATCACATCTCTTCTAAGAGATAAGCCACCACCATTCTAGCAAGCTTGTTTCAATATGCATTTTACAGTTTCATCATTTCTTTATTGAATAGGATCCAAGTTTTAATGTATCTATAATATTGTTCATTGTATCTCTGTGTTAATAATATAGATCTGTATTCATTTTGTTCTTCTCAAAAAATTTGGTTCAACGAAACCTTGGAAATTTAGTCAATCTACTCCTATGTCTTCAAACACATCTCCTTAGTCAGTTTGAAATGTCTATCCAAAGGTGTACTAACTGGTCTTTTATCCTGCATTTTAAATCTTTCCAAAACCTTTTCTATGTACTCACCCATAGACAATGTTAATTTGTGATTTTTCCTACCTCTTGTTATTCTTATACCAAGGATTTTCTTTGCAACACCCAAATCCTTCATCACAAATGAATAGATAATTTTCTTTTGAAAACATTTATATTGTGCATGTTAGACCATACAACAAGCATGTTATCTACATAAAATAATAATATAATATAGTTTCTATTATCTGGTCTCTTAAAATAAACATAGTGGTTAGAATGACATCTATTATAACCTTGTTCTATCATAAACCTGTCAAATTTCAAATACTATTGCCTTGGGGCTTGCTTTAGTCCATACAAGCTCTTCTTCAACCTACATACTAATGTATCCTTCAATTTGACCTCATACATGTTCTAAAATCAAGCATTGATGGTTCATGGCACATCTCATGGGTTCAGCCAGTTGAGAGGTTGACCTACATCTGGATACAAACAGTTGGGCGATTGACCAACACACTATACTAGTCAATCGAGTAGTCAACATGTCTGTCGATCAAATAATTAACCTATAGTACAAGATAGTTGGGTGGTGAATCAACCAACCCAACAATCAAATACAAGTTGGACACGTAGGTAGTCAGTTCAAGCATCCTTGTCGAGCTAAATTGATAGAGAATATTTGGCAGAGTCAACTCTAAAAATCGACAATTGCATGTGAAAAAGATCTTTCAAATTCTATGGAAGTTGGTTAGATCTTTAGGATATAAAAGAAGATCCATTGGGTCATTATCAATCATGGATATTGTGAAATAGATCATGCGAATCAAGATGTACAACATATATTTTTTTTATCACACTGCACTCTACTTAAGTGTCATAACAATGTCTTTAGACACCACCCTTTATCTTGAAAATTTGGTTCCTCTTCGATAATTTGTAGTATTTTGTTCTCTATTTCGTATCATGTTCCACCCTATTCCCCAACATGGTATCAGAGCCAATGGTTTAAACCTCGACCTGTTATTTTCAATCCTTGTTGAGTTGGCTCTATTGTGTGATTGACTCTAGGCCAATAGTTTGGTGATTGGTACTTATTGAAACAGATCATATTATCTAGATATCGAACATAGCCTCGAAGATTGACAATTTTGTTCTGAACATATCAAATTATGAAGTATGGGAACCAGATATGAAAACCCTACTGAAGAGTAAAGGAATGTGGCAATATATGAAGGTTGCAATTCCATATCCAACAGATGACCAGATGAATTTTTCTATTGATGGAAAGAAGGATGAGGTTGTAGGGGTCATTACAACCTACATCTCGATGGAGATTGTTTTTCACCTTAGTGGAATCGACTGTCCTCATCAAGTATGGAAGAAGTTGAATTTGTTGTTCGACCAAGTAGAAGAAAGCCACATCATGTAGTTGGAGAAAACTTTGATCTCTCTTTATTCCCAGTCCATTGAGAGAATGGAGGACTATTTGGCATGTGTCAAAGAACTCTAGTTGAAATTGGGAAAATTTGGAAAGAACTATCAGAAGAAGGATGGACAACTCATCGAGTTGGTCCTAGTGAACTTGAGAACACCATTTGACGTGTTCATGTAGACTTTCCACACCAGAATGGAAGGAAGATGGTAAGGATTACACATTTGAAGCTTTCAGTGGTATTTTGATTATTGATCATCATATATTTCTTGGAGAAAGCAATCTTGGTGGTAAAAACCGGGCTCACTTGCTAAGGGGAAAGGGAAATATGGATCAGATGGATATAGTATAGTTTGATTCCTCTACATAGAAACCTGCATACCATGACCAGAAACCTCGGAGATGGAAAAATGAAGCACAACGAAGTCAAAAGAAGAAGACATGTCAATACTATGGAAATACTGGAAATGTGTATAAAACCTACTTTAATAAGTGAGACGATTTAGAGGAGAAGGTTAAACTTCTTGAAGGAGATGTGTCTTTTGTAAACTGACCTACTCATAATTCCACCTTCCAAGTTAGAACTTCTTAGGACTTGATATCTCATTCTGTGCAAAATGAATGGGCAGTCAACTCTAACTGCACTCACCACATGACTAAGGATGCCTCCTTATTCATGTGGTTGGATGAAGCTAAGGAGAGGAAAATATATGTTGATGATGATTTTTCTTTGGATGTTGTTGGTCAGGGTGATGTTTCATGTTGACATGAGAATATTGTCAACACCTATCATGTGTGCTATCTCAGTTCCAATATGTTATATGTCGCTCAATTGACATAGATAAGTAAGTTTGTGGAATTGTGGTCATATAAATTCTATGTCCGTGATTTGAAGAAAGGGAATTTGATTGTTGTCGATGGTCTCCTTGACCTGACAGATAGTTTGTGTAAGTTTTGTGACACTACTCGACTTGACACTGAACTAGATGCACTTGTTTCTCACACTAATGAGAGAAGTTGAATTTGGCATGAGCGACTCAGACACTTGAACTTCCAAAGTCTACAAGCACTAGAAACTTAGAAAATGGTTGTTGGTTTGTTGAAGGTGTTTCCCCCTAAAGGAGTCTGTAAGGGCTATGTACTTTCAAAGCATCATTAGGAACCATTCGACTCTGGTAAAGTGTGGAAAGTAAAAAAACCTACTGGAATTTGTTCACATTGATGTCTGCTACATCAATTTACCTCCATTGGTAGGTGAAAGGTACATTTTGACTTTCATTGATGATTTCTCTTGCTTTACATGGGTTTACTTTATGAAGAATAAGAACCTTCTCTTTTAGAAGTTCAAGGAGTTTTGAGCCTTTTTTGAGAAGCAATGTGGCCAACCCATCAAATGCTTGAGATCAAAAAATGATGATGTGCATGCAAATCGACCTTTTGAAGAATATCTTCTTTGAACTGGTATTGATTGGAAGTAGTCAGTTCGTCACACCCCTTGGAAAAATGGCATTGAAAAACAAAAAAACTTGGATGTTAGTCAAAATGTCTAGATGTCTTTTTAGGCTAAAGATTGTCCTCCTCACTTCTGGGATGAAGCGATTTATTGTGAAAATTATATTCTCAATCGCATCTCGACTAAAAAAGAAAGAAATATAAGGTATGGTCATGCAAGAAATATAAGGTAGTCTCTTCGTCGACTACAAAAGCATAATATCATGGCACCATTTAAGTAGGTATTGAAGTAGTATGGATTCACCAACTTTTGGGAAAGCTTGGCCTTCCTGTGATAATCATAGTGCTATATAGGTTGTTGGAAATCATATTTCCCACAATAAGATGACACATGTTGAGCTCCATGCTCCCTACTTGAGATAGTTGGTTCATGAGAACATTGTCTCTCTTGAATATTGTAGAACAAAATATCAAGTTGTTGATATATTCATCAAACCTTTAGTTGAAGCCATATTAATTAAGATCTACATGATGCTTGGGCTTTAGGAAGCTGCAATTATGGGGGGGTATCATAATGACGTAATTTCACCTCCTGAATCTCCAGAGTTGTGTGTTTATGGGGGGGTGTTGGAGCATCAACCATTGATGGTTAATCAGACATATCCTAGTTTCATTTAGTCGAGAGGTCAAACTACATTTGGATACAATCGGTCGAGCAATTGACCAACACACTACACCATTCATTCAAGTAGTCTATGTGTCTATCGGTTGGACATTCAACCCGAAGTTGAAGATAGTCGAGTGGTATATAGACCAACCCAACAATTGAATATGAGTTAGACATGTAGGAATTAAGGTCGAGCATTCTTGTTGAGTCGACTCGACAAAGAGAATTTGGTGAATTCAAATCTAATAGCCGACATTTACATGTGGACACGATCTTCCAAATTCTATGGAAGTTGGTTAGATCTTGAGACAATAACGCATACACCTTGGGCCATTATCAATCATGGCTATTGTGCAATAGTGTACAACATGCCTTGTGATGTTCTGATCATAGTACGCTCTGCTTAAGTGATGTAATGGTATCTTTAGACACCACCCTTTATCTTCAAAATTATGTTCCTCTTCAATTATTCCCCAACAATACCCCTGTGGATGATGCATATAAATATCTTCCTCCAAATCCCCTTGGAGAAAATGTGTCTTTACATCTAATTGTTCAAGATGCAAATATTCTATTGCCACTAGAATTAAAAAGGTTCTAATTGAAGTCATTTTAACAACAAGAGAAAATATTCCATCAAAATCTATACCTTTCTTCAGTGCAAACCCCTTTATAACAAGTATGGAATTGTACCTATTTTTACCTCCATCTTATTCCTTCAACCTGTCTACCCATTTATTTTGAAATTATATTTTACCTATAGGAATTTGAACCAAGTCCTAGGTCTGGTTATGTACCAAGGATTCCATATCCTCTTTCATGCCTTGCTCCCACTTCTTTCTAGTTTATACCTGCATTACTTCATATATTTTCGTTTCACCATAATTAGTCAACAATAAATATTACAATGAAGGAGAGTATCATTCAAGGGGTAGAGTTAACCTAGTATATATTCTAACATTACTTGTAGGAGTTTGAGGTGCCTATTGTTTTGTTTTTGTTGTTGAACATTTTGATTTTCTGGCACCTTCGGAATTTCATTTTCGATGATTTCATCAATCACTATGTATTATGTGTTTGACTTTTCTTGTATCTTTCCCTACAACTGACCTTCTCATTGAATACTACATATATAATCCTAATGATTTTGTTTTTTCATAATCCCATAAGCGATAACCAAAATCATTAACTCCATATGCAATAAAATTACACTGCTTGTATTTTACATCAACCTTTGTTTTATTTTCTCTATCAATATGGAAAAATATTTCATAACCAAAAGTCTTCAGAAATGAGTAGTTTACCTTTTTACTTGTCCATGCCTCCTCTATAATTACACTATCCAAGGAACTTGAAGGCCCTATGTTTATTAAGTAAATAGCAATATCCATAGATTCTACCCAAACTATAAGGGAAATCTTGCATGCAATCTCATACTCCTTGCATGCCTGATCACTGTCCTATTTATCCTTTCTTGCACACCATTTTCTTATGGTGTTCTTGGATCTATCTTCTCTATATGAATCCCATGGTATGAATAATAAATATCAAACTCCTTGTTGTAGTATTTACCTCCATTATCTTATCTAAAACACTTCAACTTATTTCCGATCTCATTCTCAACCAAATCTTTCCATTTATTACAAGTATCAAATACATCATATTTTTTCCATTGCAATAAACTAAATTTTTTCTAGTCGCATCATCAATAAAAGTAACATGATAATAAGAGCCAACAACAGATGATACCTGAGTTGGTCCCCATACATTTGTATGCACAATATCTAACTTTTCACTCTTTTTTTTTTTTTTTTTTACTCTAAGAAATATGGATTTCTTTTGTTTTCCATAAACACGATGCTCAAAGAAATCCAAATCAACCTGCTTCAAATCTAGAAACAAATTTCTTGAGTGAAGAATCTACATCCCCTTCTCATTGATTTTATCGAGCCTATGACTCCACAATGTTGTATCTGCTCCTGTAGAAGTTAAAGAAATAGAAAAATCAACATTACTAATTGTTGTGAGAAATATTACCCCGCAGACAAGATAAGTTCCCCTTTGGAACAAGACCCCTATATTTGGTCCAAATACAGAAGTAAACAAATGGTTTCTAACATCTCTATATATCTAACTCAATCAAGAAAAAAAGAGAGAAGAAGAATGTGGCATACCTTATTGTGATGTTTGTCCTCGCTGCTCCAATCCTTGGGCTTGATCTCCAAGCTCCTCAACACAACTACAGTTCTGCAAAGACTAGAAAAGGAACTCTTCCTCCTACTCTATATGATTAAAAAAAGTAGATATATCTATGAATATTGAAATGACAATAGACAAGCAAATGAAAAACACATGAACTTGAAGGGAATAGGCCAAGTTAATATTAATTGGAAAGTCAAATAAGTCACTTATAAATCATGCTTAATGATGCAATAATATTCTCCAATCTCTCCTTGTCCAACACTTGCATGAACCGTGAAATCAAAATGTTGATGCTTCTCCTAGGATCAAAGGTTTAATATCTAAATTATTCCACCCTTCACCTAGGAAATACCTTCAATATATAGGCTTGAAATGCACAATCACCATGAGAAAATGAGGTAAATGGTTGAGGATATGGCTCCTTAAGGTTGGGATTTGATCATAAGATAGACCCATAGTATAGGAGTCGACTACAACAACCTCATATCTTAAGAGTTGGCCCTTAGGAAAAGGTGGAAGATCCCATTTTTTTCTCTAACTAGATTGGCACCTCCTTTAGTGAGAGACAAAGTTCCATTGACACCCCCTTAACATGGAAGGGGAAGCACCAATGCTCCCCTAGCATGGGTAGGGGAGCACCACCCTTCTAAATCTCCCAAGAAAGGTCAATTTTCCAAGTAAAAGGCATGTTTTGATTGCTAGATGATAGGGATTCTTCCTCCAACATGACTTAGGGATTATGGCAAATGTTTTCATGGTGTCAAGGGATTTTGACACTTGGAAAAGTGAATGTGACACTTGGTAAGGTGCATACGAAACTTGAGACAGTGCATGTGACACTTAACAAGGTGCATACATCACTTTGAGACACTTGCAACACTTAGGGTGCGACATTTTGATGCGTAACAGATGCCCCCTAAAATGTAAGGTCAGGAGAGAAACTAATGGCTGAAACACTTTATAAATTCTTCAATGCAAGGGCGTTGGAGTAGAAGAACCTGACAGAAGTTGCAAACAAACATCAATCAATATACATACATGTTCCATTTCCGAGGCATGCATACCTATGTTCGGAATACGAGATGACTCAAAGCATGGTTGTCGACCAATACACCACAGATCCATGAGAATACTGACTAAGGATATGGCCACCAAAGATACAATGTGGATCCAAACCTCCATGACATGAACTGATCGTAGCCACGAAAAATACACAGTGGAGATATGAGATGACAAAACATAGCCATGGATCAATATAATGTGGTTCTATGTGATAGTATATGCATTATTAAGATTTCCAGCATGGTGATTGTACTAAAATATTTTACATTCTCAAATAATCTCCATCACATCCTGGGAAAATAACATAACAAAGTGAGTGCCCAACCCAGGGTCTTCGTCCTGATCCTGAAATGGTACAAATCTAGCCATGTAAATAAATGACTTGATGTTGAACATGGTAGAAACCACTTGATTACCGGTCATTGAGGTATACCATTAACAAGTGTGAGGGAAATTGTCAATGATCTCAATTTTTCCCAAGGTACCCTTAGTGTTATAGCAAGATTTGCCTCATCCTATGCAAATTTGCTCAGAAGGCATTTTTCCATTTCCCTATGAAGACTTGAAGTCCCTTTTTGAAAATCCCAGAGATAAAACAATATTTTTCCACATATACGTGCCCTAACTATTATACAACATGCATATATGCAGGCTACACCATTACAACCCACGTACATCTAGTTTTGTGCCCAAAATTGAAAATAGTGTCGGGTTTCCATGTCACATCATGGGATCCATGATCCTTGACCTTCCATATAATGGAAACATTCTGACTCGTCCCTTCATTTTCATTTGAAGGCTATAAATGGGCCATATCCGAGATATGGAAAAGAGGAGAAGAATTCAACTTTGAGAGAAAAGTTACTCTGGAGAAATTATTCACTTCATATTAAGTCTGCATCCCTTTGTCCTTTTAAGTCTAAACACATTGTTCAGCCCCCAAGCTCTTCCCTACTTGATTGAGAACCTCATTGTATCTCTTATATGAGATTTCCTTTGGTGGAGTATTGAAGTGGTGGAGGCTCAATTAGAAGGGAATTAGTTTCTCGGTTCCGAACCATGCCAACACAAAATTTTGTAATTCATTCACTTCTGTTGATTACATTTTAATAGAAATACTCTTTACTCGTCCAATTGATGTCTTGCAAATATTTGAATTGTTATTCCATGGGAATATTTTTTATGAATATTGATGGGTTATGCTATTGAATTTGATAACCTTATATATAATCACCATATGCTTTTGTTTCTTGGTTGTTGAGGACAAGTTGCAGGTGTATTTCTTTGAGTCAAGTGCTCAACGGTGGACTTCATCGAACGTCTGGATGAGGTAGGCTCTTTATATTGTCTTGTTAGCATATTTTCTTAAATATCATACTTGAGATTAGAGTTGATTTATGTGGTAATTTCCGTCTGTTTTGGTTTACCCCTTGCCATAGAGATATTTTCCTCGTAACAGAATTGGCGACCATACTGGGGAAATAATCTCCTTTTCGGGGTTTGGAGTGTTTTTCTCCTTTGATTGCTCTCGTTTATATTGAGTTTCTTGTCATTTGATTGCTTGAAAACCTCTTTTTATTGTGAGTTTGAGTTTATTAGCCTTATCCTTGACCTGGAAGTGTTTTAATACATATACGCGGGTTTTTACCTGACAGTCGTGTACATACATGTGTTGGCATTCTGCAAGAAGCGTATACAGGCAGTTTTCCCCTGAACAGTTGCATACATCATCATTTTTTTCTTGGTTGATGAGTTTGATGTTTGTTGGGTAAGTTTTGATGGTTGTTGAGTCTTCTTGGGTCTTTGTTACGACTATTAAGTTCCTGTAGAATGATAGGAACCCTTTCTTTGGTTGAATTTCTAGGCAATTCCTTTCTCACCATCCTTTTCATTGATTGTCCTTGCATATTGGGCTAGGTGTTTTCTTCTTGATATCCTACTTGGTTTGTCTCTATTTACATACAGTAGAATCTTTATATCAAGTTGTTGTTCAATCCTTGCATTTTCATTCTTTTATATTGAAAATACAAAAATATTAAGCATTTTTCATTATTGGCATTTGATCTTTTGTGTTCTTATCATTGGTATTAGGAGATGTATAGAAAGATTGTATTTTATTTTGAATTGGAGAATTAAATTGAAAATTGCATATTGAAAAGCTTATCATTTATTGGGAATTGAAGTTATGACTTTGCATGTTATTCATATTCATTTATTTTACTCTCTAAGTCATAACATCATCAATTTCACTACCGCGCCTTTTTTGAGTAAGAAAGGCTACTAAAAGCAACCCTGATAATTTAAAATTGATTAGAAACTATTTTATTTTCTAGGGTTCACAAACTAGCTTAGGATTTAGAGACTTGGATTAGGATTTTGTGAGTAAACTTCTCCAAGGCTATTAAATCAACATATGTGTCTGACTAAGGGAGTGGTGAAATCCATTGTATAATTGGTGACGTCAGGAGGCTCTGCTTACACTGGATTTAAGCATGAGGTTGCATGAGGTTGGTTGACGGGATATCCCCCCAATACCTTCTTAGTGTCAAATATATTTTCAGGTATCTATTCATATATGGGGATCTTGCTAGTACCTTTACCCCTGTGAGAGATGGTTCTTTCGAGGTTTCAAGATTTCTTTTACCCTACCCATACGGTAGAACTAAATTATGACTGTTCTCTTGTGCATCGGGTATATCGTGGTTGCTTAGTTTCTTGACATAGGTACCACATAGGTTACTTGCATGGGTTATTTTGTAGGTACCCCGGGCCAGATAAGGGTTGGACAAAACACAACCTTTATTGAGGATTACCTCTCCAAGGGGATATAACCGACTGGTTGTTAAGCTCACGAGGGCCTTTATAACTGATTTTGATACCTTTGATCTTTTGCAGGGAGTCTCAAGCCCCTCTTGGGAGAGGCGTACCTAATTTAGGGAGGTAGGCCCCTTTCAACCACTTTATCATGTTTGTGTGCATATTGGCCTTTTATTTATTTTATTTTCATATGCTCTTTTATTACTAGTTGGCCTTAGGATTTATTTTTTATATCTCAAGTCTTGAGTTATCTTGGAGCCAAACCAACTTCCTCGCAGGTCTCATCGCTTGTTACGTTTAACACTACATCTTGAGTATTTTCCTTCTAAGAGGCATAAAATTATCAAACTTGGTACACACACCTCCACTTACCATACTTGTTATCATACAAGGATGAGTATTGAATCGAGTCAGAAAGATATTGGGAGTCCTTCAACTCCCATACCCACTATAGTTAGTGGTACTCCTTCGACACCTTCAACCATAATGGTTGTAGTGCCAGAGGTTCCTATCATCACTCCTATCCATCCTATAGTGAATACTCAACCTATAGCCATGAACCCTTTTGGCCTCTAGCCCTTTTTCCTATGGTATGCTAAATTTCACATCACAATTTTCATCCTCCATCCCAACATCTAATTTGAATACTAGTATTGGAATTAGGGGCATGGCTCCTCCACATACTCCATTTTCGTTCGATGGTGCTCATGTCCCACAAAAAACTCCTATAGTTGGAGGCCTTCCTCCTTTTCACCCCGGGTCTAATCTTGGTCCTAATTCTCCTGGATGGAGTGGTCAACTTGGCGGAAAAGATACTTGTTACAGTCCGTCCTTTACACCTACCTCCTCTGTACTAATTCCAACCAACACATTTGACATGATGAATCCATCTTTATCCTCTAGATTCACACCCAGAGGAGATCAGTTTCATACCTTGGGGAACCCCCAACCTGGAGCCACTCCGGCTGGGGGAAATTTTTACAACCCTCATCATAAAATAGTTACTGGAATGGTGCCCAACCAACCCCTCATGAATAATTTCAGAGGAGGGTCTTACAATCTTGGACAAGGCCATGGTGCATACTAGAACCCTGGATGGTCTGTGATTCCCCAACAACAATCTTTCCAACTAGCATGGGGCCAGATGTCGCAACCTCGTATCCCTTTTATGGCCATGCTCAATCTGCCAGACTTTTATAGATTGATGTATGATCATGTGCATCATGATCTGACATGGACCCTCGTCCCCACCAAGATTCCTTTGAATATTCTGAAATTTGAAGGCAAGACTAGTGAGGATCCTGGTGATCATGTCACTACTTTCCACCTTTGGTGTTCTTCAAACTCCCTTAATGATGATTCTATTCATTTAATATTGTTTCAACACACCCTCATGGGGGTCACCACGAAATGGTATATAGAGCTACCAGGGGGGACGTACTGAACTTTTAATCATATGGTTTTAGTCTTCCTCAATGACTTCCAATTGTCAGTTCGTTACGATGCCGGCATAGAAAATTTTTCGACCTTTCATCAAGACCAAGCCACCCATATCTCAGATCACATCCAAGAGTGGCATATATGGAAGAGGTTGATCAAGGCTTACATACCCCCGAAATTCCTGCTAGAGTGGTTCCTTAAGTCTCTACAACCTTATATTTAGAAGGATGTTTCTACATCTAGGGTTACATCTGAGGAAGAAGAAATTTTTAAAGCCCATCAGTTAGATATTATATATGCTCAGTCTGGGATGTTATAAGAGATTCTTCTATATGCATCGAGTTCAAACTATGAACCTAGACAAAATCTTGGTCCTCATGTCGATGGCATTGACGTAGGCTCCACCAATGTAAAATATGCAGACTTGGTGACAAGCCAATTGAAAGAATTATCTCCAAACCAGTATGTAGGAGGGCCAGCTTCGTCTATGTCCTCCACTCCCGCTCAGTCAACAGATGTACATTGTGTGTAGTCGTTGACCAATCCGAACGGTAACGAACAACTAGGAGGGAATAAAAATAAAGGACGTGGTAAAAATCATAAGGGTGGGAAGAATAGTAATAAACCCAAGGACAACGGTAATAATGAGAAGTCGAATAATAATTTTGGTGAGGGAAAGAAAGAAAGGTAGAAGGTGAATTTTCCCTGCAAGATTTGTACATACAATCACCTTACCCACTTATTCCCCAAACTTGTGGAAGCTACGAGGATTTTATCTCTACTGCCCACTGTGTTGACTAATCCTTTTCCACATAATCAACACATGGCCTCAAGCTCCTCAAATGCCGAAAATTTGACGAGTGGGAGTCAAAACCCACCAACACAAGATGGTGACTCTATATGCATAAATATGGTTAAATATGAGGTTAATGTAGCCACTTGTTCTAGAGATTACAGTTCTTCACAGACTGTACCTAGTCTAGAGTGTCCCCCTCCTCCGGAAATTATTTTATAGATAAAAAAAAATAGATCCCCCACCTCATATTTCGAAAGGAGTACTCAAGCACTCTACCCACAATCCTAATGCTAGAGCCACCAAGAATTACTATATTGTTGAGGACCTAGGTCAAACCCCTTGTGCGATGTCGACTCTGGAGGTACTCTAGACGTGTCCTTCACAGAGGAATGCCTTGTTATCTGCGTTAGGAGCTCTAGATCCTTGTGGTTCTAAATTTATCAAGTTTGAAATCGCAGATGTGAAGCCTCTCTTTTGTTACCATGTGGCATTACAAATCCACGTGGGTTACTCAAAGTATACCATAAAATGCACTCTTGTTGATGAAGGTGCTGCAACATGTGTGATGTCCCTGATCTGTTGGAAATCCCTCGACTCTCCGAGCCTCTCTCAATCTTCGACCATGTTTTCTTCTTTTGACAGTCGTTCCTTTCACCCTCACGATATTTTTCCTACCTTCTCGGTCCAGTTAGGTGGGAAGACAGTAGAGGTGGATGTCAAGGTGGTTGATGCGCCCCTCGACTATAAATTGTTACTAGGATGCAATTGGACTTATGCTATGACTTCAATCGTATCGCTCATCTTCCACACTCTTTACATTCCTCATGATGGGAATATCATGACAATTGACCAGTTTTCCTTTGTGTATGCTAGCCCCAATGCATCGGTTGGATCGTTTATCCCCATCATCAAAAATTCTCAACAGGAAACTAACAATATCGGTGTCAAACTGTATTCATCCCTTATGGGTACCTTCCACTTCATGGCATCGCTTCATCATATATACACCATGTCCAGTAGGTCTGCTTCGTCAATGAGGTTCATTTCTTTCCTAACTTTGTATTTTAACAATCCTTGGACCCTACCTTCCTCGACTTCATCTTGTGAAGGTCAGTCACATACTAGAATGTCCATGCCACTATTAGCAACAAAGATAGCGTATCGGATTGTTCTTGACTCTTTCATCGATCCAGATCTTGTTACATCGCAGACGAAAGACGAGAATCATGTTCTTGAGCCCATATGGGCTACTTCATCATCTTTTTCATGTGACTACCTCGATGATACTTTACCTTCAGATGAAGATATCGTAGAGGCCATGAATGGTTCTAATAGGCCATGCAATGATATGCATCATCACTTATATTTTCTCCCAGAAGTTTCTAGAATCGAACAAGATTATTTTAGATCTACCTTGAGAGAGATAGTGGATCACGTTGTAGTTCCACTTGATACGCACGGCATTTATGTTGAAGGAAACAGGGCGAGTATATCTCCCACCATCACGATCGATATCTCTAGTATTCCTGGCAAGGTTGAAAATGTATACATTAGTGCGAATTGTTCGCCAGAAGAAATTTTGATCTACACCAAGATATTCAAAGAATTATGTGATGTGTTTGCTTGGTCATATGAAGAGATTCTAGGAATCGACCCTCGAGTTTTCAAACATGATATTAAAACCTACTTGGATGCTAAGCCTATTTGACAATGAATTAGAGTTGTCAATCCTAGGAAGGCCCCTGTTATTAAGATAGAGGTAGAAAAACTGCTTAACGTTATCTTTATCTACCCTATTTCCTTGACTGAATGGGTATCCAATCCTCTTCCTATGAATAAAATGCAAGGAACCATGTGCGTATGCATGGATTTTCGTGACCTGATTAAGGCCTATCTTAAAGACAACTTCCCAACACCCTTCATTGATCATATTCTCAATGAATGTGCACGAAGAGAAGTTTTTTCTTTTATGGACAGATTTTCAGGGTATAACGAAATTCATATTAACCCTGAGGGCCAATATAAGAAGACATTTATTTTCCCTTGGGGTACATTTGCATACCAGAAGATGCCTTTTGACCTTAAGAATATCAGAGAAACCTTCTAACAAGCTATGACCTTTGCATTTCATGATCTCAAACATATAGTCAAATCCTATCTCGACAATCTCGTTTCTCACTCCCGTAAGAGAGTGGATCACCCTAAACACCTTCGGCTAGATTTTTAAATATGTCACCATTATCGCTTTTTTTTTAACCCTTATAAATGCATATTTTGTGTAAGGTCAAGCTGACTTCTAGGATTTTTAGTCTCTGAGACTGGGATCATGGTAGATTTGTTAAAGGTTGAGGCAATACTTCAATTTCCTCCCCCGCGCACTATTCGACAACTTCAAGGTTTATAGGGGAAAGATAACTTTTTACGATGGTTTATAGTGAACTATGCCAATATTACTAAGGTTTTCATGTGTCTCTTAAAGAGGGACACTCCTTTTATCTGGGATGTGAGTGATCCCAGGAATCCTTCGATGGTTTGAAGAAATCCTTGGTATCGACGCCTTTGCTGAAGTCTCTGGACTACAATAGAGATTACTTGCTTTATGTCGTCATGTCTGAAGAGACGATTGGTATGGTGTTGGTTCAGGAGGATGATGAGCTCTGTGAGCATGTCATTTACTATCTTAGTTGAAACTTAGTCGGCCCTGAACTCAAATATTCTCATGTTGAAAAGATAGCTTTGTCTATCGTTCACACAGTTCAACGATTATGACACTATATATTGCTTTGCAAAACTAATGTGGTTTCCGATGTCAATCCATTTCAATACATCCTTACTAGGCATATCATAGGGGGAAAGTAGAATAAATGGATTGTCATTTTACAATAATTTGATCTCGACTTAGCTTCTGCGAAATCCAAGAAATCACTAGTTTTTGTAGAGTTAATATATGATTTCCCTCAGTTGGATGAGGATATTATTCATGTTGATTCATTTGCGGATCAACACATTTTCCTTGTCTCATCGTCAGATCCCTGGTATGGAGATATTGTTGTCTATCTTCAAACTTTGAATTTCCCTCAGCATCTCTCGAGAGATGATTGAAGATGTATACGATACCAAGCTAAGAACTACCTTATCATTGAAAACACTCTGTATCGCCAAGGAGTAGAAAGTATCTTGTGCCATTGTTTGACTCACGAATAAGTTAAGTCTGTTCTGAATGACTGCCACAGTGTGGCTTGTGGTGTTCATCTATCCGGGCTTGCGACAACCCATAAAATTTTGCGAGTCGGTTATTTTTGGTTGTCTGTTTTTAAAGATTGTGTCGAAGCAGTTAAGAAGTATCACCCCTTCTAGGTGTTCACTCAAAATATTCACTTGCATCCAACCCCTTTCCATTCAGTCAGTATCGTCGGTCCCTTCACCAAATGGTGGTGGATTTTGTGGATTGCAACCCAACTTCAGCTGGGGGGAATCAACACATTATCGTGGTCGTAGAATACTTTACTAAGTGGGTTGAGGCTGTGACTACAATTAAATCTGATGGTAAGACTTCTTCTTTCTTGTGTTCAATTAAATTATAGCTAGGTTTGGAATCCCCAAGTGATATTGTCACTGATCATGGCAGTCACTTTTAGAATGAAATGATGAAATAATTAGCATCAAAAGCGGGGTTTAGACATGGTCATTCTTCCCTTTACTACCCCCAATAAAATGGACAAGTAGAGGCCATGAACAAGTCTCTCAAGACCATTTTCCAGAAAATTATCATCTAGAGAAAATATGATTGGCATATCATGCTTTATCTAGCACTTTGGGCATACCGAACCTCTGTTAAAACTTCCACTGATTTTTTTCCTTTTCAGTTAGTGCATAGTGTGGAATCGATCCTACCTATTGAATGTTACATCCCTTCTCTTAGATTGGTAGTTGTTCTCCTGCCTGACACTTCAGATCTCGAACAACGCCTCGTACACCTAAAGAGTCTAGATGAGCAACGTCAAAACACATCCACGGCTATCAAAGAGAATAAAATATGTGTCAAGGTCCAATATGATAAGTTTTTCTATCCTCGACAGTACGTTGATGGTGACTTGGTCCTTCTGTACGACCAAGCCAAAGAACCATTGGGGGCAGGCAAGTTCAAACCCATGTGGCACAGTCCCTATATCGTGCGACGTTTCTTAGAAAAAGGAGCCTATGAATTAGAATATTATGAAGGGAACATGTTGGCTGAGCCTAGGAATGGGCTCTATTTGAAAAGATATTATGCTTGATCCCCAAGCTTGGGCGTAACTCTTTGTATACTAATGTATTTTAGTGTATATATATTTTCCCTCTTTTTTATCTTCAGCTTGCTTATCGAGTTTTTCCTTGGTTAGAAGATGTAAACAGAGTCTTCAGTCTACTTAGGATTCGCAGATGGGCTAGACGTCATACACGAAACTCGGATTCTGCCACTTGGGTTGTTTACTTGCCTGAGGGTTTACTGGTGTCTTCAGGTGGCGTTTTCCTAGGTCCATCCACGAATAATGTGGTCGAATATAGTGTTGTTATAGAAATGTTACACGATGCCATTTCACATGGTATTCACTCTTTAGACGTTCAACTGGACTCCCAGTTAGTAGTATTTCAATTGAACGACAATTACCATGTGTGAGACCCTACTCTACTCCGACGATTCTTACAGGCATGACTTTTGGAACGACATTTTGATTTTATTACTTATCATCACATGCCTAGAAGTTCTAATTATGTATCCGATGCTTAAGCTAATTTTTTTTTAGATTGGA
Source organism: Picea engelmannii (assembly GCA_009831015.1). Taxonomy (NCBI): domain Eukaryota; kingdom Viridiplantae; phylum Streptophyta; class Pinopsida; order Pinales; family Pinaceae; genus Picea; species Picea engelmannii. The sequence continues at coordinate 45,016 of ML778335.1, forward strand.
ATTTGTCACATAACTAAAGAAAAGAAAACACTCTCATCAATGTACACATTGTAAGATAAGTAAAGAAAAAGAGAAATGTTTTTATATATTTCATCTCTCCAAAAAATATGATGTTATAGTACAAAATTGGGGCTCACACCCTCAAAATACATATACGGTCGATCATACAGTAATCATGACATATACACCTATGGTGTTGTATGTGTGTCATGATAGCATACTATGGTGTTTGCGAGACACCAAAAGAGTCATACCCAAGAAAGGGGCACACCTACTACATGTCATTGCATCGCCTCCGACGGATCCTCTACCTGAACCATGGGAATCATCTGCGTCAAACGAGACAAGTTTCCCTGCATGTTTTGAAGCACTCTATCAACATCCCCTCCCATTGGAAAATCCCCTCGGTGCCTCAGTCGATGTCATGGAAGTTCGTCTGATCATCGTGGATCCATGTTTGGGTCAAATACATGTTTAGTTAGTACTTGAAATCATCCAAAAATATTTTTATTTTCTTATACAAAAATACAAAAAAAATGAAATATTTAAAAACAATTGGCATACCTATGTCTCTGTAGGCGAAACCTGGTGGTAACGGCATGTCTGGATCTCCTCTGAAGTCAATCCCTGCATAAGGGTAGTCCTCCAGATCCATCATATGCTGACTCCACCAGAAGAAAAACTCATCGTTGTAGGGTGTTGGAACCCTACCACCCCCCTGCCACCTCATCACCTCAGTCCACCATGCCATGGATGGATCGCGAGGTCCATGTGGAACAATCTCAACTCTTGGGCCCAATCCTTGAACTTGCTCGAAGAAAAAACTACACAGGATAGACGTGAACCTGAATTTCCTCTTTTTACCCATTTTGTAGTCTGTTCGCTGCCTCTTCATGTTGGCCAGTAGTGAGGTGCACCAATCTTAAACCATGGGTCGAAATCACTCCACTGAATAGAACATAAGTGGCCTCGATTCCTAGTGCAAATAGGTCGACCATGTGATCTTTGTTGACACTAGGACAACAATCTTAAGGCTTAGATTGTTGATCGCTCTGAATGGGAGTTGGCTCCCTACCTTCTCGATCCCTGCAATGAAATGAGTGTCTATGTAATCCTCTATGTTCATACCACTCCCAACTCCCTAGGCTTTGAGGTTGACCACCTCACCTCTACGTGACAATCCTATCAAGAAGTAGATTTCCTCAACTTCAATCCTCAATGGTTGTCCATCAAGGTTGACGATCTCAGTATTCAGATCCCAGTAGTTCACAAGAAGATGAAGAGTCTCACTTGAGACCTCATACCTTTGAGAGCCCAAAACTTGTATATCCCACATCATTTTAAGGCCATATCGACCCTTGGATCTCTCTCCACTACATCATCCACCTCTTCATGCTCTATTTCTCTCCACTCTAGTACCATCCTGCAAGATTCAAACCATTTTTTGAGTTAGCAACATTTAAAAAAACCTTATCCACGGACATGTACGCGAGCTACAATTTACACAGTCACGTATAGAGATTCTTATATGCTAGTTGTTTTGAAAACAATCACGTATAGGTATGTGTATATGTGACTTGATGATCTATAGCCCGCATATACCTCAGTTTCTAAGTTGCACCCTAAACTGCTCAAAAAAGGAGACCTAATTGCAAGTTTTAATCCACTAGAAATAAAGAGAGGATCAAGATGAATTACCTGGTCCATACAGTTGTTGATTTCATCACTCATGGATCCCACAATCAGCAGTTGAAATTCAGGGGCAATTTGGTCCAAAATGCACTATTTGGGTAAAAAATACAAATGGTAGAGTAAAATTGTTTTTTTTTTACTATTTGTAGAAAAAAATTACCCACTTTGCACAATTATGTCTAATATTTTGGCCTAATGGACTAATACGACAATGGATGGAGTTGGTTTTGGTGGTTTTATCCATGGATTCTTATGGTTTTCAGTGCCAGGTCGCTCGTTCGTAACTTTGGACAAGTATTGTCATCAACCATCATATAGGATAGGTTATCAATCCATTATGCACACTTGCATCATCCTATGAATGCAACTCATATTCCTTAGGTACAAACCCATTTAGTAGTGACACAGAACCTTCCATCTGCAACTAGAAGTGTCGTTATTTAATGGTAGAGACTTACCAAACATGGGTACCCTAGTTAGATCTGTTGCTCCATTCAGTGCCCATGCAAAGAATTTTGTCCGTAGGATCGGGAGTCCCTTATAGTTAATACATGACTTTATAGTTGAACCTCATTTCTCACTCATAAGAATGTTGACCCATACCTAGCAGGACTCCCAATAAGTCTAGTTTAAGCTCTTTTTTCGACTCTCTCAAAAAGAAAAAAGATTGTCGAGTGAACTTGTCTCTTTCACACTCGTAAATTGGATTTGAAAGGACATATATTTGGTGTAATTTTACCCCTTTTTCAAACCAAGTAGACTAATATTACGAAAAATGACATTTTTTGTCGTTAAGTTGTAATTGCATCTCATTCTCTTGCTTGCAGTATTGAGCCTATTGTCGGTTCTCTCTTTCGCATTATAAGCCTATCACCTCAACAATTTGCATTATCAGCCAAGCAGAGCCTTGTTTATATTCTTTGCAACTTGACACCTTATACCCAAGAGGAAACATTCCCCCCAAGTGTCCATATTCCGCATGCACCTCCTTGCATTGAGCATAGGTATGTTCCACTACTGGAACTAGTTGCTTACTTGTTACACGTGTTTCCTCATTTGTATCATAGTATTCATTTGACTATGAAAAAACAAAAAAATACGAGCGATAAAGGAATAATATCTTATATTGGCAATAGTCATGTCACCTTTGAACAGAGCACAAAATTTTGAGTCTATGTGTCATAAAAATTTTGGGTTTCGCATGACCTTAGGAATCTGAGCTCGTTACTTAGACTTTAATCCCCTGACTAGTTACTCTTCTAGTCCCTATGGAGAGTTTGATTGGTTCCTCCTACATCGCAAAGTTTCATCATTGAGTCTATTCTTCTAGAGACTTCCATATGTCTCATGCTCTTGTTCAAAGGATGTCTATCAACCTATGTCGGCCATTCCTCAAAACTCTTTACTTTGAATGTTGGCCATACCCTCAATGTGTCTCATAATTACATGAATTCGTAGTCCTATCATGCACCCTGGTCCTACTTTCATCATTGGTAGGTAGCCTTGAACCCAACAGTTGACATTTCATCATTGGTCACTGACTGGGGGGTTTCCCTTATGTTTGACGAAAAGAAATATATTCACACATTGGGATTTGTGTAGTGTCTTGGATGCCATTAGCCTTATTGGTGGTTTCCTCGCCTTTTTCAACAGTTTTCCTTATTAGATTCTATTCAGAGGGTCTTTTTCATGTACCGCTTGCATCTGGCACATGCGAAAGACACATAGGTTCGTTGGTTCGTGAACATGTTCTTCTTCTGATTTCCTCCAAATCATAAATCTCCTTATTTGTACCTTGTACTAAATGATGAGAGATGCATCAATGCTCTCCTTTCAGCGGGTCTCCTTCCATCGACTTCAGCCCATATATTCTGGAAACAAAACCTAGAGTCCTATGAGTACCTAGAGGCTTGTAATCATTAGTGGCAGGTTATCTCGCCATCGATAGTTGGGAATACATCAATGTCTCCTGATCGATGGATTCTTCGAGTGTTCAACCTCGACACCTTTATTCATACTTGTAAGAATGTACTCGGTGCCCTGATACCTACTTTCATTATCGATATGGTGTCTCGTGTTTGTTAATGGTATACCTTAATGACCGATAATCAAACGAGGTCTCATTATGTTCGACATCGACTCCTTTATTCACATGATGTATACTTACACCTTTGGAATATCATGTAGAAGACTTGAAGACATCAGTTCATAGTCACAACTTTTCTAAGCTATTTCTATCTTTCATTGGACTAGTACCTATGTGACTTTAGTGATCATGGAAGATCAAATTTTACTCCATTGTATACAGATATATTCATATTGATTTTGAGATTGGTTTTACCAGGCCTTTTTCATGAGTATGAAAACCTTTGGCATATAGACACCTTTGTATTTCCTATTCATGGCCATGAACAACTGTTTGATATATTTCCACATGGATCTGTAGTGTAATTCAAATTGGCAGCCATGTGCGCAAAGTCAGTGCATATGTAATATTATCATGAGAAACTAGTTCTTCCAGCTAGGTCTCCATTACTCCACTTCTGGGCATTATAATGTATTTCAGCCATTGCAAATACTCATATGACCTCACACATTAGGGGGCATCTGTTATAGCAAGATTTTCCTAACCCTATGCAAGTTTTCTCAGAAGACCTTTTTCTATTTCCCTATGCAGACTTGAAGTCCCTTTTTGAAAATCCCAGAGCTAAAAACAATATTTTTCCACATATACGCGCCCTAACTATTATATAGCATGCATATATGCAGGTTTCACCATTACATCTTGTGTACATCAGGTTTTGTGCCCAAAATTGAAAAATAGTGTCGGGTTTCCATATCACATCACGAGATCCATGATCCTTGACCTTCCATATACTGGAAACGTTCTGACTCGACCCTTTGGTTCCATTTGAAGGCTATAAATGGGCCATATACAAGCTATGGAAAAGAGGAGAAGAATTCAAATTTGAGAGAAAAGTTACTTTGGAGAAATTATTCACTTCATATTAAGTCTGCATCCCTTTTTCCTTTTAAGTCTGAACACATTATTCAACCCCCAAGATCTTCCCTACTTGATTGAGAACCTCATTGTCTCTCTTATATGAGATTGTCTTTGGTGGAGGATTGAAATGGTGGAGGCCCAACTGGAAGGGACTTATTTTCTCGGTTTTGAACCGTGTTGACATAGAAGTTTGTAATTCATTCACTTATGTTGATTACATTTTAATAGAAGTACTCTTTTCTCATCCAATAAATGTCTTGCAAATATTTGAATTTTTATTACATGGGCATATTTGTTATGAATATTGATGGATTATGCTATTGAATGTGATCACCTTATATATTATCACCATATGCTTTTGTTTCTTGGTTGTTGAGGACAAGTTGCAGGTGTATTACTTTGAGTCAAGTGCTCAACGGTGGACTTCATCAAACGTCTATATGAGGTAGGCTCTTTATCTTGTCTTGTTAGCATATTTGTTTATATAGAATACTTGAGATTAGAGTTGATTTCTGCAGTCATTTTCGTATGTTGTGATTTACCCCATGCCATAGATATATTTTCCTCATAACACTTAGTACATTCCAACGAATGTGAATAAATGAGCTGAGGTCAAACATTTGAGGAATCATATGTTCAGAGGTCAATGGTGTAAACCTATTGTCGAATGCAAGGAAGCCTACCATTGAGGCATGCAGGTCCCAAGGTACTAACTGGTTTCTAAGTCTAATTCCTAGATAATGTGCTAAAGTCGACAGGAAAAGACTCGTCGAAGGAGGGCCTTGATGTATCCCCCATCATCGACATGAAACTGACATAGGAAATTTATGTGATATGGTGGATAAAATGAGTATGGACTGACATAGGAAATGGAAAATGGTAATACTCCATATGGATGGTTTGAAGTGAAACTTCCCTTGAAAATGATGAGGCACGACAAGTGACTTGGAAACATTGACTCAATGAGTACCAAGAACATAATGTGATGGAAATAAGAGTACTATAAGACTCAGATACAAGTAGATTACCCAACTATAAGATGAAACACAAACAAGTGCCATGTTCAAGGGCGCCAATGGATACCATAAAGGATTCCAAAAAGTTTGACCCACTTCCCTCAATTTCTCCCCTATCATGATTGATGAGTGCCTATTTATTTTTTAATGAGCTTGAGAAGGATAAAAAATGATCTGTATATCTCATCCTTCAGATGATTCCCTCTCCATATATTTAGCAAACGTGAGGAAGGAGGGGTTTGGTCCTGTAGCAGTCCTAGAGATTGGACTCAGATAGGTCCTTCGATGCATAGTTTTACAAGCCCAAAGAAGGTAAAATTTGTGTTTTTTCACGTTTAGAGAGTCTGAAAAGAACTTAAAGATGACTCCATGGATGAATTTTTCATAAATTTAGTCTCCCAAGCCTGAAAAAAGTGTAAACAAATACTGGGGAGAACTCTTCTAATCATGTTTGACTAGAGTTTTCATTTTTCGTAATTAGTCTCGCGAGGTCAAAAAAGAGATAAAATATCATTTGAAAGATACCCTTTAAAACCTTTTAATAACTGTGAAAGGAAACAAGGTCACTCGACAATATTTTCATATTTAGGGAATCTGAAAAGAGATTAAATGAAACTCCAAGGAGTTCCTTTTTCGTATAGATTTTACGAGTCTGAAAAAGAGATCAAAGTATACTTGGTAACCTATTCTCATGTATTTACGAGCATGAGAAAGAACAAAGACTAAGATCATTTTAGAAATTTCTACTACGTTATGATGGGAACGAACCCCAAGTGAGGATCACTCCTAGTATCATGTCTCTCTAGACATATTTTCCCCTGGCTAGTGTGATAGAATCTAGTGTCTTCACTCCAACATGATGTCTAGAGGCTGGAGACCTTCCCCCCAAGTGTCATTTCCTTCTTTGACTCTTCTTCTTTCCTCGTTTAGGTGTCTAGTTACTAATAGGAACATTTTCAATAGGCGGAGGAAAAGAAGGTTCAAGTATTCAATCTAGAGTGAGACTCGATTCAATTGGAGGGGGGTTTATTTCATTTTTTAACGAGCTTGACAAAGACAATGAACTATGCTCATAAGCATCTGTTTCATTTTTTAATGAGCTTGACATAGGAAAATAACTATGCTCATCGTGACCAAGTACTACCAAAGGATCAAGTGATTCTAGGGATCGATGAACTGGAGTCAAAATCATATTTAACATGGCAACCCGTGGGGTGGCAAGAACAGGTAAATGAAAAACTCCCATGATTCTTTATTCATTACATTATTTTCCTAGAAAAGGTACATTATTCATTGTGTCATTATGGAGATACGAAGTTATATAGTCAAGTTGGTCGAGAGTGATAATTTTGCCTTGATGGGGAAATCGAAAATATGAAACATTGAAGATGTGAATGCAATCATCACATAGAACCAACTATGACCAAGTAACAAATTGTAATCCAGAGGCGCGTCAACCACTTCGATATCAAACGAAATGGTCTTACCCTTCAATGTCACAACAAAATATTGCAAGACTCCATGAGGATGGAAACCACGTCCATCAAACGCTTTCAGGGTGGTAGGAGATGGGGTAAGTTTAGGAGAACCAAGGGCTCTCCAACAAGGCAAAGACATGACATAGGTGGAGGCTCTCTCATCCAAAATAGTGTGATGGATGTTCTTTCCACCAACCGAAATTTGAATTTTCAATGGTAGGTGGTGTGAGAGCCTCTCTTCAAAATAATCCATATTAAACATAATCAATTTTTTTTCCTCTAGATCCATAGCTCCAATGGATGACAGCATGGTTCTACATTGACTTGGATAGTGTTGTAGAAATTCAAGGGCCAACATAGCACAAGGTGCGTGTGTTGAATCTTCAATGATATTGTAGTTTTGGGCAGCATGGGAATTTGGATTAAATGTCACTTTTCGAATTGCACTCTTGGGTGGGCACAACATTTCCTTAGAAATTGGCTTCTCAATATGAAGATCATTGGAGGATGGAGGAGGAGTGAACGTAGAGGGATGATCGATAGCCTTTCCATTAGCATGATCACCTAGAGGAGTCTCATAATTATTTTCTCAAGTTATTACATTAACCACCTTAAACATATAGACCTCAGAGGTGCTCGTGGAAGCATCCCCATTGTGGGAATGACCTGCATTGCACCCTGGCAGAGGGGAAGGATTTTGTGCAACCTTATGTTGTTGTAGAATCGGTTGGGAGGTACCCTTCAGAAATTTAGCGATCGCTTCACGATGAGGAAAATATTTCATGTAGTGGTCTTCCTCACAAATTATGCAAGGAAACTTAGCCTTCCTATTCGGTTGAGTATCAACAGTCTTTGTAGTATCATGTTGGTCAAAATATTTCTTGTATTTACCCTTGTTTTTTTTCTTACCTGTTGGTTGTTGAGATGAAGTGGATTGGACCGCATTCATCTCGGAGGTTTGAGCAGGAGTGGAAATAGTTTCGGTGTTTGAAACATAACTTGGTTCTGAACCATGTCTTTTTGGATCTTTTGACGGGTGAGGAGCATTAGGGATCAAATCATAAAGTGTGCTAGACTGGGAATAAACCAAGTCCAAATATTGTACATGGCTGATAGCCTGCTCCTTAGTAAAAATGTTTCCCATAGCAACATATCTGGAAATGGGAGGAACGAGAAACTTTGTAAACCAATCTGTGAGGAGTTGGTACGGAATAAGAGCTTTAATCAACCATCTCCATCACCTCCACTCATGAATATGATCAAATATGTGGGTGGAAGAATATTACCGAAGTGAGGTCAAAATTTATGTACCCGTATCATACTGTATAGGAAACTGAAAATGCATAAAGAAATCCATGCAAAGAGAATAGAAGTTGAAAACGGAGTTACGCAACAACTCAATATATCATTTCGTTTTGGCACCTGTAAGTGTTCTCTGAAAAATCCTAAGACAGATGGAATCATCCATCAAAGAGTTAGAAAAACACCAAAAATGTAAATTCATAACATGATTGTTAGGATCTTCCCCAAGTTTTCCGTCGAATTTTGGGATGTCAGACAGTAATTTGGCAGGGATGGCAAGCCAATACGGGGCATGTTGAATGGGATCATTTTTCAAACGGGAAGATCTAGAAGATCTAATGTAGCCAAGAATGGAATTTATCGATTGGCATGTAGATATTGGTGATAGCCATTTGGCATGGAAACACAAGTAGAACCAAATGCAGGTTTCAATGAAACAAAAATATAGATGGTCCTCCCATGTATGGTGGTTTCTCAATTTATCCACCCATGTATGGTGGTTTCTCGATTTATCCACCCATGTATGGTGGTTGTCTTGATTGTCCACCCATGAAAGGTGGTTATCGTAGTTGTCCACCCATGTACTCTAATGGACCTCCTACGTACTGCAAATGACCTTTTGGTCCCCCCATGTATGGTGGTTGGCCAGATGGGCCTCCCATATACTGTGTGTGAATGAACTATTGTGTTGGAACCATGGGGTTTACCGATTGATAGGTTAAAGTTCCTTGTAGAGGAATGCTTGATGGATTAGGTTGACCCCATAAAGGGTTAGCAACTCCTTGAAATAATTGTCCAGGATACAAGCCAGTGGTAGTAGGGATAAAAGGACTTGTAGGAGCGGATTTTCCCTAGGCTTGTTGATGTTGCAACCATGTAGGTTTCCCTCCAGTGAAAAATTTCCCTCCAGCTGAAGGTTTGCCTCCCATTGAAGATTGACCTCCAATGTAGGGTGTAATAATCTATGATGTATGTGATGGAGGCTGAGTAGCTTGTGTAACCATGGTTGTGTGAACGACTTGATTGTTGGCCATTTGACCAATGGTACGCCAAAGTAAAACACTTGTTGTGTGCATGTGTGGAAATAGTGAAGCATGAATATTACCTTACCCATGTGAGAAAGAATATGTATGCACAAGTGGTTGAGTCTGGATTACATAGGTCACCGATGTTTCTGGTAAATATGAATCGCCAACATTATCAACTAAAAGAGTTGTGGAAAAAGAGAAATTTTGAAGTCCTTTAGGAAAATAAAAAATCTAGGTTCATGCCAAAAGATTATGCAGTGGTTGAACCGAGCGGTAAATTGTAAGAAGAACATGCATCAATAAATCTTGTGTATGGTGGATCAGTGAGTGGTAGGAAAAGTGGATCAGTAAAAACAGGATTCGCCTAAGATGCAAGGATTTCTATGAAGGTTGTGACCAGTTCTACAATGTGATGGCCACTTCCATGATCTACACTCCCGGTTTCATAAGTTTGATCTTCGATCATTCCCTCGTAAGAAGCATTAGGTTGAGGTTCCTGAACTTCAGGATCCATACCTTTTATACTATGAGATCTTCGATCCTAAGGCCGACTATGATTATTCAAAGAAACACACTCATAAAAAAACTAAGAACAATAAACCAAGAAACAATAGATTTAAGGATATTTCAAAGACAGGATGTCAAGCTACCAACAAAGAAATGAGAATCAGTTACCCCAACCTCCATGTTATATTCCTTCTCAGTGTAAGAAACCCTCACTTTCACAGGATCACCCTCCAAGGGTACTGAGAGTGTGATATGACACCTGCCCTAGGTACCATAGGAATCCCCCCATAATCACTTATGTATATACCTAGGAAAGGCCACTAAGGTTACCAACTCACAGTCATCTTTCGGGTGGGTACAATTGATAGTCAGGACCAAACATATGGGCAGGATATCCAAGTTCGAAATTATTCTAGAGAACTGAGGACAAGTGGACCAATAGACTCCATAGGACCCCAAATATGGATTTGGAGTTCAAAAAGTATTGAGACCAAATGAGTCAGTGGCACTTTAAGAAGGATCCCTAGTGTACACTTTTTCTGCTACAATTGGTTAAGATTTGGAGTGGTAATCTATGCCTCTCTTCTGCACGTGACCTCATGTTTAGCCCTTGTGTGAGAGGGGTTTCCTGACTATTCTTATATGGAATTTGTATTTTTACACTCTTTAGCGCTCTACAGTATGTTTAGTATTCTTAGACATTTTACTCACTTTTCCTAGTCCAAAGAACCTAATCATGTGCTACCTTTGGTGCGCTAAAACCAAAAAAAGTTCTAGTTGATTTTTTTAGTGAGTGGTTGATTTAAATAGATTTTACTCAGTAGCTTCACGAAGATGAAACCGATGATGTGTGAGAGACACAACTCCAATAGATTTCAAAGGAATGAGAAGCAATTAGTTATTTTCGATGAATTCTATGTATGGGAAGGAGAAGAGTTTTATTCTTCTAAACACAAGAAAGAACTCAAAACTATGAAACTTTCAATTTTTGGGATCAATATGATGCCAAACTACCAAGCAAAGTTTTCTTAAAACTGAAATGCACATGAAAAACTAGTAGTTTTTCTAAACATAAACCAAAATGAATTTCTTAAAGAATGCAAAAATATTCTTTGTTTGATTATGTATGCAAAGAGATATGAAATTTTTTTCACTTATTAAATTTCAAATGGAATTAAAGAGATCTATGTTCAACACAAAGAAATATGAGAAAAAAAAAAAATCAAACAAAGCAGACTCAAAATGATGAGAAATGAAATAAAACAATTTTGATATAACTTGTTCAATCAAGGACTCAAAGATGCAAAAGAGAAAGAAGAAAAACAATCATGAAAATCCTCAAAACATGAGAAACAAGAAACAATATTCAAGACTGGGTTGCGGTAAACAAGATATTCCTAATCACTAGAAAGTGACATGTTTCAATGAAGACAAAAAGTCTCAATACCAAACAACCTTTTCAAACCCTAGTTGATGAAAACTCCTAATTAACAATCAAGCAATCTGAAAGCTTTGCGAGATGAAGATCAGAGAACTGAAAGGTAGGATGAACCAAGGGATCTTGTTAACCCAAGGGGATCACAACTAGGAGATAATTTCAAACCGAAATAAGTGAAATAAAATGAGTAATAAATGTCAATTTCTCAAGCAAACAAAGTCAAAGACAAACTAGGAGTCTCTAGGATAAAAGCCTCTCAAAAGCAGACTGAGAAAAAAAGGGCATAAACAAGTAAATCCACCTAAAAAGGGATATTGGTGAACATGTTACCAAATAAACAGAGATCCATGGAACCCTCCATGAGGCTTAGGGGGAGAACCATTCATATAATGGAACCCTGGTGTGAACTGTAGGGGAGTGTCAGTTTCTAAAAAATCTCAAAAATGGCTTCCACAAGCTCAAACTCAACAGAGACTCAGTGAATGGATCTGTAAACTCTTCAATGAGGAATATGGAAGGGGAAATAGATCAGAATCAATAATAATAATAAAAATATCTAATCACAAGCAAGGATCTAAGATGAAATAGAGGAAAAACTAGTCAAGGTCCTTCCCCAGCGGAGTCACCATTTTTATGTTGTGAGAAATCTTACCCTGCGAACATGATAAGCTCCCCTTTGGACCAAGACCCCTATATTTGGTCCAAATATAGAAGTAAACAAATGGTTTCTAAAATCCCTATAGATCTAAATCAATCAATCAAGGAAGAGAGAAGAAGAATGTGGCACACCTTATTGTGATGTTCGTCCTCGTTGCTCCAATCCTTGGGCTTGATCTCAAAGCTCCTAAACACAATTGAAGTCCTACAAAGACTAGCATATGAACTCTTCCTCCTACTCTATATGATTAAACAAAGAACATCTATCTATGAATACTAAAACAAGAATAGACAAGAAAATGTAGAACACATGAACTTGAAGGGAATAGGCCAAGTTAATATTAATTGGAAAGCCAAAGAAGGAAATTACAAAGCATGCTTGAAGATGCAACAATATTCTCCAATCTCTCCTTGTCCAACACTTGCATGAACCTTGAAATCAAAATGTTGATGCTTCTCCTTGAATCAAAGGTTTTGTATTTGAATTCTTCCCCCCTTCACCTTGGAAATACCTTCAATATATAGTCTTGAGAGGCACAACCACCATGATAAAATGAGGGAAATGGTTGAGGATATGGCTGCTTAAGGTTAGGATTTTATCCTAAGATAGATCCATAGTATAGGATTCGACCACAACAACCTCATCTCTTAAGTGTTGGCCCTTAGGAAAAGGTGGAAGATCCCATTTTTCTCTCTAACCAAATTTGCGCCCCACTTTAGTGAGAGACATAGCGCCATTGGAACCCCCTTAACATGGAAAGGGGAGAACCTATGCTCCTCCAACATGGATAAGGGAGCACCACCCTTCTAAATTTCCTAAAAAAGGTCAATTTTTCAAGTAGAAGGCATGTTTCAACTATCAGATGATAGGGCTTCTTCTTCCAACATGACTTAGGGATTATGGGAATTGTTTTCATGGTGTCAATGGATTGAGACACTTGGTATGGTGCATATGAAACTTGAGATAGTGCATGCGACACTTAACAATGTGCATACGTCACTTTGCGACACTTAGGGTGTAACACTTAAGTGTGACATTTTGAAGTGTAACACTAATTATACATAAATACAACATACCTACCTTCTCTCATTTTTCTATTACCATTGATCCTTTAGTGACCTTCCATTATAATTTGTAAATGTAATTGTATAATCTTCACTTTCCAACTACCCAGTTGAAATTACATTTCTTCTCAAATTAGGAACATGGTTCACCTCTTTTAACAACCATTGGTCTCCATTATGTAATTTTATCTATATCTTATCCCTTCCAACAATTTTACATGGTTTATCATCACCCAAATAAACATGTCTAAAATCACCTTGAACATAGTCTTGAAAATATTTCCTATGGGGTGTGGCATGAAATGAAGCCCTTGATTATACCACCCAAGAATAATTAATATTTTCTAATGAAAGGATTAAAGTATCTTGCAACACATGACTTGCTACATTTGATTCCTGATTTTTCTCATGTTCTCCTTATTAATGCCAAGACCAATATTATTTCTTCAGGTATCTTTTATTCCCACAATGTCAACACTATGTTGAGCACTCAACACACCCTCAAAATTTCTAAAAATTTGGGGTACCACTTTACTCAATTTTCATCCTTAGACTTTGATTTTTCTTGATCATGACTTGAATTAATACTTTTCTTTTCTTTTTCTCAATTTGTTGTTGATTCTTGAGCCTAAGTTAAATGATCTCCCAAAGGGATAAATTCCAGATAGCTTCAATCATGAGTGGAAGGGGTTTAGGACTTAGTTGTTTTGGAAAAAAATTGAAAAACCATTAAATTCCCTTACTTCCTCGACCCCCAATGGACACTTTAGCCAAGCGTTGATTCACTAATCGAGCATCAGTCGATTCCTTACACAAATTCCACAACAAGCAGACAAACTCATTGATCGTTGATGTTCATTGATCGCCAGCACCTAGCGTGAAATGTCGTGAAACATTGGGTGAACTTAGCATATAAATCATGACTGCCCGATTTTAAAAAGGACTTGATCCTGGTCATTAATACCTTATATTGAGATTCACCCATTTCCAACTCAATGAGCGGCCAGATCACCCAATATGTCACTTGACACGCCATCTTCCACGTTGATGCAGCCCCCCCCTTTGGGGTTCTCCGACCTCCCAGTCTCTGGATCGTTCTCCTTCCTGAACTGAAATGGCTCTTTGAGATCCTACTAGAACCCCTTGAACTAATCCACAGGTCCCTTTATAGAAAACCCGCCATGTACCAACTTGAGCACCCAGAGCGAGCTTTCCCCACCATGTGATCGTCGTTGTGATCACAGGACTTACTCAAAAGGCGCTAATCATGAATCGGTTTTATTCTTTTTTGGATGAAGGAGATCCTTGTTCCTTCAATACCTGAAACCCAAAACATGGCTAAGGTGCTTAACTCCTTTCCTTATCTCCACTCATGTGACCTCTACCCTGTGACCGTGCGCTTAACACCAAAAATGCTACCGGAGTTCGGGTTTCGCGATTCCAGCATGCAGGCTCTCCCCACTCCTTGTCCTTCAGAGTGTCGAAACTCGAAAAGGACCTAACGGCTCTTTGGATCCTCACTTAATCCTTCTCCACGCGACCTTGTCCTGTGGCCTAGGCAACTCCTCTGAGTGCTCTGACTTTCGCAATTCAGGGAATTGCGATGCAGTTTCCCTTCCTTTTATTTTCAAATCCTCGAAACTTGGAGATATGATACCTCTCAGATCTATGGTCTAGATCTGTCACTTGATCAATGACCAAGATTAAATACCGGCGATTTTCTTTAGGGGTTTTGGTGGAGTCTTCACCTCCCAACTCTCGGTGACCAAACTCCCGGTGGCTTCCGGATCTCTGCCACAAATCATCCAAAATGGATGTTCCTAATTCTTTCAGGACTTCTCTTTTCGGGAAATTGGGGGAGTCTTCACTCTCGAACTCTCAGTGAACAGATCCCTGAAATGTGGATCTCTTCACACGCGTCCTCTGATATGGAAGGTCCTAATTCTTTCAGGACTTTGATGGGTCCTCTCTCTTCTGCTACTATGAAGGTTAAACCTTGTGCACCTCCTCCTGGATCCGATGGCTACCAGTCCTAGGTGCTCGATCTGATGGTTCAAATCTGATCCCTTGTGCGCTCTTCTCCTACTGTCTGGATGTAGGCTCCAATGGTCCAGATCTCCTCCTTCGCAACATATCTAATGGTTGCCAGTGCTCCTCCTCTTGATATTTGAGAACTTCATGTTCCGACTGTTATCCTTTGTGCAACCCTACTTGATATGACGACTATCAGCTATTCAATACTCCCTCCAGAAGGCCCTCCACCGTTCGTCCAGGTCCTCTTTCCTCACGAGTTCTCCTGTGTATCTGGATGTGAAATTCAATGGTTCAGATCTTCTCCTCCACAGCTAATCTACGACTATTGTGATCTTCCTCTTGAGCTTCCTCCTTTCTTCCAGACTTATAATATTTTCAGAGTTTCGAAGGTCTTGGCCTTTTGAATCTTCCTCTTGTGAGCCTGATTCCTTTGGGTCTCGTCCACGTTTTCAAAACGCTATCTCTATTGAGCTTGTCAACTTTGAAACCTCGATGGGGTTTCTTGACCTTCTGCTCCTTCCTTTTATTCCTCTGTGCACAAGGCATTGTTCCTCCCGAGCTTCGGGACTTAGAATAAGTCCACCCTCGCACACTCCTTGTGTTGTAGAGATTTTGTCAATCTCAGGTCTGAAGTATTTCTTGAAAGGAAATTCTTCACGCCCTCCTCGCGTTATTTTTCTCGATGCACACCTTGCAGAGACTTTCTTCGCAAAGTATTCATCAACTCTATTTTTGTTCAAACTCAACAAAGAGTTCTTCTCCTACACACTTGCACTAGCTCAGTGCGCACTTGGCAAAGCTTCTACAAAAATTCAGAAATTTTGTCTTCCTTGTTCTTTCCTCTGCACAGTTTTCACCTCGCGAGTATTCAGTAAATTTGAGGCTCCTCTTGAGTCTATAAATCCTTCTAGTGTGCCCTCCTGGAACATTATTTATGACTCTAAAGAGTTCAGATATGCACACCTTGCGCTGGCTACAAAACTTCCTCTGTTATGTTGTGCACAGCTTGCATAGCCTAAAGAACCCAGAATTATACAACAAATCAAATGAATACAGCAAATCCTATCTTCCTACTGTAAATGAAATCTATGATACATCTACAACATTTATCCATGGAAACATGTAAACACATAAACACACAGTATGCGGGAAAACTGCTCTTTGTATAAATCTAAATGTCTATACAGTTGTTTAGAATAACTGGATTGTAACAAGTCTCAGTTCTTCCCAAAATCTCTCTCTCTCTGAACTTTTGTTTCCTAAGGCCTCTCTACCCAGACCTCTCCTATCCCTTCTCTTCCTCGAGTCCCACACAAACTCTCTCTATCTTCCTTTATTTCTCTGAAGCAAGATTTCATTACCAAAGAGGGGATCTGGGAGCTCGTCCTCTTCACCTAACTTCATTGATTTACATTGAAGTCTCATAAATATTTTACCCAGACCTGAATACAATCTGGGCCTACTACGGGCCTGATACAAGAAACCCTTAAGAAAATTTGACCACAACCTAATAAAGTATGGTTGGCATTAAAATCCTTACAATCGTTCAATACAATTTCAAATTTTAAAATGAGAGGGTTCAGCCTCCCTTATCCTTTGAATGCGCGTTGATGTGTTGCTTTGCTGGCACTTTTGCTGAGTTGGAGTGATGCTCCTGCATCATACTCCTCTGCTAGGAAAAACATGAGCTCCTGATCACGAGCTCCTCTTCTCAAGTATTGAAATCCACCTAGATCCCAAACTATCTTTTGGAGCTGTCCTCTTGCTCCTCTCCATCTATGTTATTGTTGCTCCTTATTTTTCTTCTTCCCTACTACTATGTCAAGCTCTTCTTTGCTCAGCTTCCCTTTGCTGACTGCTTCTTGTGCTAACCTCAACATCAAACTTCTTATCTTCTCAATCACCTCATCCAGCTGCTCCAATTGTTGGCTCTCTGCATGCAGTCTTCTCCACTACACTTCCTCCTTATGAGTGGGAAAATCTATTCGATCTCCCCTGTTGTTTTTATATCCCTTTGTGACACTAAGTGGCCACTTTGTTGCATATTTTAGTCCTGCGGTCCCATCTCCAATTTGTTGCTCGACTTCCTCTTCTACTGATACGTTCTCAGCTTCCTCCAACCATTCCTTGGGTTGGTATGCTCCTCGATATGCTTCCAACTTAGCCTGTTGGATGTGCAAGCCTCTCTCTAGGTCTTCTAATTCTTCATACAGATCAGAAAAATATGTGTTGTCTGCTTCTTCTTCTGCTGTAAGCTCCAGTGCTACAGTCTCCATTTGTTCATCCTCCCAACTGAAATTTTTGAGCAATTCCACCGAATGCTCCTCTCCTGAAATCATAATTGTCTCTTTGCAGTCATGTGTTGGTTCTGGATGGTCTAACCAATCCTCCAACGTCCTCAATTACATCTCCCATTGAGTGAGCATCTCGACTAGGTGATCCTCTTCTTCTCTTGCTATCAGCGTCAATGTTGCAGCTATCTCCTTTTCAGCTCCTTGGCTGAAAATTTCGATCCATTCTTCTGAATGCTCCTTTTCCTCTGCTGGGTCAAATCCTGATGTTTTCCCCATTTCCTCTTCCTCCATGACAGTCTCTACTAGATGTCCTTATGTTTATGTACCCACAACATATTCTCTGGCCTCGTCTTAGCTGCTTAGTAGGAATATCCAAATTCCTCCAATGATCATAAAATTCCTCTGGTCCTTCTCTGTCATCTCCTCTCGCTGGTCTGAACTCACCTCTGAGATCATGAGAATCTCATATAGCCTCATATACTCTCCCTTGCCCACCTAGAAATATGGGATTTCTTCTCTGCCCATCTGGCAATCTATGAGATCACTCGATCCCACCTCATTGCCCACTTGGCAATTTGAACTTTCTTCATTGCTCCCCTAGTAGTATACAAGACCTTCATCTGGTCTTTTCTCATTGTCCACCTGGCAAGTTGAAAGTTCGCTTCTTTCCACCTGGCAGTTTATGAGATATTCATATGATCTCTTCTCCTCATCATCGCTGAGATTTCTCCCAGCCTCTGGTTCACAAATATAAACCATCTCCTCTTCATCTCTAAAGCTTTCAACATACCTCAGCCATCCTCTCAACAATATTCATTGTCTTATGGCCAACAATTCCTTGACTGGCCACTTCACCTTCCTCTTCATGGGAAATTCATATACCCATCATGCTTCTACACTCTGCTGCATCTCAAATGCAAGAAGCTCCATTCTTTCTCTTATTTCTTTGAGCTCCAAATCTGTCTCTGGATTTCTTTTCTGCTTGTGGCCCTTCCTTCCACCACGTCCATGGCTTTCAGTAGACATCTACTTATTCCACCTGCCCTCTTGGAAAGCCTATGGATCACTCTACGTCTGAGAGTATCTCCATCTCCTTTTACAGTTCACCCGGTTGTCTATTGACTGTTGCACACCTGTAAACAACTACCAGAGAGTATCAACGCTATGTCTCCTCCTTCACCTGTCGCATATAGATGAATTTTGTTTCCTGATACCACTTGATGATATCAAGTCATCTCCTTCACTTTCTTATGTTTGTTGTTCGTAAGAAAACTTAATCTGCCTCCCTCTGCCTACAGTATACAGACAGAGAGTGGTTCTCCTCCTTTTTCTTTCTTTCGCCTGCAAGATACAGGAGAAATACTGCTCTTATACCACCTGATGGTGTGTATCTGAGTGTTCTCTTTCTCTACCCTCTGCTACAGAATTTAAAAATATTGGCTCTGATACCACCTGATGCAGGCCCCCCCCCCTTTAGGATTCTACGACCTCCCGGTCTCTGGATCGTTCTCCTTCTTGAGCCGAAATGGCTCTTTGGGCTCCTGCTGGAACCCCTTGAACTAATCCACAGGTCCCTTTATATAAAACCCACCATGTACCAACTTGAGCACCCAGCGCGAGATTTCCCCACCATGTGATCGTCGCTTTGATCACGGGCCTTACTCAAAAGGCACTAATCGTGAATCAATTTTCGGCTTTTCCAGATGCAAGGAAATCCTTGTTCCTTCAATCCCCGAAACTCGAAACAGGGCTAAGGTACTTAGCTCCTTTACTTATCTCCACTCATGTGACCACTACCCTGTGAACACGCGCTTATTGCCAAAAGCGCTACTGGAGTTCAACTTTCATGATTCCAGCATGCAGGTTTTCCCCACTCCTTGTCCTTCGGAGTGCCAAAACCCGAGAAGGGCCTAATGGCTCTTTGGCTCCTCCCTTAAGCCTTCTCCACATGACCCTGTCATGTGGCCTAGGGATTCTCCTCCAAGTGCTCCGGCTTTTGAAATTCGGGGAATCACGATGCAGTGCCCCTTCCTTTTATTTTCAAATCCCTAAAACCCGGAGATCTGATACCTCTCATATCTATGGTCTAGATCTGTCACTTGATCAATGACCAATATTAAGTCTCGAAGATTTTCTTTCGAGGTTTTGGCGGAGTCTTCACCTCCCAACTCCTAGTGACCAAAATCCTGGTGGCTTCCGAATCTCTGCCACACGTCCTCCAAAATGGACAGTCTTGATTCTTTCGGGACTTCTCTATTCGGGAAATTGGGGGAGTCTTCACTCTCAAACTCCCGGTGAACAAATCCCCGAAATGTGGATCTCTAGACATGCGTCCTCTGAGATGGACGGTCCCGATGCTTTCAGGACTTTGATGATTCCTCTCTCTTATGATATTATGAGGGTTAAACCTCGCACACCTCCTCCCGGATCCGATGACTATCGGTCCTCGGTGCTTGATCTAACGGTTCATATCTAATCCCTTGCGCGCTCTTCTCCTACTGTCTGAACGTAGGCTCCAACGGTCTAGATCTCCTCCTCCACAACTGATATAATGGTTGTCAGCGCTCCTCCTCCTGATATTTGAGAACTTCATGGTCCCACTATTATCCTCTGTGCGACCCTTCTTGATTCGACGACTATCGGCTATTCAATACTCCCTCTCGAAGGCCCTCCACCGTCTATTCTGGTCCTCTTTCCTCATGAGTTCTCCTATGTATCTAGACGCGAAATGAAATGGTCCAGATCTTCTCCTCCACAACTAATCTATAGATATTGTGCTCTTCCTCTTGAGCTTCCTCCTTTCTTCCAGACTTAGAATATTTTCAAAGTTTCGAAGGTCTAGGCCTTTCGACTCTTCCTCTTGCGAGCCCGATTCCTTTGGGTCTTGTCCATGTTCTCTAAATGTTGTCTCTCCTGTGCTTGTCAACTTTGAAACCTCAATGGGGTTTCTCGACCTTCTGCTCCTTCCTTCTATTCCTCTATGCACAAGGCATTGTTTGTCCCGAGCTTCGAGACTTAGAATAAGTCCACCCTCGCACACTCCTTGTGCTGTTGAGATTTCATCAATCTTAGGTCTGAAGTATTTCTTGAAAGGAAATGCTTCACGCCATCCTAGAATTCTTTTGCTTGATGCACTCCTTGTTGAGCCTTTCTTCATGGAGTATTCAACAACTATGGTTTTGTTCAAACTCAACAACGAGTTCTTCTCATGCACACTTGCACTGGCTCAGTGCCCACCTGGCATAGCTTCTACAAAAATTCAGAAGTTTTGTATTCCCTATTATTTCCTCTGCACAGTTTTCACCTCAAGAGTATTCAGTAACTCTGAGGCTCCTATTGAGTCTGTAAATCCTTCTGGTGTGCGCTCCTAGCATATTCTTTTTGACTCCATAGAGTTCAGATGCACACACCTTGCGTTGGCTACAGAACTTACTCTGTTCTGTTGTGCACACCTTGCACAGCCTAAAGAACCTAGAATCATACAACAACTCAAATGAAGATAGTAAATCCTATCTTCCTACTGTAAATGAAATCTATAATACATCTATAACATTTATCCATGGAAACATGTAAACACATAAACACATAGTATGCAGGAAAACTGCTCTTTGTATAAATTTGAATGTCTATACAGATGTTTACAATAACTAGACTGTAACAAGTCTCAGTTCTTCCCAAGATATCTCTCTCTCTCTCAAAAATTTTGTTTCCTAAGGCCTCTCTACCCAGACCTATCCTATCCCTTCTCTTCCCTAATTCCCACATAGACTCTCTCTATCTTCATTTCTTTCTCTCAAGCAAGATTTCATTACCAAAGAGGGGCTCTGGGAGCTCGTCCTCTTCACCTAACTTCATTTATTTACATTGAAGTCTCATAAATATTTTACCCAGACCTGAATATGATCTGGGCCTACTACGGGCCTACTACAAGAAACCCTTAAGATAATTTGACCACTACCTAACAAAGTATGGTTGGCATTAAAATCCTTACAATCTTTGAATACAATTTCAAATTTTAAAATGAGAGGGTTGGGCCTCCCTTCTCCTTTGAATGCATGTTGATGTGTTTATTTGCTATCTCTTTTTATCCATATGGATATCAATGGCCACCCACCTTTTCCAACTGGCTCAAAACATTTTTCTGACAATTTTGGCAATTTACTATTTTTAGCAGTTTTAATTTTTGGGGCCATTTTGAGGGCCTAAATGAAATTTTTTCAGGATAGAGATACTAAATGATAGAAAAAGGAATGATTGAGCCTCCAAAATGAATCTCCTCAATGATACATTTCCAACGGGATATCACACGGCTAAAACGGATATCGTATGCAAAAGTTACGACCCCGGGAAGTTGATGTACTAACTTACCCAAATGGGGCCCACATGACTTTTGGCGCTTCATCTCCTAGGGTTATGTTTTTGGATGTCTAGGAATTTTTGGAATTCTTGATTATTGTAAAAAGGCCTTCAAAGCCTCATTGTAACCTTCTTCTTGTCAATGCGCATTGTCATCACATATCTTCTCAGAGATAAGCCGCCACCATTCCAGCAAGCTTGTTTCCGCTGCATTTTACAGTTTTAGCTTATTTCATTATTGAATAGAAAACAAGTTTTACTGTATCTATGTTATTTTGTGTTAAGAAGCTGTTAATAATCTATATTTATTTCATTCTTCTCATAAAATTTGGATCAGTGGTATCAGAGCGGTCTGCTCCTTGTCGTCTTAATGCATGTCCCCAAAGAGGTCGAAGTACAAAGAGTTGGGTCTCGAGCTTGTTTCTCTTGAGGACAAAATCTCTCGCATGCCCAAGTGGCCTCCCATGGCAGGAGAAAAGAAATATGATGGGACAGGAGATCCTTTCAAACTGTTGATTGAGGAAGCCCTCACGCAACATAGGAACGAGATGATGGATAGTTTCGTGCAAATCGTTTGACAACTACCAACAGGAAACACATCTTCTTCGAACGGAGGCACTGCCCCCTTCAAGGTACAAATAAACTTTTATATTATTATATTTGAAGGTCAGATAGAATCAGATGTTGTAGACAAGTGGTTGAATCTACTAGAAGGGTATTTTTTTGTCCATAACTTTTCAAATAGAGAAAAGATTACTTTTGCGCTCCTCAAAGTCGTTCCCATGTCAAAGATTGGTGGGAAACTTTCTGTGAGAAAAAGAAAACAGAGGAAACCTCATTATTTTCAGTCACGGCCACCTGGGAATCCTTCAAGGATGATATTAAGGAACAATACTACCCTGTCAGAAGTTATGATGACATGTATACCAAATGGACCACATTGCGGCAAGAAAGAGACCAAGCAGTGCCAGATTTCACAAATATCTTCCATACCCTGCGCACCAAGTTGGGTATCAAAGATTCAAAGCGACATCTGGTGCTCACGTATCGTGGTTATTTGCATAGATACATCTAGACCAAAATGGAATTTTTGGACATCTCATCCTTGGGCGCGACCTACCGATATGCCGTCAAAATCAAGCAAAAGCTCAAACAAAAGACACAACAATTTGGGCCTAGGAACCCCTCACAACAAAAGCCGGGAAAGGGTGGCCCCAACCCACTGAACAAAGGATAAAGAAAAGATGGGCAGTATTAGGACAACCTGTCCAATATGCAAGAAAATAAGGACACCGGAAAGACAAAGAAAGATATTGGGAAGTGGTGCAACTTCCATAAGATCCCTTTGCATAACACTGCTCATTTCCACTCAAAGAAATCGTTGGTGGCCGAAGTGAAAGCCTCTGAATCAGATGTGGATTCTGACTCTGAGCCTGAACCAGAAAGGGGAAGACGGATCATTAACGTGGAACCTAGTGCCACCGTTGCTACCACCAAGCTCCAGCCTGGTGAACCAGATGAGCCAAAATAAGGAGAGTGCCTCTTCCATTCATAGATGTGGGTAAAAGGGACCTCGCTGCACTTCATCGTTGATAGCAGTAGCAAGAAGAACCTCATCTCAGCAGAGGTCATCAAGCGGTTGGCCCTGCCAACAACACCGCACCCACAACCCTACACCATTGGATGGCTCCGCCAAGGAAGCGATCTCCGCGTCATCCAACAGTGTCGATTATCGTACGACATCAAGCCCTTCAAAAACGAGGTATTTTGTGATGTTTCTCCTCTCGAAGTTTGTGATGTTCTTTTGGGCCAACCTTATTTATGGAAACATCATTTTGTATATGAGTCTAGGCCTCGTAGTGTTATTATTACTTTGAACAAGAAATTGTATAGGATACCTAAGGCAGTCCCACCTAGTGCTATTTCCTTGATCTTTGCTAAGAAATGCAGGAAGATCATCTCTCAAATGGAGAATTTTGTCTTCTTCATGATTCTCTCTTAGAATAAGAGAAATATCATAGCCACATCCAGGGTCTCTACGGCCGACCTCTCCACACAACAGAAGTAAGTAGATAAGGTCGTGGAAGAATACTCGGATATCTTCTCCTCATCTATAGGGGTACCTCTGCACTGTCAAGTCAAGAACCCCATCGATATGACCCCCGACGCACCGCTACCCAATGGGCCAGTCTATCATCGCTCTTTGTTAGAGAATGAGGAGATAAAGTGACAGATCCAAGAACTTCTCAACAAGGGGCACATCCACCCTGTCTCATCACCTTACGGGAGCCCAATTGTGTTGGTACAGAAGAAAGATGGAACCTGGCGACTTTGTATTGATTATCGGGCTCTGAATAAAATCACAGTCAGAAACTGGTACCCGATTCCCCAAATCGATGACCTCCTTGATCAACTCACGAGGGCCAAATACTTCAGTATGATTGATCTGAAGTCTGGATACCACCAAGTCTCGATAGAACAAATAGATGTATGGAAGACTGCCTTCAGGTCAAAGGAAGGCCTTTTTGAATGGTTGGTCATGCCCTTTGGTTTGAAAAATGCTCTAGCCACTTTAATGAGGATGATGGATAATACCCTCCGACCATTCACCAATACTTTTTTAATGGTGTATCTGGATGACATTCTAATTTACAGAAAGACTTGGGCTGAACATTTGCATCATATTCAGCAGGTTATGCACACCCTGCGGAAGCACAAGCTATACGCCAACTTGGAAAAGTGCTCCTTCGGCATGGACAGGGTCCATTACCTAGGCTACATCATTGATAAACATGGCATACATGTGGATCCAGCCAAGATCCAAGTCATCTGTGACTGGCCAACCCCAACAACACTCATTGAGCTTTAGAGCTTTTTGGGCCTTGCCAATTTATACCGCAGGTTCATGTTGGGATTCTCCCATATTGCATGGGCCCTCAGCCAAATAAACAGGGGTGGTGGTAAGGTGAAATTTGCGTGGGGCCGGTCCCAACAACAAGTGTTCAATGATTTGAAACAACACTTGTTCTCAACCCCAATACTTTCACTACCAGACCTGCAACATCCCTTTGAGATCGAGACAGATGCTTCAGACTATGTTGTGGGCGTCGTTCTCACTTAGCACGGCCACCCCATGGCATATCATAGTGAGACATTGTCAGATATTGTCCATAAGTACCCTACTTATGACAAAGAAATGTACTCCATTATGAAAGCATGCTTCCAGTGGAGACATTACATCCTTGGGAAGGAGACAGTCATCCACACCGATCATAAGACACTACAGTTCATGCAGACACAAGGAAAATTGCAGAATGACCGCCATCAAAAGTGGTCCACATACTTGCAGCAATTCCACCTCAACATCAAGTATAAAATAGGAATCACCAATCATGTCATCGATTGCCTCAGCAGACCGCCATTCGTGGAACTCACCACGGTGCTAGACTCTTGCGGCCATGAGACATCTGGATGGCCCCAACGCTATGAGACAGACCCTGACTTCGCCACCACCTACCAAATGTTGGGTGCAAACGCAGTTGTCGATAATTTCCATCTTCAGGATGGGTTGTTGTGTCATATGGGCCATATTTGTGTTCCATCAAGTGAGCGAGCGAAGATGATCTGGGAAGCCCACTACAGTCGGGTGGCAAGACACTTCGTTGTCGAAAAGACAGTGGCAATGATACAGAAACATTTCTACTGGTCGAAACTTCGACAGGAGATCAACAAGTATATCAGGTCCTGCACTGTCTGTGCTATTGCCAAACCGACCACTAAGAAACAGGGCCTGCACACCCCTCTTCCTACTCCTAACAGGCCATGGGAATCCGTATCAATGGACTACTTGTCAGGCCTCCTGTACACCAAGCGAGGAAATGACTGTGTTTTGTGATTGTTGATCACTTTTCTAAAATGGCGATTCTGTTTGCCTACAAGAAGAGCATCACAGCAGAGGCTACTTCCAAGCTCTTCTTTGAATGAGTTTGGGTACATTTTGGAATCCCACAAACCATTGTCTCAAATCAGGATAGTTGATTTCTCAGCACATTTTCGTTGAGCCTCTGGTCACTGCTGGACACCAAGCTCACCAAATCCACGACCTTCCACCCCCAGACAGATGGCCAAACCGAGGTTGTAAATCGAATGATTGTGCATATCCTTCGCATGTATAATTCAAAGCACCCTCGCACATGGGATGAGAGCATTCCCTATGTCTAGCATAGCTACAACCGAGCCCTGAATATCTCAACCAGCCACAACCCCTTTCAAGTGGGGTTGGGATTCCAGCCATTGGGTCCCATAGATG
The DNA here is from genome assembly GCA_009831015.1 of Picea engelmannii. NCBI lineage: Eukaryota > Viridiplantae > Streptophyta > Pinopsida > Pinales > Pinaceae > Picea > Picea engelmannii. The sequence continues at coordinate 71,196 of ML778335.1, forward strand.
TTGCACTTCCCCTTGCGATCACCTCGACTGACTCATCTTCTGTTCCAACTGAAGGTGACAAATCCACTCGGTTCATTGAGCGGATCCAACACATCCGCCAACAGGTTCATGATATCCTACAGAAGTCCAATGACAAGTACAAATAACGCCATGATCAACATCGGGTGCCACATAAGTTTCAGGTAGGCGACAAATTTTGGTTGCACTTGCAGAAAGAATGCCTTACAAGACCCCATCGGAAGCTTCACCCACTCTGTTATGGGCCATACACTATCACCAAGGGCGTGGGGGATAATTCTTTTGATCTCAACATTTCTTCTTTCCTTGGCCTGCACCCAGTGTTCAACGTGGATCTCCTTCGCCCTTATTTCCCACCATTATTGGACACATCAGAAGTAGCATAACAACTAACACCAACAAATCTCAACACTGAATGCATACAACAGGCACCCAATGATCAGATTGTGGACAGACATATCAAGGGCACTCGACAACAAAGGATCCAGCTTTATCGAGTCGTCAAAGCAAGGCAACTCTTGCACCAAGGCAAGTGGCTCACCCGGGGCCAAATTCAGCAGAAATTTCCTCATTTTATGGGGGACCTCAACACAATGGAGACCATTGCTTCCTAAGGAGGGAGGATTGATCCAGATGGATATCGGTGGCCACCCACCTTTTCCAATTGGCTCAAAACAGTTTTTTGACAATTTTGGCAAATTACTATTTTTAGCAGTTTTAACTTCCGGGGCCATTTTGAGGGCCTAAATGAAGGTTTTTCGGGATCGAGCTCCTCAATGATAGACAAAGGCATGTTAGAGCCCCCAAAATGAATATCCTCGACGATACCTTTCCAACAGGCTATCAAACGGCTAAAAAGGAGATCGTATGCAAAAGTTACGACCCCAGGAAGTTGATGTACTAACTTACCCAAACCGGGCCCACATGACTTTTGGCCCTTCATCTCCTAGGGTTAGGTTTTTGGATGTCTAGGGTTTTTTTGAATTCTTTCTTATTGTAAAAAGGTCTTCATAGCCTCATTGTAACCTTCTTCTTGCGAATGCGCGCTGCCGTCACATCTCTTCTCATAGATAAGCCGCCACCATTCCAACAAGCTTGTTTTCATTGCATTTTACAGTTTCAGCTTATTTCGTTATTGAATAGAAAACCAGTTTTAATGTATCTTTGTTATTTTGTGTTAATCCATTGTTAATAATCTGTATTCATTTCGTTATGCTCATAAAATTCGGATCATCTTTTGCTGAGTTGGAGCAATGCTCCTGCATCATACTCCTCTACTAGGAAAAACATGAGCTCCTGCTCATGAGCTCTTCTTCTCCAGCATTGAAATCCACTTGGATCCAAAACTATCTTTTGGAGTTGTCCTCTTGCTCCTCTCTAGATATGTCACTGCTGTTGTTGCTGCTTCTTTTTCTTCTTCCCTGCTACTATGTCAGGCTCTCCTCTGCTCAACTTACCTTTGTTGATTGCTTCTTTCACTGACCTCAACATCAACCTTCTTATCTTCTCAATCACCTCATCCAGTTGCTCCAGTTGCTGGCTCTCTGCATGCAGTCTTCTACATTGCACTTCCTCCTTATGAGTGGGAAAATATATCCAATCTCCCCTGTTGTTTTTATCTCCCTTTGTGACACTAAGTGGCCACTCTACTGTAGATTTTAGTCCTGCAGTCCCATCTCCAAGCTATTGCTCGGCTTCCTCTTCTACTGATATGTTCTCAGCTTCCTCCAACCGTTCCTCGGGTTGGTATGCTCCTCGATCTTCTTCCAACTTAGCCTATTGGATGTGCAATCCTCTCTCCAGGGATTCTAATTCTTCATACAAGTGAACAAAATCTGTGTTGTCTGCTTCTTCTTCTGCCACAGGCTCCAGTGCTGCAATCTCCATTTGTTCAGCCTCCCGGCCGAAATTTCTGATCAATTCCATCGAATGCTCCTCTCCTGAAATCATAACTGTCTCTTTGCATTCGTGTGTTGGTTCTAGATGGTGTAACCAATCCTCCAACATCCTCAATTCCATCTCCAATTGAGTGAGCATCTCAATTGGGTGCTCCTCTTCTTTTCTTGTTGTCCACTTTAGTGCTGCAGTAGTCTCCTTTTCAGCTCCCTGGCTGAAAATTTCGAGCCATTCTTCTGAATGCTCATTTTCCTCTAATGGGGCAAATCCTGATGTCTTCCCCATTTCCTCTTCCTCCATGACAGTCTCTGTTGGTTGTCCTTATGTTGTTGTACCCACAACATCTTCTTTGGCCTCGTCTTGCTTGCTTAGTAGGAATATATGAATTCCTTCAATGATCAGAAGATTCCTATGGTCCTTCTCTGTCAGCTCCTCTCGCTGATCCGAACTCACCTCTGAGTTCATGAGACTCTCATATAGCCTCATTTGCTCTCCCTTGCCCACCTGGCAATATGGGATTTCTTCTCTGTCCATCTGGCAATCTATGAGATCACCCAATCCCATCTCATTGCCCACTTGGCAAACTGAAATTTCTTCACTGCTCCCCTGGCAATATACAAGACCTTCATCTGGTCTTTTCTCATTGTCCACCTGGCAACTTGAAGTTTGCTTCTTCCCACCTGGCAGTTTATGAGATATTCATTTGATCTCTTCTCCTCATCATCACTGAGATTTATCCTAGCCTCTAGTTCACAAATATGAACCATCTCCTCTTCATCTCTGAAGCTTTCAACATACCTCATCCATCCTCTCAACAGTCTTCACTGTCTTATGGCCAACAATTCCTTGAATGGCCACTTCACCTTTCTCTTCATGGGCCATTCATATACCCACCATGCTTCTGCACTCTGCTGCATCTCAAATGCAAGAAGCTCCATTCTTGCTCTTATTTCTTTGAGCTCCAAATCTGTCTCTAGATTTATTTTCTGTTGGTGGCCCTTCCTTCCACCATGTCCATGGATTTCAGTAGTCATCTCCTTCTTCCACCTGCCCTCCTGGCAAGACTATGGATCACTCTACGTCCAAGAGTATCTCCATCTCCTTTTACAGCTCACCTAGTTGTCTATTGACTATTGCACACCTGTAAACAACCACCACAGAGTATCAACGCTCTGTCTCCTCCTTCACCTACCGCATACAGATGAATTTTGTTTCCTGATACCACTTGATGATATCAAGTCATCTCCTTTACATTCTTATGTTTTTTGTTCGTAAGAAAACTTAATCTGCCTCCATCTGTTTGCAATCTATAGACAGAGAGTGGTTCTCCTCCTTTTTATTTATTTCACCTGCAAGATACAAGCGAAATCCTACTCTGATACCACCTGATGGTATGTATCAGAGTATTCTCTTTATCTAGCCTCTACTACAGAATTTAAAAATCTTGGCTCTGATACCCCCTGATACAGCCCCCCCTCGTCGGGGTTCTGCGACCTCCCGGTCTTTAGATCGTTCTCCTGCTAGATCCCCTTGAACTAATCCACGGGTCCCTTTATAAAAAACCCGCCATGTACCAACTTGAGCACCCAGCGCGAGATTTCCCCACCATGTGATCGTCGTTGTGATCACTGGCCTTACTCAAAAGGCGCTAATCGTGAATCGGTTTTTGGCTTTTCCGGATGCAAGGAAATCCTTTTTCCTTCAATCCCCAAAACCTGAAATAGGGCTAAGGTGCTTAGCTCTTTTCCTTATCTCCACTCATGTGACCACTACCCTATGACCACGCACTTAATGCCAAAAGCGCTACCGAAGTTCAACTTTCACGATTCCAACGTGCAGGCTCTCCCCGCTCCTTTTCCTTCGGAGTGTCGAAACCCGAAAAGGGCCTAACAACTCTTTGGCTCCTTTCTTAAGCCTTCTCCACATGACCCTGTCTTATGGCCTAGGGATACTCCTCCGAGTGCTCCTTCTTTTGCGATTCGGGGAATCCCGATCCAATGCCCCTTCCATTTCTTTTCAAATCCCCAAAACCTGGAGCTCTAATACCTCTCGGATCTATGGTCCAGATCTATCACTTGATCAACGACCAAGATTAAATCCTAATGATTTTCTTTCATGGTTTTGGCGATGTCTTCACCTCCCAATTCCCAGTGACCAAACTCCTGGTGGCTTTTGGATCTCTGCCACGCGTCCTCCAAAATGGATAGTCCTAATTCTTTCAGGACTTCTCTTTTCGGGAAATTGGGGGAGTCTTCACTCTCGAACTCCCGATGAACAGATCCACGAAATGTGGATCTCTTGACACGCGTCCTCTGAGATGAACGGTCCCGATGTTTTCGAGACTTTGACAAGTCCTCTCTCTTCTATTATTATGAGGGTTAAACCTCGCGCACCTCCTCCCAGATCCGACGGCTATCAATCCTCGGTGCTCGATCTAACAATTCATATCTGATCCCTTGCGCGCTCTTCTCCTACTTTCTGGACGTAGGCTCCAATGGTCCAAATCTCCTCCTTTTCAACTGATCTAATGGTTGCCAACGCTCCTCCTCCTGAGATTTGAGAACTTCATGGTCCCACTGTTATCCTATGTGCGACCCTGCTTGATCCGACGACTATCGTCTATTCGGTACTCCCTCCTGAAGTCCCTCCACCGTTCGTTCAGGTCCTCTTTCCTCACGAGTTCTCCTGTGTATCTGGACGCAAAATTCAATGGTCCATATCTTCTCCTCCGCAGCTAATCTACGACTATTGTGCTCTTCCTATTGAGCTTCCTCCTTTCTTCTAGACTTAGAATATTTTCAGAGTTTCAAAGGTCTCGGCCTTTCGACTCTTCCTCTTGCGAGCCCGATTCCTTTGGGTCTCGTCCACCTTCTCGAAACGTTGTCTCTCCTGAGCTTGTCAACTTTGAAACCTCGATGGGGTTTCTCGACCTTCTACTCCTTCCTTCTATTCCTTTGTGCACAAGGTATTTTTCCTACTGAGCTTCGGGACTTAGAATAATTCCACCCTCGCACACTCCTTGTGCTGCTGAGATTTCGTCAATCTTAGGTTCAAAGTATTTCTTGAAAGGAAATGCTTTACGCCCTCTCGGCATTATTTTGCTCGATGCACACCTTGCAGAGCCTTTCTTTGCAGAGTATTCAACAACTCTGTTTTTGTTCGAACTCGACAAAAAGTTTTTCTCGTGCACACTTGCACTGGCTTGGTAGAGTTTCTACAGAACTTCAGAAGTTATGTCTTCCCTGTGCTTTCCTCTGCACAATTTTCACTTCAAGAGTATTCAGTAACTCTGAGGCTCCTCTTGAGTCTATAAATCCTTCTGGTGCGCCCTCCTGACACATTATTTCTGACTCCACAGAGTTCAAATGCGCACACCTTGCGTTGGCTACAAAACTTCCTCTCATTTGTTGTGCACATCTTGCACAACCTAAAGAACCCAGAATTATACAACAACTCAAATGAAGATAGTAAAGCCTATCTTCCTACTGTAAATGAAATCTATCATACATCTACAATATTTATCCATGGAAACATGTAAATACATAAACACACAGTATGCAGGAAAACTGTTCTTTATATAAATCTGAATGTCTATACAAATGTTTACAATAACTGGACTGTAACAAGTCTTAGTTCTTCCCAAGCGCTCTCTCTCTCTCTCTCAGAACTTTTGTTTCCTAAGGCCTCTCTACCCAGACCTCTCCTATCCCTTCTCTTCCCAAATCCCACATAGACTCTCTCTATCTTCCTTTCTTTCTCTGAAGCAAGATTTCATTACCAAAGACTTCCCAAATCCCACATAGACTCTCTCTATCTTCCTTTCWTTCTCTGAAGCAAGATTTCATTACCAAAGAGTGGTTGTGCGAGCTCGTCCTCTTCACCTAACTTCATTGATTTACATTGAAGTCTCATAAATATTTTACCCAGACCTGAATACAATCTGGGCTTGCTACGGGCCTGCTACAAGAAACCCTTAAGACAATTTGACCACTACCTAACAAAGTATGGTCGACATTAAAAGCCTTACAATCGTTCAATACAATTTCAAATTTTAAAATGAGAGGGCTGGGCCTCCCTTCTCCTTTGAATGCACGCTGATGTGCTGCTTTGCTGGCGCTTTTGCTGAGTTGGAGCGATGCTCCTGCATCAAAWGGAAGAAACGACGGGGAAAACGCGTTGATGYCGATGGGATCGATTGGTCGTCGATGAGCCATATGATAATTTGAGAGGATTAAAGGGTAAGCCCCTGATCGAAATTGATGCTTCACCATTCGTTGCCGAAGAACGTACCCCAATTCCGAGAGATCAAAATGTTTCTCCTTCTCGTCGAGGGTCGATGGCTCATCGACATCGACGTTCCAAAACCCTATGAGCATCCTTTAAATGCATGAGAAAACTAGTCGATGACCTATTTTTCACCACATATGAGTTTCAATCTGGATCATCTGTATTATATGTGAAATTGGTCTGAACCGTAGAAAAATAAACGAGAAATCATTAAATCAATTTGGATTTAATCCCAAAATATGTTCGCTCCTGGTTATACACACGTGCTTCAAACTATCATGATCGTCCATGTCAACTTGGGAGCCTTGATAGATGCACTACGCCATGCAAATGCCACATCACCATGTCGAAAAATGTTCTACATAACCGTAACACAGGAAAAGAGTTCTCAATAAGTTATTCTCGGGATTAACATGTATACTATCATACAGAACAATGGAACCATCGGCCATATAAAATCCCTGAACAATGGAACAATGTAAATCTCACTATGTTCTTAAACACAATATTTTGAAATCATCGATGAACTGGAAGAATTGTCTACTCACGCTGTCGATTATCGAATTGCATTAATTTCAACTCTGAATATCTACAAAGTTTTTTTTGTACATGTTAATGATAAATTCTAGACTGGACTCGCGAGAATAAGGTATATAATCTTAAACTGGTCTTTTAGTCGACACATATTTCCATCGAGCTCTTCAGAATTTTCGCACAACCGATATATTCCAGAAAGTCAGGCACTGCGCCCATCCGAGTCAATTGTTGTCTGCTATGAGTGTCACCATTGGGACTAGTATGCATTAAAGCTAAGACTCTATTCTAACACTAAGGTATTGTTTATTTTTTACTTGTAGGTTATTGTATTTCTCATGATTATTGATCATTTGTGAATCTAATGAAGTTGTTTGATGTAGAAAAATGCCTTCCTATAGACCAATTACCCATCAATCACAAAAAGCACTAAAGGTAAAGAATTTACAAGTTGGTGAAGCTTCGAGTCCAGTTATTTTTGAAGAATTAGAGCCCATGCCAAAGGTAGAACCAATAATTCCACAAAATAAGCCTCCCGCTCTACAACTACTTTATCAGGATACCGACTCCAGTACTGCATCCAAGGTACCTCTTCCCACTTGGAATGATTTATATAATAAAATACACCACTCCAATTTTCCCGATTTTACACCTCATAAAATCCCCGTCCTACCCTGCATACAAACTCTAGATGGTAATTAATCATACAGATGTCGATAAATGTTTGGTAAATAATGTGGAAGGACAATGTCTGGGTGTTTTTTTTTGCTTGTGGAAGTAAAATTTGGTAAATAATGTGGAAGGACAATGTCTGGGTGTTTTTTTTGCTTGTGGAAGTAAACAAACACTACAAACTTAGTGATCCCAAAGTCACGATGAACACTGATTGTGTGGTTATTTCCATGAACTACATAATACCAGTTGCATACTAGCGTCGTGGTGGAAAGAGGATAGAAAGTTTGTAAACATGGATGTCGGGTGGTATAATATTGTGAATCTAAGAGATCCCTACATGTATCTGATGGCATTGATCTTCCATTTATATGGGAAGAAATATTACTCAAAGTTCTCTGAAGCTTGGATGCCCCTAGCCTACACTGTGGTGTTATTAGGGAGTGTTTTTAATTGGGGATACATGATTTCCAAAAAATTGAGTATTAGAATAGAGCAAGCTCAAAATCCAAAAGCTAGGATAGGCACCATCCTTTCTAATGGAATCTTACCTACTGGATGTGATGTGTGCTAGGAACATATTCTGAGGATGAGCTGACATGTTGTTTCCTATGCATGTCCATTTTAGTGCTCTATGGGAAAATAGATATAATAAATCATTTATTATGATTTGTGATTAATTCTTGGCAAGATTATACTTCATCATTTTTAATCAAAATTGCCCACGA
>ML778335.1:94162-115042 GCA_009831015.1 Picea engelmannii
TTTCACTTGAACCGTGCTCTTTCGTTCCAAGTAGTCTTCATACAACACCTTCACCATCTCGGCCATGGAAAACACTGAATCTCTGAACTCCTTCTCGTCTTGAGAAAGTCCTCCTGTAGATGCCATTTTCCTCCTTGAGATGTCCTCTTCCCTGGTTAACATGCAAACTCAATTCCAAACGTCAACTAGCTCTGATACCACTTGATCCGTCAGGATTTTTCGAATGACTTATGGTTGAGTTTTTATTTGCATGTATTGATTAACCATTGGGAAACTTAACGAAAGAGCGAGAAAAGAGAATGAATTATACAACCATTAACATAATTGCAGATCTGAAATGCGATAAAAAACAGCAAAACATAATGCACAGGTTGATAACGGAGTTCGGCACAACTTTGCCTACGTCTCCGGGCCTTTTCTCTGTGAGGGAGGCTTCTTTATTTCTGTTAGAAAACTTAATGGTACATCATTACAATTCCGAATGGCTTCCAGACTGATCTGGTCATGTTCGCCCAGATCTCTAGAATCTTTCACAACTTACGGCACGCGAAATGGATGTCCGAAACTCTCAGAAATCGTCCGACAGCATCTCCTCCTCAACAGCTTCCCTGCCTTAAACTAGCTTTGACTTGGCTTTGCCTCGGCATCTCTGCTCTCCAAAACCATCCAAAATCTATACAAAATCTCCCCCATGGCCTCAAAATGGCCTTGGTTAAATAGTTGGGAAAGTTGGTTATCCATCTCCAACTTCCTCCCAAAAATTAGGCTCAAAAAAAGACCAATAACCCCCAAAAATCATTAACAATGGGTTAAATTACATTTAATTAATAAAAGTGGTTATAAAACCCACTTGGAAACTATATAATATAGTTAAAATTTGGGCTTAAGCCCCCTCTCCTGGGCGCGCGCCCCCTTTAAATGGTCACTTGAACACCATGTGGCCACGCGCTAGCCCTTGGGCTATGCTCGGGCCACCCCAAACGTTAGCTCCTGGTCGTATTGGCATCCAAACGGCCACGAGCTTAAACAATAACCGTAACATAACCAAACTTTAAAACCGCGTAATGTAACCAGGACTTATATATATCATGCCACGGTGGTCGGGTCAACTCCCGCGCATATTTGAAAAGTTCGTTACAATATGGTCACGGTCATGTGCAATGCAATGAATCCGCAGGTCAGGGCCAAGCCCCGGCCCGACCCCTGCCAACAGTCACACGATTCAAATTCAAATACAATTCAAATTGTTTACATAACAAGGATCACCGGCGGCCAAGGTGGCTAGCCCGACTTACCAGTCCATTCGCCTGCCCGATAGGTTGCATGTTAGAACCCCTCCGGTGACACCAAAAGCTTTTGACATAGGCCATATTGGAAAAAATTGGGGTGCCACATGGCAGCCCGTGATTGGGCCACATGGCACCCTCACATCCAATCGATGCATGCCATGTGTCGATCGATGATTCGTTCACGTCATCCAACCAGAAGATGCCACGTGTCCATCGTTGATTTGCCCATGTCACCTGCCACGTCAGCACGTCGTACGTCCCAGTCATCCATGACACATCATATGTTGTACGATACTGACGTCATCTCGTGCCATGTGTCACCCTTCCAGTGGTGACACGTGTCACTTCAGGATTGGTCCGACTGTGCACCAGAAATGCCAAATCAGCCTGACACGTGTCACTGCCTGAGGCTGCCACGTGTCACCGGTACGGTCACGCCACGTGTTGCATGCACGAACGTGCCACGTGTCTCATGTATGGACTGACATGTGTCTTGTACGGACTGACACGTGTCCTATACGGACTGTACGGACAGGTACAGTCAGCATCCAAAATTTTGCCTGTTTGGCTTGGCGGACAGAATGCGATATATTCTCCATACGGACTCCGTTTGACAAAAAAATTATACCACCGGAATCAGGAAGACGAGACGGACGCAATGGTGTTGGTTTCGTCGGATTCCGAGCAATTTCATTTTTGAGCATTTTTCATGCCCTGTCAGGCTTCTGAATCCGATTTCGGATCAATTTTGCAACACCGTTTTCATATGTAGGTTGAGGGTGAAGTAATTGAGGAGCACATCAGTGATAAAGAGGCAGCATATCAAAGGTATATTTCAGCAAGGTCTTGTAAGTCTTTGTTAGGTCAGAGTCATCTTGGAAAGCTCTTTGAGAGAAGTACATTCATGGTGGATATTTGTAAGAGATCTTACATTATTAATGCAATAAAGGAATATTGTTTGTTGGGGTTTTTCTCCCTGTACAGGGTTTCCCTAGGGTATATGTGTTGTTGATATGCATGTTTACTTATCTACATAATTACTTCTATTCGATTATGATTTGAAATTGTTGAAGTGTATTAAGATGGAATCAAAGTATTGAAGAAAATAAAAGAATTAATCTGCATAAGAAATCAAGCTCATAATTTAACAGAATATGCCTCACACCATGCATCAAATATGTTCCTCATACATATACCAATGCCTCAACAAGATAACAAAGGAATGACCATCACAACACCGATATATAACCAAGATGTACCTCAAACCATGTGCCTCAAGTATGTGCAAACAACCATAAACCATGTACCAAGAGATACCATCAAACATGTGTCATATCACTCATATAACATATATGCCAAGTATCCAAGATGTACTTCTAACAATGTATCATACCATCACCAAGGTGTACCATGCATAATCACTACCATGACATACCTCAAGCATGTACCATATAAACATGAGCATAAACCTTAAAACTAACACATAAGCATACCTCTGATCATGTAGACACCATGTTGTATCAGATAACAGATGCGTAAACCAACCTAGGAATTAACAACTTATTACAAGCATCACTTCACACCCTTCCACGAGCCTTTTCACAGATTTGTGACTTGCTCATTTACTACTCCAGATATTTGTGCTTTCCTCCACTACAGCCCGCGTACATATGCTCCTTATTGACTTGTAACCCACGGATACCTCAGAAACTAGGGTTTCTCACCTTTGCTGCAACTTTGAGAATTTCACCTTCGACCTTCCTTCGTAACCTCAAAATTTATACCTCATATTTGCCAATAAAAGATAAATCTTATCACTTATTCACTTAGAGATATTCAATAGAATGTGTGTGTGAATATCCTTATGAGAGACTCCTTGAGGTGTATTTATTATTTTTCTAAGTAACATATTTCCTTACTTTAGGGGTTTCTTGTTAAAACCACTTAACCCTTTCATTAATGACTTGTAACCAACTAGGGGCTTTCTGACAATTCTTCGGCACTTTCAACTTCACGAGGGAATATCTCCCTAACCATGAGGAACCACATGGTGTACCACCTATCACTAGAAATGGCATGATGAGTATTATCCATCTATGAAGGTAATATCTGCATTTACATTGTCATTCATGTCCTTATTCCTTGATCAAATTTGGGTTCTATAACCACACCTTTGGTGATTCTTGTAGACTTCTTCAAAGCATCTTCTCGTGAGGGCCATTCTTAGAGACACGCCATAAGGGGACCACTTTGGAGACTTATCCAAATAAACCCATCACAGCTGTTGACATCAATGATAACTAACTCACCATCGATCTCTATCACAACTCTGGGGTATCTTGAATGCTCCAATGTTTGACATCAATGACAACCAACTGTCCAAACCAACTTTCCAACAATATCCCCCTTTGGCATTGATGGAAACAACAAAATTGATGGAAACACTCATACTCCAATACTCATTTTCCCATTGTGACCATCACTCCTCATCAATGTTTCTCTCCCCCTTTGACATCAATGGAAAAGGGTATCTCTCCTTGGGGATTCTCCCCCTATATTCATGCTTCTATTCTTTCTCTTAACATGTTTCTCTCCTCATATTTCTTTTCAACTTCCTATTCTGTTTGATATAAATAACAAAGAGTGACAACCCCTGAAGGTATACCTTCTATGAAATTTCCTTCTCTAACTTAATGTGCTTGACTCTTTCTCTTATGATCTCTCACTTTCTCTCCCTTTGATATCATGGGAAAAAGGATAACTCCCCCCGTCGGTATGTCTTACCCTATATACATTCTTCTTATATTTCTTTCCTGGTCTCATTCTATGATGATTTCTCTCCCCCTAAATTCTCTACAAGATGTAGTGTAGATCAATGTAGGGATTCCTATATATGTTTCCTTTCCTCTCTTCCATGGATGTTGGTCCATTGGTTCTTCCTCTTGTAATTCACTGACATATATAAAAATAATTCATAACTTGATTTCTTCATTTACTTGTCATGTTTACTTGACCATGTTGTTAAATGATTTCTTTCTGACGATATGACTTCCACTGACGATTTCAATTGTCAATCCACTGTTATGTATCTTCTATGACCCATGTCTTTTGTACATGCTAAGCATCTCACTTGTCCACTAATTTCAATGATTCCAATTATATTGTGTCATATATCTGTCTATAAATACCAATGATATTATAAATCCATCTCTATCTGTATGTCAGAAACCGCCCATAACTCTACTACTCAGTTGTCCACAATGTTGACCCATCTGTTACTGTACTATTATGAAGTCTTATTTGTTGTAAATGATCATCACATATTCCTATTTCTCATAATGAATCAAATATGTCCATTGATATGAAATACATCCTTGAACCTATAATGAATATATCCTTGATTGGATACTGTGTCAATGATATTCCTCTGAAATTTGCATGGCAACGCTACTCAAACGATCAATCCGTCATTTTGTACTTCAAACTGCTCAATAGATGGTTCTCTGATTTGTAGTAGATACTTTATAGACTCCCCCTCTTCAATATTCTTATTGTTGGGGGTCTCCAAGATGGATGACTTAGAATAGTGGAGGAATCCTCCCTAATGCATAGTAATCTTCCTCTTCATCTATAGACTCATCATATTTCTGAACTCTGACTTCTTCCTTTTTGTCTATGGATTCATTATTATCTTGCACTACAATTCATAATAGTACAACCTCTTTGGCATGTATTTTATTCACCTTCTCTTCTTTTGTTTCTCACACTACTGCACATCCTGCAATCTCTAGGACCTGTTCTTTATTCACCTGCTCTTCTTGTCTTTCTTTTCTTCTCCAAACATTTGTGTGTCTGACATCGATATTTTGTTTCATGGTGGGCTCTATCATGCTTATACAATTCTGAGCTATGTGACCATAATTGTGGCATTTACAACATTCAATATTATTTGGAGCCACATAAGCATTTCTTGCTTGAACATTAATTTCATAATCCCTACAATACACAAATTTATGTCCAAATTTAGTACAAACAAAACAATGGCCATAAAATAAATTTACATACCTGAGAGTGAATGATCTTCTTTCTAGTGTAGTCCTTTTGAATTCGTGCCTTGGCTAATCATGATCTTCTCTTCTATTGATCCCTTCATCATGATTGAAGCTTATTTTCTTCTTGAATGTGAAAGTTCTTCTTGAATATGTATCTCTATTATACTCATTTTTATTTGATTCTTACTGACCATAATTCCTTCCTTTAAGTACTTCTACATAGAGCTTTCTCTTTTCTTCATTCTTCCTTTATGGAAACCTGGAGTGCTTCTCTTCAACTTTATTTTCTAATGATGTGGATGTTTCTCTCTCTTCAACATTCATGTTGAGCCTGACAATTTTAACTCTTAATGTGACAACTTCTTCTTCAAGATTCTCAACCTCTTATTCTTTCTTCATCATTTGAATCTTCATGACTTCTTTCGCTCTCTTTGCTTCTACAGGTTGGATTTTCAAGGAGATGATTTATTCTTCAAGCCTTTTTTCTTATTGACTGAATTATTCTTCAAGCTAGTTTAAATCATCAGAACTTTCCTTGAGATTCTTTCCTTGAGATGATCTATCAAAATATTCTCTCTCTTTTCTGCTTCCTTTCTTTGTGTTTCTATTTCGAATTCCAAACACTGCTTCTCTTCCATCTGATTTTTTATGTTTCTTCAATCCTTCTGGCTTCTTCTAGATGAGATTTTAGATTCGCGATGACCTATTGGGATTATTTGGAACTTTATTGAGAATTATTTTTGACCAATTGTTCTTCAAGAGACTTGTTTTTCTTCCTTTCTTTCGTCAATTCGTCTAAAGAACTTATTAATTATGGTTCAAGATATACTATGCCTTCTTCACAATCTTCCTCTTCTAAGTCTATTTGACATGATGAGCATATTTCTTCTTGTTCATATTTAACCTCTTCTTTGTTCTGATCAATGTGATTTGGCCCTATGATAGGATGATATTTCTTTGAATAGATATTTTGTAGCTTTTCTCAAAGTTCTTTGGCTGATGAACATTTTCCAACTTTCTCTCTTACGGGATCAGGTAGTACTTTCGAGATGAAATCCATTGTTATTTTGTTGTTTCTTTTCAATTTCTTCCTGGTTGCAGTCTTTGATTTATTAGTAGTGGTATATCCTGTAACAACCGATTTCCAAACATCATACCCATGTGCCTCTAAAAATGTTTTCATCCTGATACTCCACATTTCAAATCTATGATCATTCTGACCATCAAACTATGGTACACCAAACATAGCGTACTCCATGATCTTACTTCCAGTGATTAAATTGTTTCCTTGAAGGAACCGGATCATAAACCAATTTTTGGAGTATTAGTGGGGGGGNTGTGAATCAGTATGATCACTTTTACCACTTTTAACCACAATATATAAAATTCAACTTAATCAACAATATATCATCAATGTATCATCTATGATTGCATCCAATATATCATGAGCATATAAACATAAGAAACATCACATCAAATACACAGTACACCAAAATTTATGTGGAAACCCAAATGGGAGAAAACCACATAATGTTTTCTTATATATTGTCAAGAATACTTTCATTGGAAGGACCATCTTCCAAATTTTCCAGCTACAACTGGAAAGAGGCTACGACCCCCTATTTATAGGCTCCAACCTGAAAGAAGATACAACTCCCTAATTTATCTGGCTCCAACCAGAAGGAGGCTACAACCCGCTAATTCTCAGGCTCCAACCTGAAGGAAGCTCCAACTCCCTAAATTCTCTGGCTCCAACCAGAAGGAGGCTACAACCCCCTGATTCTCAAGATCCAACCTGAAGGAATCTCCAACTCCCTATGTTCTACAGAACCAACCATAAGGAGGCTACAACCCCCTTTCCTTGCCCCGTCTTTCCACCCTGGAATATAAATGTAGACCTAACTATCACTACCACAACCACTGTAACTGTAACTGCCACTATCACATCAACATATAACCTATCAACCTGTCATTGTATCCAACTTGTCATTGTGTCCAATATGTCATTGTCATTGATATACCATCATCAATCATATCCACTCACATGGATACAAAAACCATCACCAAAGAATGTACATCTCTCATCAACGATGTACATCGCTCATCAACCATCCACATCAACCATCAACCTATCCCAATCATGCATCAACCATGCATATCAACATGTACCATACCATGCACACCAACCTGTATCAATCATGCACCAACAACTACACCATACCATGCATCAACTTGTTGAGCACTCAACACACCCTAAAAAGCCTTAATTTTTTCTCACTTTTTAGGTACCACTTAGTCTTTTGCAGTATCTCACTCGATTTCATTTTGGGAAATGTTTTGTCTTTGATTAATTTCATGACTCTCATCACCTATCCAGGTTTGTTTGAACTTGTGAAACCCCATGACTAAAATAACTTAACACCTAAATTAAGAATCGACAGCCAAACAATGCACCCAACGCACTTAGGTTCGATGTCGGAAAGAATTCAAGTAAGTATAGGAACCACTCGAAAAACAACAATTGTCGAGCATCGATCTTCATCAGCATCGGAAGAATGAATTTTTGGTTTACGTTAATTTTTTCGCACAAAGGTTTGAGAGATAGTCGATCCCCCTTCGGCATCGGTAAAATACAGGGAGGACAGATGTTAACGAAGAACAAAAAGAAATCGTCGATAGTCGATGCCCGACGCACTTTGTCATAATCAGGGAAAACCTAGAAGGATCACAAAAAATATTTTGACCACGATAAATTTACCCCTGATCGTCGATCCCCGTTGCATTTTTGGCATCGGGACATTTTCGAGGGAGCCAATCCGAGAGTGCTTTGGTAGGATTATCGTCAATCATCGATCCTTGAAATGTTTTCGGCATCTAAAAGCTAAGGTTTGTTTTAGAATGAATAGCTTAAGGAAAGTCCTGAATCCGACTAATATGAACGAATTAAGTCATCGGTATCCAATGCCACGTGTCTTTAATAGGTAAGAAGGTCGTATGGTCTAGTTCTATCCCGAATCATACTTGGTTACCTAGGTCCTAGTCACACCTTCAAGTCATATTTTTTGTGTTAGCATTGTACGATAAGATCGATCGGCGTTGGAGCTTTTGCAGGAGGATATCAACGGAAATGTTTATAGCATGACCCTGATCCCCAATCCCCGATCCACCCACTGAAAGGGCGACACGATAGGACGTTTTCAACATTAGATATGATCAAATTTTGGACATTTAAGGAGCTAATTAATACCCAATCCTGCATTAGTTGCTACCTCATGCGCCAATTAAAAGAGTAACTTTGAATTCACCAATAGATCACATCACCACTCGTGCCCCCATCATCAACCCATGATAAATTTAATTTCTAAATATTTGGCGACATATTTATTGAAATTTCACTCATAACCCGAATTGAATGGTTGATGTGACACGATAAGATCTTCCCTGTTTAAAATATATTGAACCATTGTGAACAAATTCATTCTGCATGCTAGATAATTCCAGAGCGTCCGAAGGAGAAAAATGAGCAACTCGAAGACTGCATTGACCCCAACAATTATCATAAACTAGGTTTAACAAGATTCAGAGGTATGTATCCAAGTATGTCAATTTGTTGGTTAATTTATATGTGTTCGTCCGATTTTTACACAGTCTCTAAAAATATGCTCAAGTTGCAGGAACAATGCCACCGATAAATCCAACCACGAGATGCTCACTGAGATAACCAAATCTAAAAGAACCAGAGACATGCGAAGGTTCTTCTCCAAGGACCGCAAGCCAATTGGAGTACGTCCCTAGGCCAGAGCCTGTCGTGAAGACAATGAAAAAGAAAGTTTTCATCCAACCTCCAACCTTTGGCGATACAAAGGAAAGAAATGGATCCAAGGTAGCACTCCCACAATGGGGGTATATATTCAACGGGATTAGCAGAGAAGAATACCCGGAGTATATCCCACACAACAACCAAGACATAACGGAACTCAATGACCAGGTGTTCCCCAACATCTGACGGTCATATTTACACATGGTGGAAAGAAGAACCCCCATTTTCCCCTACATAGAGGTGCTCAAGTGGCTCATCAACCATATGTATGGGAAAATATGTTTGATTCACGATGAGAATGGCGGGTGCGTCGAAGTTTTCCTCCTAAGAGAGGTCCAAAAATACTACAAGCTTAGGGACCTGGAGGAGCGGCTCAACACAGACTTCGTGGTGAAGTTCTATGAACTCCATGACACCAGCCGATTGATGGCCTCATGGTGGAGGGAAGACAAAAAATTCACAAATCGGAGCAATGAATGGTACAGGACAATTAACTTGAGGGAGCCATACATCTATTTGATGGCTCTCATTTGTCGGATATACAAAGAAAAGGATTGCTCCAAGTTTTCATAAGATTGGATTCCTTTGGCATACACAGTCGCAATCGTTGGGTGTAGCTTCAGCTGGGGAGAAATAATCTCCAAACAACTAAGAATCTGTGTGCAACAGGCTCAGATGCCGAAGGAAAAAGAGGCACCAACTTTCTACATGGCCTTGTACCTGCTCGATGTCATGTGTTCTAGGACCGTATTCGCCATCATGAATTTGAGCTGGCATGTTGCGGAGCTCCCGATCCATGTCTACTTCAGCATGCTATGGGAAAATGGGTACAAGAAATCTTACTCCCTCATCTGCGATGATTTCATCGCCCAAATTTATTTCATTCTTTTTAAGAAGGAATGCCCAAGGCTATCAACAGTAGACAAGAAAATGATATCCAAGGTAAGCCATTGGTACTTGGATGAGTGTTCCACCTACATCAGGGTGGTCGGGGCCACCGGAGCACCACATCTCCTACCAACTCATGTCCCAAACCAACTCGTCATAGGAGAAATTTGTTATCAGACCATCTTGCAGGGCTATAATGCCACATTGATCAAAGACAAGAAATGAGCCTTCATACCCTACAGTTTCCATGTGGGCTTCTATCCGGTGAAGGATATTGCTCAAGCCAAACAAAAAGGCTTGAGACAACTTGAATTTAGGTTCCCTCTAGGTTGATTCCACAACCATGATCCTAAATTCCCGTTCCTCCAACATGCATCACAGGTTTCATCTTCCTGGCCATATGCTCACAATAATTTTGAAGACGAAGTCTTCACAGAGAACTCCCAGGACTAGGATGAGGTGGTGCAGAGGATGGCCAACCCAAACATGACCAGGTTCAAGGCCATGAGAATGAATGAACAGGTGGAAAAAATAGAACACTCGGCTCAAGAGGCCCTTAGAGCCAAGGAAGAAATCAGAGTGACAGAGGCAACAAAGGTGCAGGGAAGGGGATTGTTCTTGACACCAGAGGCACAAAAAAGGGGTTTGCGCTTAATGGCAGAGGCACAAAGAGTAATTGATCAAATGCAGAATGACCTAGACCTCGTATATATGACAAGGGTTCCAGCTGGCCACCCGATCAAAATTTGGGGAGGACCTAGTGACCCTGAGTGGATACAAAATGAACAAACCACTATGTCAGATAACCCTGAAGTTTCAACACCACAGGTCAGATCACCAGGGGACGTGTCGGATTAGCCTGAGATAGCGAGGACATCAAGGAGATAAAGTACACCAAATCCCCTATTCGATCTAATAACCATGTATGACGACGAGGAGAGCTCAGAGGTGTCCCTGGTCACTCAGGTGAAAATCACAAAGGAAACAAAACCTGAGAAAGAATCTGCCCTGGGTCCCGATTCTCCAAGTCATATTATTTCGTAGAACGAGAACGAGGTAGAAAGTGCCTTGGACGATGAGCCACTCGACACACCAGATATCCCAATGGATAGCTTGAGGGATGAGCTATAATCGGGTGAACAAGCGGAAGAAATTCCACAGCAAGAAATCGACATCTCAACAGTCGATTATCAAGTAAGTACCGAGCCTGCACCTGATTCATGAAATTTGACCAGTACTTTACCTCTCGATGAGAAACAACTAGAGGATGATCTTTCGAGACATACAAAATCATTTCAAGAATCGAGTCTTGAACAAATATACACAGTCAGGAGCCTCGAAAACATGCTTACTTAGGGAGAGAAACAAATCCCCGAACTGATGGATGAGGTTGCCAATATACAAGCCATCGCCTACGACCGATCCATCATGAAGAGAACCACCAAAGAGGAGAAATTGATTAGCATGGAGCATGCCAAGATGTCTGAGCTTATCGACGCAGGGATGGCAATCACAGATGCCACCCAGGATAGAATGAGGAAAGATGAAGAGGAGTTAGTCGTTGTGCTGAAAGAGTTAGAGAACCTATGCCATCGGGTGAAATATTATCAGGACTCCATGCAGGCCATGGTTCTCTTGAGAAGAAAATTCCAAGATGCCTACAATAAATTCACGAATGAGCGGCAGATTTTTATTGTGGGGATAGCCAATTTCCAAGAAGACACCCTTATGGCATTGGAAACATGTAAGGACATAAAAATATGGTATGACAAATATCACCAAGTGGTGGAAAGAATTGATTACATCAACACGGTTCAAAAGGGTCAAGATGTCAAAGAGCATGTTATTCGGGTGCTAAGGGACAGCACCATCGACCACATAAGGAAGTTAGCCGAATATTGGGTGAAAATGGCCCAAGAACCACATCAGGAGATCCAAGAGAAATGGGCCTATTGCGAAAGGATCTGGAACAAGATCAATCGGGCGATGAGAGACATCGGTCTCCCAGAATTTGGCACACTCAAGGACTTTGTCGAATTGCATGACATAGTCAAACTACATGCATAACAAGACTCATCATGGACTACAGATATAGAAAAGGTCGCGAACATGGCACCAGCTTAGGTGCAGTAGTTCATGGAGCACTCAATCAAGTCTCAGACAGTGTTACAACAATTAAGTTCTAAATTAGTCAAGTATCGGGCATGGGCAGTAGAAATAAAGGAGACCCTTTCAACCCCGATGGACCAACACAGATTCCTGTATGCCAACACATGCGAGGAACTCTTCATCAACTGGTCGGAGTATGAGAAGAGTCATCCACTCAAGTGAAATCATTTGATGACTCTTAGAAGACTGAGAGATGAAAGTGCCAAGTGGAAATGTTTTGTTTTACTTAGCATGCACTTTTGATAGTTATCTCTAGTTAATAATTTGTTATAAATAGGAGGATCGACCCATTAGAATGGGTCGATGGTTTTTGCATACACCCTCATTTTTGGAATTGTAAAGAACCATTTCGGAGCTACCTTAATTGAGAAGTCATGTCTAGGACCTGAGATAAGTTTTTTTTTTTATCAAAGGCATGTGTGATTGGATCATAAGGAGGAAATACTTCTGACTTTATCTCATGAATGGATGTTGTAATGAGTAAGGGTTTCTGAAACTGTTGATAAGTTATCTGATTCAATATTTTTATAATTCTTGTCTCTGATGATGTAAAAAAATTGTTGTGTTAATGTGTGATTGGTGGTTAGAGCTAAGGAAACTGTTTTTCTTGCCATCATTTTATTGCATGTATGTTCTCTATTGATAAACTATATCTCATTCAATAATTGAAATGCCAGCAAGTTGATGTATTAGTACTAGGATTGTCATAGGTGTAATAATCATTGCCTGCATGCTTAAGCATGAGGGTTATCCCAAGATTATCCTTCTTCGGTAGTTAAGCATTTCCCCTTTGTTACCCAACTGGTTTATACCAGCATTTATCTTGTATCGGTCCCACCTATAAGAGAAAATACAAAAGAGAGAACGTTCAAACTGAAGGAGGAGCTTTCACAAGAAGAAATCCCATCAATCACTACGTAAAGACCATCGATTAATTGGATGGATCGCAAGATCTGGAGAACCATTCCACTATCAAACGTTGCAGATTCTAATTGGGCCTCAGTGGCGGGTTTGGTTCCTGCTATTGATTTAAATAGATTTAGGACCCCTCAACAGAATTGGCGCTAGAAGAAGGGTCTGAGAAGAATGAATGGTTGACAATATTTTTGATATAATATTTCACACAACCTGTAGAATCAAAATATCCCACATGCATGGCTAGTCATTCTCAAGATAGCCCACACACACTGAGTATTCCTGAAACGAGTAACTCACCCCAGCAAGAGGAAGGACATATATTCCCTAAAATAACTTATTCTCTTCCCCACGAGGAGTTGAACTAGTTCATAAGAATCACAAGAGCTTATGCCCGACAAATCAGAGCATTACCCTTAGCTTCGTTACTTCCTCGAAGAAAAAAAGTAAGCAGACCAGTGGTTGACACCCCTGACCAGGTTTTCGTTCACACAGTAGAATACCTGATATATTTCTCCCTCCCCGCAATCGAACATCCTCTTAATCTAATCCCCAAAACACCAGCTGATAACTTCTCTGAGCCCGACGATTTTTCTGATGAAGAAGGGTTTAACTCATAATGCTCAGTTTTGGTTTCGGATGATATGGAAGATATCAATTATCATAATGAAGAAAGGGGAAATCCACCTCATAATAATCAACCTTGGTTGGCCATATATGCTATGTCCATCCCTGGATGAGTACATAACCTTCCCCGACATCCAAAATAGTTACTCCCTAAATTTGACCTTGAAATCTCAGGATTGCCTGAAGACCATATCAAAAAAATCATACTAGCTATTAGAATGATGAATGTCCAACATGAAGATGTAGTATGCAGGATTTTCCCCTATACTTTCGAGAATTTGGCCTCCACGTGGTATTTTAACTTACATGTAGGGTCCATAACTAGTTGGGTGAAGTTTCAAAATGATTTTCTAGATAAATTTGCGGAAGAAACTACTACAGGAGCTTTGATGGCTGAGTTGTTCACCGCCACCATGCGTTTAAAGAAGAAGGTTAAAGACTTTAATCAATGGTTCACCACCATCCTAAACAAATTTCAACCCGAAGCTAAACCCACCCAGGAGTTGAAAATCGAAGTATACGCTAATGCTCTCCCAGCTTCCATTTCCATGTTTGTGAAGAGGGCTGCCAAAACAACCCTAGATGAGAATTTTGAGGAAGCTAAAACAATATAATTCCAAATGAAGGGATGCAAAGAATACCAGGTCTCATTAGTTAAAAAGGAAGTTCAACCTCCTCCCAGGAGGGGACTCCTGTTGACCAGACCCCCAGGGAAACAAATGGAACAAGGTACCAAAAAATGAAGTGGAGACATAGAATACCTACAACGGATGGTAAATAAGTTGTCAAACGAAATCATAGACATGAAAAGAAGTGCAAGGGAACGAAACCAAGGACAGAGGCCCTATAAACCCTTTTTTAAAAGAAATACACCATTCAAAGCAATTGAACCTCCCCCAGCCAACTTAAACATCGATATGGGAAATGTAGCATCCAAATCTTTATGTACCTATCACCAAGAGAAACACCCCGAAAGAGACTTCCCACAATGGGTTCACGCCATGAATTTGATGGCCAACTGGTTTCTAGATGATGTTTCCCTTACCGAAAAATCAAAAGGCTCAGCTATGAATATTGTTTATCAAGAATAATTTGATCCACCAGAAGAAATAGCCATGTTGATATGGGACCCTGACCTACCAATGCCTTCCGATGAACTATTTGAGGTTCAAGAACCACCCGCATAGGTCTTAGCTATGCAAACACGAAGTAGGGGTCATCCTGTCTCAAATGACCTTACTACTACCCAAAATTTGGGAGGAAAGCCAATGCTCGATCAACCTAAAGAACCTTTTGTCTCCCGAAGAAATCCTATAAACATCCATACCCGAGAATCGCCCAAGCTAGACTACAACATAGTAGAAGATTTGAAAAAATTGAAGGAAAATATATCGGTCATGGACATGTGTAGAATCCCTCAACAAAATGAATTTTTGTTACAATCATTGAAGTCAGTAGAAAATCCTACAACAAGAACCGACCAAGGATAAAATCCAACCCTATCAGATCTAAGAAATCAACCTAATGTGAATGCTTTCTCTGAAGACAAGAAGGGAAATCCTTTTGTCCCACTGTTCCTCTTGACGCTTGAAGTCTTCAACAGGATCTTCCACAATTGTTTGGTTGACTCATAGGCATCCTCTAATTTTATGCCATTGTCTATATGAAAGAAACTAAATGCAGTCCCTCTCAAAAGTGATAAACAGTGATACAACTAGACAGAACCCAGGTGAAATTTATGGGAGAGCTCAAAGATGTCATGATCGGGATGGCGACTCACACGAAATTTTTTCAAGTAATTGACATCATTGTAGTAAATATGCCATAAGATTATGGATTTCTACCTAGTCGAGATTGGTCCGAGAATTTAAACATATACTTTAGTACAGACTGGGCTCACCTATGGTTGCCATTAAAGGGACACACGAATATGATCAGGATCGACAGGGAAATATATCTTAAACATATTGTCACCGACCTAGAAACCCTCAACGAACCCTCTTTGACATATTTCCCTGTACTAGGCAATTATTCCTGGGACTTTGATTTCAGGAATTTCTCCCCCACTCTCATTTGATGTCCCTCTTACTCAAAGCTCTGAAATGAATTTTCAAGAAAATTTTCCAACGACGATGGAGGAAACCCTCTTCTATCAGGAACTTGTGTTAAGAACCACGGAATAGATAGGAGGAAAGTAGGAAAAAAGAAACTGATGGTTTTCTCTCACAAATTTGTACCTTATACTTTGATGAATCTAAATTGTAAGAAGGGTCAGGAGCGGGGTGTATCCTTATTAATCCGAAAGGTAAATAAAATTTCATGTCCTGCAGACTAGAATTTGAGTGCACAAACAACACCGTCGAGTATGAAGCTCTAGTACAAGAGATAAAGAAAGACATAAACTTGAACGTTAAAAAACAAAAAGTTTTCATAGATTCTGAAATCATCGTTAGACAAGTAAGGAACACTATACATTGAAACTCTCCCGACCTGAGGAATTATCAACAGGAAGTGCACAGACTAATAGAACATTTTGAAGCCTTCAACATTACAATGATCCCCAGAACAAAGAATACTCTTGTTGATTCTCTGGCCACTTTCGCCTCAAGGATATCTCCTTTAGAAGACTATGAAGCCTTTTGGTTCACTGTGGAACTACTCTACAAACCGTCGATGCCCAACAATATTTATAATTGGAAGGTATTTGAAGGAGATGAACATATCATAAAATTTTTAACCAATCAAGATAATTTTAAAGATTTGGCTATTGATGATGAAGTATTTCCGGAGAAATCAGTATACCCCGACCCCCATATACAAAAACTTGAAGCAAACCAATCGACTGACAGACCAAGGTCTCACACAATACCGAAAGGAGTAGCCAATTTAGAAAACCTTTTTGACTTAAGGGAAAGATTCAAAGGGTCAACGAATGAAAAAATGGGGAGTTCATGTCCCATGTACGAGACTATAAATCTAGGAACCCCCAAAAAACCCAAGAATATAAATCTCGGCAAGACAATATCTAAAGAAGAAAGGAAGGCCTATCTCAAACTTTTCAGACAATATCAAGATGTTTTTGCATAGTCCTATTGAGATCTGAAAACTTATGACACTCATATCATTCAGCACACAATCTCGTTAAATATCAGAGTGAAACCCTTCCAACAGAAGCTCCAAAATTACCACCCATCCCTGGAGCCTCTCATGTGTTAGGAGTTAAATAAATTACTAGATGCTAATATCATCTTCCAGGTTAGACACTCTGCATGGGTAGCAAATTTGGTTCCAGTGAGGAAAAATTATGGGAGATCTGCCTATGTGTAGATTTCAAAAACCTTAATAGAGCTTCAGAAAAGTAAAACTACCCAGTCCCACCGATGGAACAACTCTTGCAGACCGTGTCTAGTTCTGAGATTTTCTCCCTGTTGGACGGTTTTTCAGGTTACAACCAAGTTCTAGTTTCATAGGAAGACTATTTGAAAACTACCTTCTGAACCAAGTGGGGAACCTTTGCTTATAAACGCATGCCCTTTAAGTTAATCAATGCAAGGGAAACCTTCCAAAGGGCCATGGATGTAGCGTTTCGGGGACTAATCAACAAATGTGTAGTAGTTTATTTAGACAACGTGACTGTTTATTCAAAGAACAGATAAGATCACATACAACACTTAACCCAGATTTTTGAAAGGTGTAGGAAATATGGTATATCCTTAAACCCTAAGAAAACTATTTTTGGTGTCGAGGAAGGTAAACTGCTCGGTCATATTATATCTCAGGCGGGAATTTGCATAAACCCAGAATGGATTAGGGCTATAGCTCAACTTCTATTACCCCACAACAAAAAGGCTATGCAATCCTTCTTTGGGAAAATCAATTTTGTGAGGAAGTTCACCCTCGATTTCACTGAAACTATCCAACCCTTGCAAAAAGTGATCCGCAAAGATGTTGAATTTAAGTAGGATGATGAACAAAAAAGTTTTTTCAGGAATATTAAGGCTGCAATATCTCAAGCTCCAGTGTTACGAAGTCCTTACTTTAGCCAATATTTCTTCCTCTATAATTTTGCATCTGACCAATCGTTAGTTGCAGTATTGACTCAGAAGGATGATGAGAACAATGAGGCCCCGATCTCATTTATGAGCACTAATATCCAAGGGGTCGAACTAAATTACCCTGCTATAGACAAGCAAGATTATGTAGTATACAAGGAAGTGAAACACTTTAGATCTTACATCCTAAAAAACCATACCAAAGTCATCATGCCTCACCCTATAGTCCGATCCCTATTTACTCAATAGGAGATGGGGGAAAGAAGAGGAAACTGGATGGCAGTAATCCAAGAATTTGATCTAGATATAAAACCTGCTAAATTGGTTAACGGACAAGGATTATGCAAACTAGTAGTTGAAGCCCAAGACCAAGTAAATGAAGATCCCAGATGGGAAAATGAATTGGCCTTATGATGTGGTGAAGATTCATATGTCTCCCCAAGGCAAGAGTCTTGGTATGAGAAACTAACTTATCTCCTGCATCATGGCATTTTTCCAGAAAACCTAAACCCTAGGGAAAGGAGAGCTCTCAAGTTAAAATCATCACAATATTGTCTCATAAATTTATGCTCTTCCACGTTAATTATGATGGGGTACTTTTAAGATGTCTCAAACACGAAGATGCAGATAAGGTCCCAAAGGAGCTCCATGACAGACCTGCAAGTGGACACTTCGCAGGGAATACCACTCCTCACAAAATACTAAGAGTCGGCTATTATTGGCCTACTTTGTTCAGGGACACTCACACATACGCTAGTAACTATAAAACTTGTCAAATGAGCGTGGGGAGGGAAAAGAGAGCAGTTGTCCCGTTTCAACCTGTGGCCATCTCTAGGCCATTCGAGCAATGGGGGTTAGATATCATAGGAAAAATCACAACAAGTTCTTCAAAACAACATAGATACATACTAAATTCCACAGACTATTTCATGAAATGGGCAGAGGCCATCCCTTTGACTCATGTAAACGAAAAGGTGGTGATTTAGTTCATAGAACAACATCTAATTACAAGGTTCGATATGATTTCCATCCTTGTTTTCGATAATGTCGCTTACTTCTCTTCCATCCCATTAATAGAGTTTTCTTTAGAAAAAGGAATCATAATCAGATACTCTACAAACTATTATCCACGGGGGAACGGAGTGGCAAAATCAACCAATAAGAACCTAGTGAGGATATTAAAGAAAACATTTGCAAACAACCAAAGGAATTGGCACAATTCGCTTCAGATGCCTTATGGGATAATCGAGTAGCACCCAAGGAAGCTATAGGGAATTCACCATACTTTTTGGTATACGGACAGGAAACCATTCTCCCGAACAAGCTATATATACCATGTCTTCAGCTTGCTCAGGATTCTAGAGGACAACCCTCATTAGTTATACAACAAAGGATTGATACCCTCCTCATGCTAGAAGAAGAAAGTGAGAAAGAAAAATAAAATTTCATATCTTATCAGCAGATAGTTAAAAGGTGGTTTGATAAGCATAAGGCTAAGGAGAAGAATTTTGAAGTAGGAGACTTAGTCCTGAAATGGGACAGAGCAAATGAGCCTAAGGGAAAACATTTGAAGTTTCAAAATCTATGGCTCGGACCTTTTTAGGTAGCCGATAAAATTGGGATGGGCATGTATCGGTTGAAAAATCTAAGGGGGGAACTTGGCGCCCTACCGATGAATGGCCAAGCCCTAAAACAATAAAAAAAAAAGTGTGTGTACATCCATGATATTTTGTTTTTAGGTAGATTGATTGCAAAGTTATTCATTTTTTGTTTTGCTTGTTATAGTATCTTCTTCTCTTTTGAAGTTTGTGTTTAGCAAGGCATTGGTTGACCTTATTTCATGTGATATGGCGAACTATGTTCCTGACTCACGCTTACATATAACACAAGAAGCATTGGGAGAATTATGGTGGTTTGAACGAGTTCTGTATCTAACTTATGCAAATAAACAACCTTGGAAAAGTGATGAAGTGTCCGCCTGGTGGTCTGGTAAAACTGAAGGGAAAGATGGAAATATGGAAAGGAATACATGTACCTCGAGACAGAGCTAGAAAACATTGACCTTAACCATCTCATTTTGCAAATAACAGACGTCCCCCTCTCCCACTCGCTCAGGGAATTCTGCCGAAATAAAATCAATTATATCAAACAAGTGCTAAGTAGGAGAGAGTTCTCATATAAATCCATCAGGGATATGGATGCTTGCTAGCAGTGGATCAAGGTCTGTGACATCGGGGTGACTCTGTCGGAGCTATGGACGCTCGTTGGCAATGGAGCAACATCGTAGCAAGTGAATGATGATAACTAAAAGGCCTGGTGCCAGTGAATTCTTTACTTGACTCTTGTAAAAGAGGGTGTGGGTCAGGGTTATAGGAAACAAAGGTGGAATAAAGGTTGTGTTGGTTGTGGAGCCTGATTATCTTCCTGATTCATAGGTCCTTCATTTCAGCCATGTTTATACCCCATGAAGTATTTACACCCCAGAAGTATGTACACTCTTCCACGCAGGGGAGTGCAGAGGGGGGGTACCCCCTCTGCGGGGTCCAGGGGGTATGGGGGCAAGCAGGGGTTCGGTAGAGATTATGTTAGGGTTTTTTTCCCTAGAAGGCAACCCTCTTTTATGAAGGAAATGTATTGCGGATATGGATGATGGTGGATATTGTATTCTGAGAGAGGAGACTGTGAGAGAAAGAAGAGGAAGTTACAGCGGGTTTTGCTGTAGGTTGTATCCCTTCATTTGCTGGATAATAATAAAGGAAGGACCTGGCAATTTCTCTGGTGGATGTAGCCCACACTGGGTGAACCACGTAAATCTGTGTCTCTCTTGTATTGTGTGTCTTCTGTGTTTTGTTTCTACATTTGTTTTATTTTATTGCTTCGTGGTCCTGTTTTTCTAACAACTGGTATCATAGCGTAAGGTAACTTGCAGGAAAAGAGGGTTCCTGGTTCGAGTGGGAGCAATGTCGGAAGATGGAAATTTTAGGGTCGAGAAATTTAACGGCCAAAACTACCAGTTATGGAAGATGCAGATGGAAGACTATTTATATCAGAAGGATCTATTCCTACCA
>ML778335.1:118745-139263 GCA_009831015.1 Picea engelmannii
TGTAGGTTGTATCCCTTCATTTGCTGGATAATAATAAAGGAAGGACCTGGCAATTTCTCTGGTGGACGTAGCCCACACTAGGTGAACCACGTAAATCTGTGTCTCTCTTGTATTGTGTGTCTTCTGTGTTTTTTTTCTGCATTTGTTTTATTTTATTGCTCCGCAATCCTGTTTTTCTAACAGGTTGATACCCCATAGGCAGGCCCGGATGCACCAACCAGAGAATTTCAAATGCAAGGATAAAATAGGCTCTGATAAAAACCAGTTGAGTTCATAACCAAATTTTGCATCAGTTGAGACCGAGGTAGGAACAAAGATTTTTCTTTCACCCAGTCAGTTGCCATTTGTTGAGCACTCAACACACACTAAAAATCCTTATCAATTTTTTCTCACATTTTGGGTACCACCTGGTATTCTGCACTATCTGAATCGATTTCATTTTGGTAAATGTGTTTTCTTTGTTTATTTTCATGACTTTCATAACCTATCCAGGTTTGTTTGAACTTGTGAAACCCCATGACTAAAATACCTTAACACCTAAATTAAGAATCGACATCCAAACACTTCACCCAACATGCTCAAGTTTGACGTCGGAAAGAACTCAAGTAAGTATAGGAACCACTCGGAAAACAACAGTCGTTGAGCGTCGATTTTCATCAGCATCAACAAAAGGAAGTTTTGGTTTGTGTTAAGTTTTTTTCACAAAGGTTCAAGAGATAGTCAATCCCCCTTCATAATTGGTAAAATACAAGGAGGACAGACGTTAATGAAGAACGAAAAGAAATCGTCGATAGCCGAGGCCTGACGCACTTTGTCAAAATCGGGGAAAAAACAGAAGGATCACAACAAAAAAATTTACCACGATAAATTTATCCCCGATCCGTTTTTGGCATCAATATGTTTTCAAGGGAGGCGATTCGAGAGCGCTTTGGTAGGTTTATCATCGATCATCGATCCTTGACACTTTTTTGGTATCGTCTAGATAAGGTTTGTTTTAGAACGAATAACTTAAGGAAAGTCCTTCCTCCAAATAATACGAGCGAATTAAGTCACTGGTCTCCAACGCCACGTGTCTTTACCAGGTAAGAAGGTCGTACGATCTAGTTCTATCCTGAATCATTCTTGGTTACCTAGGTACTAGTCACACCTCTGAGTCATCCTTTTTGCATCATCACTGTATGGTAATATCGATCAACGTCGGATATTTTGTAGGAGGATATCAACGGAAATGTTCATAGCATGACCTCGATCCCTGATCCACCCACTGAAAGGATGACATGACAAGACGTTTTTAACATTAGATACGATCGGATTTTGGACATTTAAGGAGATAATTAATACCCGATCTTACATTAGTTTCTACCTCGTGCGCCAATTAAAACAACAATTTTGAATTCATCGATAGAACACATCACCACCCACACCTTCGTCGTCAACCCACGATAAATTTAATTTCTAAAGATTCGACGACAGATTTATTGAAATTTTACTCATAACCCAAATTGAATGGTTGATGCAACACGATAAGATCTTCCAAATTTAAAATATCTTGAACCATTGTGAACAAATTCATTCTGCATGCGAGAGAAGTATAGAGCGTCCGAAGGATAAAAATGAGAAACTCGAAGACCGCATTAACCCTCGTGATTATCAGAAACAAGTTTTAACAAGCTTCAAAGGTATGTATCCAAGTTTGTCAATTCGCTGGTTATAATTTATATGTGTTCGTCTGGTTTTTACACAGTCTCTAAAAATTTGCTCAAGTTGTAGGAACAATAACGCCGAGAAATCCAACCACCAAAAACTCACCGAGAGCGCCAAAGCTAAAAGAACGAGAGACAGGAGAAGGTTCTTCTCTAGGGACCGCGAGGCAATTGGAGTACGTCCCTAGGCCGAAGCCTATCGTGAAGACAATGACAAAGAAATTTTTCATCCAACCTCCGGCCTTTGGAGATACAAAGGCAAGCACCTGATCCAAGGTAGCTCTCCCACAGTGGGGGTATCTCTTCAATAGGATTAGTAGAGAAGAATACCCCAAGTATATCCTACACAACGACCCAGACATAAGGGCACTCGATGACTAGGTGTTCCCCAACATACGACGGTCATATTTACACTTGGTGGCAAGAAGAACCCCCATTTTCCCCTGCATAGAGGTCCTCAAGTGGCTCATCAACCATACATATGGGTATAAATGTTTGATTAACTATGAGAATGGCGGGTGCGTCGGCATTTTCCTCCCGAGAGAGGTCCAAAAATACTACAAGCTCAAGAACCCGGAAGAGCGGCTCAACATGGACTTCATGGTGAATTTCTATGAACTCCATGACACCAACCGATTGATGGCCTCATGGTGGAGGGAAGAAAATAAATTCACAAATGGGAGCAATGGATGGTACAATACAATTAACCTGAGGGAGCCATACATTTATTTGATGGCTCTCATCTGTCGGATATACAGAGACAAGGATTGCTCCAAGTTTTCGGAAGCTTGGATATCTTTGGCATACATAGTTGCTATCGTCACGTATAGCTTCAACTAGGGAGAAATAATCTCCAAACAACTAAGCATATGTGTGCAACAGGCTTAGACGTCGAAGGAAGGAGAGACACCAAATTTCTGCATGGCCTTGTACCTGTTCGATGTCATGTGCGCTATGAACATATTCGCCGGCATGATCTGAGTTGGCATGTTGCAAAGCTCCCAGTCCACGTCTACTTCAGCGTGCTATGGGAAAATAGGTACAATAAATCTTACTCCCTCATCTACGTTGAATTCATCGCTCGAATTTATTTTATTCTTTTTAAGAAGGAATGCCCAAGGCCATTGACGAAAGCCAAGAAAATGATATACAAGGTAGGCCATTGGTACTTGGATGAGAGTTCCACCTACATCAGGGTGTTCGGGGCCACCAGAGCACCACATCTCCTACCAACTCATGTCCCAGACCACCTCGTCATAGGAGAAATTTTTTATCAGACCAACTTGCAGGGCTATAATGCCACATTGGTCAAAGATAAGAAACGAGCCTTCACACCCTACGGTTTCCATGAGGGGTTCTATCTAGTGAAGGATACTGCTCAATACAAACAATAAGGGCCGAGCCAACTTGAATTTAGGTTCCCTGTAGGTCGATTCCGCAAGCATGATCCTAAAGGCCTGGTCCTCCAACATGCATCACATGTTTCATCCTATTGGCCATATGCTCACGATAAATTTGAAGATGAAGACTTCACAGAGAATGCCCAAGACTGGGATGAGGTGGTGCAGAGGATGGCCAACCCAAACATGACCAAGTTCAAGGCCATGAGCATGGATGAATAGGTGGAAACAATATAACAGTCGACTCAAAAGGCCCTTAGAACCAGGGAAGAAATCAGAGCGACAGAGGCAACAAAGGTGTAGGGAAGGGGATTGTTCTTGAAACCAAAGGCACAGACAAGGGGTCTACTCTTAATGGCAGAGGCATAGAGAGTAATTGATCAGCTACAAAATGACCCGGACCTCGTAGAGGTGACAAGGGTTCCAATTGACCACCCGATCGAAAGTCAGGGAGGACCTAGTGACCCTGAGTCGATACACATTGAAGAAACCACCGAGTCAGATAACCTTGAAGTTTGAATTCCATATTTCATATCACCAGGGGACGTGTCGTCTTAGCCTAAGATAGCGAAGAAATCAAGGAGAGAAATTACACCAAATCCCCAGTTCGATCTAATAAACATCTATGATGATGAGGAGAGCTCAAAGGTATCCTTGTTCACTCCGGTGAAAATCACAGAGGAAAAAGAACCTGAGAAAGCATTTTCCCCAGGTCTCGATGCTCCAAGTCAGATGAGTCTGTAGAACGAGAACGAGGCAGAAATTTCCTTAGATGATGAGCCACTTGACACACTAGGGATCCCAATGGACAGCTCGAGGGATGAGCTAGGATCGGGTGAACAAGGGGAAGAAATTCTACAATAGGAAATCGACATATCAACAGTTGATTATCAAGTAAGTATCGAGCCTTCCCCTGATTCATCAATTTTGGCCAGTACTTTACCTCCCGATGAGCAACAACCAGAGGCTGAACTTCCAGGACATACATAATAAGTTCAAGAACCCAGCCTTGAACAGATATACACATTATGTAGCCTAGGAAACACGCTTACTTGGGGAGATAAGAAAACCCTCGAACCCATGGATGAGGTCATTGATATACAAGCCATCACCTACGACCGAAAGAGGAAAGCTATCATGAAGAGAACCACCAAGAAGAGGAATATTACTCTGGATAGCTCCATCCTCGTCACCACATAGGAGAAATTGATTAGCACAGAGCATGCCAAGATGTCCGAGCTTATCAGGGTAGGGATGGAAATCACAGATGCCACCCTAGATAGAGCAGGGAAATATGAAGAAGATTTTTCCATTGCACCGAAAGAGTTAGAGAACTTGTGCCATTTGGAAAAATATTATTAGGACTCCATGCAAGCCACGGTGTTCTTGAGAAGTGAATTCCAGGATGCCTACAGTAAATTCATGAATGAGAGACACCTTTTTACTACAGGGATAGTTGATTTCCAAGAAGGCACCCTTATGGCGCTGGAAACGTGCAAGGACATGGAAATATGGTATGAGAAAGATCACCAAGCGGTGGAAAAAATTGATTACATCAGCGCGGTTCAAAAGGGTCGAGACATCGAAGAGCATGGTATTCGAGTGATAAGGGACATCAGCATCGACCGCATAAGGAAGTCAGTCGAATAGTGGGTGAAAATGGTCTAAGAACCACATTAGGAGATCCAAGAGAAATGGGCCTATTGCGAAAGGAGGTGGACCAAGATCAATCGGGCGATGAGAGACATCGGTCTCCCGGAATTCGACACACCCGAGGAATTTTTCGACTTGCATGACATAGTCAAACTACATGCAGAACAAGACTCATCGTCAACTGTGGAGATATAAAAGGTGGCGAACATGGAACCAGGTCAGGTAGATAAATTCATGGAGCACCCAATCAAGTCTCAGACAGTGTTATAGTAGTTAAGTGCTAAATTAGTCAAGTATCGGGCATGGGAAGTGGAAATAAAGGAGACCTTTTCAGCCCCGATGGACCAACACAGATTCACGTATGCCAACACATGTGAGGAGCTCTTCATCAACTAGTAGGAGTATGAAAAGAGTCATCCACTCAAGTGAAATCATTTGATGACTCTTAGAAGACTGAGAGATGAAAGCTCCATGTGGTAATGTTTTGTTTTACTTAGCATGCAGTTTTGATAGTTATTTTTAGTTAATAATTTTTTATAAATAGGAGGATCGACCTGTTAGAATGGGTCAATGGTTTTTGCAAAGACCCTCATTTTTGGAATTGTAAAGAACTATTTCAGAGCTACCTTAATTGAGAAGTCTTGTCTAGGACCCGAGACAAGTTTATGTTTTCATCAAAGGCATGTGTGATTGGATCATAAGGAGGAATTACTTCTGACTTTATCCCATGAATGAATGTTGTAATGAGTAAAAATTTTTGAAACTGTTGATAAGTTATCTGATTCAATATTTTTATAATTCTTGTCTCTAATGATGTAAAAAAATCGTTGTGTTAATGTGTGATTGGTGATTAGAGCTAAGGAAACTATTTTTCTTGCCATCATTTTATTGCATGTATGTTCTCTACTAATAAATTGTATCTGATTCAATAATTGAAATGCCAGCAAGTTGATGTATTAGTACTATGCTTGTCATAGGTGTAATAATATTGTCAGCATGTTTTAGCACGAGGGTTATCCCAAGCTCAGCCTTCTTCAGTAGTTAAGCATTTCCCCTTTGTTACCCAGCTAGTTTATACCAACATTTATCTTGTATCGGTCCCACCTATAAGAGAAAATACAAAACAGAGAAATTTCAAACTGGAGGATCTTTCACAAGAAGACATCCTGTCAATCACTACATAAATCCCATCAATTAATTGGCTGGATCACAAGATTTGGAGAACCATTCCACTATCAAACACTGCAGACTCTAATTGGGCCTCGATGGCAGGTTTGGTTTCTGTTGTTGAGTTAAATGGATTTAGGACCCCTCAACACAACCATGAACAAAAACCTGTACCAAACCATGCATCAACAATACACCAACATTTGTACCAAACCTTCAATCAACCATGCACTGTCTCATTCATCAACCATGTACCATATCATAAGATATCATCATTGAAGTACCTCAAGAATAACCAAGATAGCCACAATACCAAGATACCAATATATCCAAGATGTGCTACTAAGCAATGTAACATAACATCATTAAGGTGTATCTCAACATGTAACGATATCATAAGGACATGAACCTCATACATGTACCAAGAATATGCCTCACACCATGCATCAAAGATGTGCCTCAGACATATACCAATGGCTCAACAAGATATCGAAAACATCACTATCACATCAACAACATATAACCAAGATGTACCTCAAACCATGTGCCTCAAGTATGTGTCGACAACCATAAACCATGTACCAAGAGATACCATCAAACATGTGTCATATCACTCATATAACATATATGCCAAGTATCCAAGATGTACTTCTAACAATGTATCATACCATCACCAAGGTGTACCATGCACAATAACTACCATGACATACCTGAAGCATGTACCATATCAACATGAGAATAAACCTTAAAACTAACATATAAGCATACCTTTGATCCTGTAGATACCTTGTTGTATCAAATAACAAATGAGTAAACCAACCTAGGCATCAACAACCTGGTATAAGCATCACTTCACACCCTTCCAAAATCATTTTCACAGTCCCACGACTTGCTCCCTTACTGCTCACGATATCTGTGCTTTCCTCTACTACAACCTGTGTACATCCCTGCCATGCTAACTTGTAACCCGTGGATACCTCATAAACTAGGGTTACTCACATTTGTTGCAACTCCGAGACTTTCAACTTCAACCTTCCTTCACAACCTTAGAATTGCTACCTCATATTCGACCTCAGATTTTCCAATAAAAAGATAAACCATATCACTTATTCACTTAGATATATTCAATAGTATGTGTGTGTGAATATCCTTATGAGAGACTCCTTGAGGTATATTTATACTTGTGCTAAGTAACCTCTTTCCTTACTTTAGGGGTTTCTTGTTACAACCACTTAACCCTTTCATTAATGACTTGTAATCAACTAGGGGATTTGTGACCATTCTACAGGGCTTTCAACTTCATGAGGGCATATATCCCTAACTGTGAGGAACCACGTGGCGTACCACCTATCACCGGAAATGGCATGATGAGTACTATCCATCTATGAAGGTAATACTTTCATTTACGTTTTCATTCATGTCCTTATTCCTTGATCAAATTTGGGTTCCATAACCACACCTCGAGGGATTCTTGTATACTTCTTCAAAGCATCTTCTCGTGAGGGCCATGGTTAGAGCTAAGCCATAAGGGGACCACTTTGAATACTTCTCCAAATACACCCATCACATATGTTGACATCAACCAATCTTGTTGACATCAATGACAACTAACTCACTATCAATCTCAATCACAACTCTGGGGTATCTCAAATGCTCCAAGGGTTGACATGAATGAAAACCAACTATCCAACACTAATGCCCATACAATCATGATAGTTTTGACAATGAAATTTTCACCCAAAATGCACAATATTGAGAGGACGTCCTTTAAAGGAGATCCAACCTATAATTGACTCTGTTTAAGGCCATGTTAATGAATGACCAATTTGAATTGATAGAGAAAACAACAGAAGCAACAGCGAGGGAAAAAAGTGAAAGGGAAGAAAAATCAAGAAGAAGGGTTGAAGGAATAAAACTCCCAACGGGTGTTGAAAGAATATTTTGTGAACATGGGAAAAACATAGAAATTGGAGGATTGGAATAGCCAGGGATAACAATAGAGGAAGAAAATACAGGGGAGGATGAGAAAACAACTCTAAGGGAAACCTCGCCATAGGGAGGAAACAACCAACTAGAGATTAGCGTGGAACAAGTATGTGCAAGGCAACTAGAGCCTGTAATGACAACTGAAACCTTAACTGAGACACTAGGAACAAAATTTTTGGCACCTATAATTGTAAATTTGATAACTATTGATGATGATGGAAGTGATAGTATATAAAACTCATTAGTCCCAATTATCAATTAGTCCAATACAAATATACAAGAAACCCACCCACTAGATGAATCATAGATGGTAGAAACGATAGGGATTATAGGTATAACTGGAAGAATCACAACTCAATCAAAATTGGGATCACAACCATCAAAGGAGGAAGAGGCTCAGGGTGAGAAGAGTGAAAATGAAATTGAATATTCTTGTAACGTTCCCAACTCTTGTACCATTTTGTACCATCCCTAGCTTGTTGTTGAGTAATGCCACTCCAAAAATATAGTGTGTAGATTCTACACTACAACATTAATCTACGCAGACACACGTGACATAACGCGCATGATCCCAAGCTGGATCGTGCCACACAAACTTTCCTCTTACGACACCATTTATAATAGAGGAATTAACATATAATACAACTACGCTCATAATCATTCAGTGAACACAAGTATTACTGTGCGTGTAGCCACTTTCAAAACATGAATACCACTATGCACACAACCATTTTGGTGTTTCCCATAGATTCAGTTCTCCTTGTGCTCAAAGTTCTGCTTCCACATGCACACAATGATTTTAGCATCTTGTGCGCACATCTTTTTTTCCCGTGCACACAAAAATTCTAGCCTTGCCTCGGAATCTCATGACCATTATTACAAACTTAACTAACATGAATAATTAATAATTGTCATACTCTACATGTGCAACAATAATTACTGAATATAACATCATGATTTACATGTGCAAACAACATTATACATAATAATGGCAATTGAGCATATGCAACATCATACAAGAAATAAACCCATATTAAACTTAAGTGAATAAGCACACAGTAAATTAGAAAACACATAAAGGACACTTATCTTTTTATAATGAGTCATAAACTGCACATAAAGCTCAGACGTTCTTCCCAACCATAGACTTTGTTTCTCATATACTTTCAGAAACAGGTCACCCCCGAGCTAGGGCTTAAACTCCACTAGAAAAAAACAATTCATAATGCCAAGATAAGGTCGGATAATCAACAAAATTGCTTAGTCCAAGGTGCTCAATTGTTGCAACTAGCCTACAGTCTCTCATTCCCCACATGCCTATCCCACCCTATGAAGTGTTCATATTCTCTAATCAACAGTCCCTTGACTTCCCCACTTCCCTTCCAGGGCTTCAACAATAGGTCTAACAGGAAGTTTCACAACCTTGTAACTAATTCCCAGCACACCAAGGAACAATTCCTAGCAAATATCTCACTTGGAGAGAATTATCACTGGCTTGACAACCCACTGCTTCAACAACAAATCTATCACCTAGAGAGAATGTTCATGGGCCTGACAACCTACCTCTTCGAAAACAAATATCTCACCTATATAATTCTCATTGACCTGAAAACCCACCTCTTCGACAACAAGACTCTAGTTACTAGATGGGTACCCCTTTCCAAGATTTTCTCTGTCAATAAGGTAATGGTCTCCCCCCAGCTCAAATGGTCCGACCCCTGAAGAAAATGAGTGAATTCCCTCAAAACACACTAAGGTTTGACCATATATTTGCATGGTCATAATTGGACACGTGTCACCTTCCCATCCCTTGGTGACTCATTCCCATCCTTAGAAAACTTAGGATAAATAAATATCCATAAATTATACTTTTCAGAAATATTAATAAAATATCCCCTTGGACTCAAGCCCCCTTTTTCCCTTTTCGATGGAGTTTATCCCCCCGTCTTTTTTTTTCTTATTGGTCTATGCATAGCAATGTGATTTCTATAAATAATTTGAGTGTGATTACATTTACAAGGATAGGTGCACTGGGATTTTTTCATCCCAGCTCACCAGTCCAATAACCACACAGGCTCTCTGGGCTCAAATACACACACACACACACACACACACACACACACACATATAACTCGATATGATGCACACTTCAAGGTAATCCTTGCACACTTACTCGTGTGTGTGCAACACTTTGGAATAT
Source organism: Picea engelmannii (assembly GCA_009831015.1). NCBI lineage: Eukaryota > Viridiplantae > Streptophyta > Pinopsida > Pinales > Pinaceae > Picea > Picea engelmannii. The sequence continues at coordinate 128,855 of ML778335.1, forward strand.
GCACACTCTTCCCTTGATGCACAATCCACACACACTTACTCAGATGCATGCAACACTATGGAATGTGTGTGTTTTTTTTTTCTGGAAAACAATCTTCACTCACTACTCAAATGCGTGTAAAACTGGACCAAAACTTGGTGCCAACGACTCACTAGTCTAATATATGTACATTTACATTTACATTTACAATTGGGTTTGTATTAGGGGTATCACACTCCCCTCCCTCTTATTTATGCATTGTCCTCAGTGCATTATATACACATGTACCTACAAAAACTTCAAAAGTCTTCAAAAGGATGTGGGTACTTTGCTCGCATAACATCCTTGTGCTCCCAAGTTGCATCTTCAGGACTGTACCATGTCCATTGGACCTTGACTAGCTCCATGACTCGATTCCAAGGCTATTTGATTTTTCGATCCAATATGGAAATCGGTTGCACTCGAAAATCACCTTTTGGCTCCACCTAAATCACATTCCAATCAATGGCATGATTAGCATCAAGTATATACTTTTTGAGCAAAGATACATGAAAAACATTATGAATACACAAGGATGTAGGTAATGCAAGCATATATGTGATAAGACCAATCCTCTCTAGGATTTCAAATGGCCCACAGTAGTGTGTTTCCAACTTAGAACAATTTCCCAACTTTAGGGAATTGCGTCTTGATTTTACTTTCAAGAACACATGGTCACCCACTTTAAAATCTTTGTGGGTTATTCCTTTATTTGTGCAACTTTTCTTTCTGTCTTGGGAAGGCTTTAAATTATTCCTTTTTTTTCCATCTTCTCTTCCATCTCCCTAAGTAAATATGCCCCAACCATTTCGCGATCTATTGGGTTGTCCCAACTCACTGGAGTGTTTCACTTTCTTCCATAAAGTGCCTCAAATGGATTCATTTTTAGAGATGCTTGATACCCATTGTTATAAGAAAACTCAACCAAAGGTAAATATTTTTCCCATTGCAACAGTTTTTCCATCACATACATTCTTAGCATATCTTCTATTACTTGATTTACCCTTTATGTTTTCCCATCTAACTCTGGATGATAGGTTGTGCTAAAATTCATATTTGTCCCAAATCCTTTGAATATTTCTTTCCAAAAAATTCATGTGAACTTGGGATCTCTGTCAGACACAATTGTTTTAGGTACACCATGCATCCTAGAAATTTCTCTCTTGTATATATCAACAATGTTGGTTGCCTTGTGAGTTGACTTCACTAGAATAAAATGGGAAGTTTTAGTAAGCTTATCCACCACTACCATAATAGAATCATGTTGTTTAGCAGTCCTAGGAAACTTAGTAATGAAATCCATGGTTACAACTTCCCATTTCCACTCACGAATGTGAAAAGGATGTAGAAAACCTAATATTCATATTTACGCTCAAGGAATTGCTAAGATCACTTCTACAATGCAAAGTTTATGTTGTAGAATGCAAGGGTAATTGTTGAAGTTTTATAAACCATGCTATGTGAGTAAGTGACAGGTTGAAATGATGTGTGATGGAGGCTACACTTATACCAATATTTAAAGCTATCCAATGTCATAAATAATAGTGTTAATTTATGTGATTTTCCCTCCCATTGCAAAATTTGAAAATATATTTTTGGGGTTGTGAGTTAATTAATGAGATGGTGCCACCATGCTTTTCAAGATAGTAAAATCTGTTGAGTTTACCATACATCATTTCGTTGGGCATTTGTCATTGGTAGTGGAGCTAAGAATTACACATTGTTCATGAAACAAAGTCGACACGATCTATTGTGCAAGCTAGTTAAATAATGTGTAACATTTAACTGTTTCAAGAGCGGATATAAGGAAGCAGGTGGATTCGTCTTAAAACGCACAACAAAATTGGTTTTTAGCACTCTACGACGACGTATGTAATCCTCTGTCATTGTTGTAGATGTTTATTGATTGTTAATGGATCTTTTTGTTTACTTAACCAATTTCTTGATGACACGTAGATTATTTTCCATCATTCCCTTGCCCCATAAATACCCAAGTGTTGAATTAAATTGTTAAAACAAAAAATGAGAACCAGGCATTTGCCCCATCCTGAACATATGAAGTCAAATTTGTTTCAGAGCTAAATCCACATTTATGAGATTAAATCCTGATAGACCCATTTTGTTTACGCTTCAAATTCTTTTGTTCCACCAAATGCATGGATAGCATGCATGAATAGTAAATATGCCATACAATTTCAAAGATCTATTGACTCCATTTTACCTATATATTGAAATTTTGTTCCCAGTACATTGGAAAGACTTTCGTTTGTAACGGGTACTTGGGTATGAGCTAAAACTCCCACCATCACCTCCCTGTCATTGTTTGACTTCATGATTATCATTGTTAATAACAAATAAGATTAGTTTTAAATATAAAGAAATAAATGGAGTGCATATTTTGTAGTAAGAAACACATCAAATACATTTCTTAATGTTTGTATGCCTTGTAAAAAAAATATAGCCATGTTCTTGCTAAGCATGCATGTGCAAATTCAAGGCATTCATCCGAACCACTCATACCTAAACCTTAGCCATCAATTTAATGTGTTAATGAGCAAAGGGTGAAGGTACAATATGTTTTTGTTTGCATGCAATGAATAGTAGGCTACTTATCTGAAATGGTTTATAAATTGAAAATGATGGTATTTTTCCCATGTTGTTAGATGAGTTTCTTTAGCCGAGGTTCTCAGGGGTCATGACGAGGACAAGAAAGGAGGCTCAATGCAATTTGGTAGGAGGGAAAAAACAAAAGCATAATATTTTCAATGCATTTTGATGCTAACTCAGATGAGTTCAATCAGTTATCCCATACCAGACATTTGTTCTTGGGTGGGAAGGCTCTACCTCAACCTTTTATCCCTACAAATATCCCCTTCCAACCGCATCCTACTATAGAAGATATTCCACCTACTTAGCCTGATCTTAGAAACGATGGGTGGGGGGTAAATCCAAGATGACCTTTCTCTAGGGTTGTAAATTGGCCAAATAGCCAAAAAGAGCCACAAGTGCTAATCACTTCGGCTATTACTGCTTCTGCAAATTCTTTTTCTCAACATCAAAAACTCATGGAATTTAGTTCCTTATCACTTAAATTCGCTATTACTAAAAAAGGAAAGCAACATGTTCAGCCAATCCCACACTCCAAAAACTCAGAATCCTCTCTACTTGTCTCTACCCGCTTAAGAATAGTTATGGAGAAGATTAAAGGTTTTTTTGCTTTATTATGAAAACTTGGAGAAAGTGTTGATGATTGCAGCTTCGTGAGACATCCTCCAGGACACGTTCTCCTCTGAGACTGAGTTGAGTCGACCTGTGAGAGATCCCATGTGTTGGGTGTGCCATGTGATAGGTGTGTCGTTCCTCTCTGGAATGAGATGAGACAATATGTGCCCCTGTGTGGGTTGAGGATTCCCATGAGATGGGTGTGTCATTCCTCTCTGGATTGAGATGAGGCGATGTGTACCTCTGTGTGGGGTGAAGGTGCCCATGTGATGGGTGTGCGTAAGACTCTGGAATGAGTTGTTATGACATGTGGTCTCATGCCTTGTGGACTCAATTGAGTCAGGCTTGAGATGGTACTCCAAATGATTCTCCTATGGACTCAGTTGAGATAGAGATCTGTTGAGTATGGCATCCCTATGGCTAAGCACAGGTGGACGTGTCCCTAGTGGATGAGCACTACTGGACATGTGGATCCCTTTCTATATTGTCTAAGAGTAAGATTTACCTGTAACCCTAATTATGTTGTAAAGCGTGCAGGTCGACCCCACCATGTAAAGACAATTAATATTGTAATTATTAAGTATATTTATTATATTATTAAGTTGTACATGTCGGCCCTATTGTGCCAATAGACACATCATTTGATGTGATAAGTTTTGTATAAATAAAGGTGAATACCCATTGAGGAAACACACTTATCTTTGTGTCATCTCATGATTTCATAAGTTGAGGTCTGAAATTATGAGAATTACATCAGCCTCTTGTGTGCTAGGTTTGGTGGTGGAATGGTGGATCTTCTCTTGGAAATATAGCAAAGGATTGCTGGTTTTTTCCCTTGATTGAGAAGGGTTTTCCTAGGATATTTCTAGTGTCTTTTGTGCATGGTTATTCTTCTTCTGATCAAGGTTTACTATAGCTAATGTATTGCTTCTACATTGTTTATGGTTCAGATAATGCTAAACAAAATTGAAATTAAAGTGTATGAACCTGAACTAGCATAGTGATAAATTCAACATGGTATCAGAGCAATTCTCGAAGGTGACCATTGCACAGTCAAAGAAGGCAACCATGGACAGTTTGAAGCTGCTAGACCCCAATCTCTAGTGTAAAGGAAGGGCCAGACCCCTGTAATGAGTTTTTAAAGGCTGGCCGCATGCCCTATATACGCTGCCACACAGCTCGGACAGCTTGAAGGAGGCTGAAAAGGGTAGCAGCAACAAGGTTAAAGGCTCGACCTGCTGAGAGGAGGTTGTCGGCAAGAAGAATAGCCTTGGCATGCTAAGGGACATCAACCACAGGACTGATGGGAGGTATTTTAAGGCTAATCAGAGGGAGGCATTAAAGCCAAGTTTCTAAGGCTAAAGGCTAAGGTTGAAGTCCGTTTTTTTTAGCATATTAAGGCATGTTTTGAGGTCTAAAAGTGGTATGAGTCAGCGAATCTTTTGGAGACCTGAGGCTGCAAAGAGGTTGAGTTAAAGGCTTGCTCTATGTCATTTTTCTGAGCAAGCTTATGGCAGTTCTGTAACAAAAAATGAACTTGATTCTAAGGCAATTTTGAACAGTTATAAGATAGATTTCAAGTTCTATTATAAGGCCTATTCTATGGCAGAATTAAGGCCATCTGTTAGAGAACATTTCAGATGTCAAGGACTTCCCTTCTTGGACAACATTGAGGCCAAGTTCTTGAGACAATATGGCTGAAGTTTCTTATGCAGAATGACAACAAATTAAGGCCAATATGAGGTCGCCCTGTGGACAGAACTAAGGTAGAACCAAAGATGAGTTTCTAACAGAAATTTGGATCTAAGGTCATCCCTATTAGCAGACCCGGGGCTATTCTGAAGAAATTGTCTGAGGCATATCCAAGCCATCTGTCCAGTACAAGTTCCAGGTGTGTTTGGCACAAAGATTCAGGTCTTGTTTGATATCTTTTTAGAGCAGTTTTTAGATCATTGTTAGGAGTTGTTTTGGTCTGTTCTTAGCATCATTTTCAGGTGTATTCCAGCTAAGGTAGACAACTAGCTTGTGTGAATAGCAGCAATCCAAATTGCAGAGACTAAGTTGCAATAGAGAAAAGACAAGGATTCCAATGATATTTGCAGACCTATGATCAACATGGCATATGGAAAGATGATCTAAGTCAAAGTTGAAGAGGAAAAATCTAGTGCGGACCAAGTGGTAGTAATCATAGTTGTGAGTGCAAATCTGAGGATTGCATGAAGTGAAGATCATTCAAGGACGAGTTTACAGGTGTGTGTGAAACAATGAACAACAATTAAAGTGAAGGGTTCAAGCCCTTGTCACTATGAGACTAGGCTTGTAGCTAGTGATGTGCAAGGAAAACAACATTAGCCACCCAAGAGAAGTCAAGGAATGCAAGCAAGAACGATGAGGAGTTATTCTCTATCTTATCTTTCTCAGGAAGACCGAAAGAAAGGCTGAGCATGATTGCAAACTAAGGTAAGTCTTGTACTACATTCCTTATTTGATTGTATTACTCTGTAGTGGCTTGGATTTTGATAATGAAGGGTATTATCCCTGATGTGGGAGCCCTCATGACTTGGACCATTATCCCTGGTATGGGAGTCCATCTTTTCTTAGTTGGTTATTATCCCAGTAGAGGAGGCCATTTTGATTGTTATCCCTATGGGAAGTAATATTGGTTATTATCCTAGTATGGGAGGTCAACAAAGTACTGTAGAGTCAGTAGAGGACCTGAGAAAACGTGAGATGTCTCTAGGTTAGCAACATAGGAAAAAGAAAATGTTCATCCTTCCGACTTCAGAGGGAGTCACATGAATCAGAGGGAGAAAAATATTTGAGAAGAAGGAAGAGACAATACCTTCTCCCCTTCAGTATTTCAGAGGGAGACAACCATTGATCCAATTGATCCAATTGCTCCAAGTTGATGTTCCCAGAGACATTGCAGTAGGCCATAAAAGGCCTTCCTGGGCTCAACAAAACTTGCAGAAGGCAGAGGGACATGCAACTCCTCGAGGCACATTCTGAGAGAGAAAGAGACCACATAGATATTAGAGCTATGTTTCATCCATGAGCCACATCATTGATACCGAACCTTCTTGTCATGGAGAAACAACAGGTCAACAAGTATGGAAAGATGCCATGACAAAAGAGTATCAGTCCATCATGAAGAATGATGTGTGGGATATTGTTCTGAAACCAGAAGGGAAGTCTGTAGTGACTTCCAAGTGGATCTATAAGATCAAGCATGCAGCTGATGGAAGTGTCGAGAAGTACAAAGAGATATTTGTGGCCAAAGGATTCTCATAGGTGGAGGGAATTGATTATGAGGAGACATTTTCTCTTGTATCCCGATACACTTCCATCCATACTATCATTGCACTAGGTGCATCCATGGGTTGGAAACAACATTAAATGGATGTAAAGACAACCTTTATCAATGGTGAGATTGAGGAAGAAGTTTACATCGAGCAGCCAAAGGGATTCATGATACATGATCGAGATAGACTCACTGGATAGCAATGAAGCATGTATTGATATATCTACGAGGCACAGTTGGATATGGCCTGAGATATGCCTTCAGTGTAGACATGAGATTGCAGGGATATGTTGACGCAGATTGAGCAGGGAGCGCAGTGGCCCGGAAGAGCACATCTAGTTGTTCTTTTACATTGGGGTCTGCCATGGTTTCCTGGTGCAGTAGGAAACATAGCTTCATGGCTTTGATTACCGTAGAAGCATAGCATATAGCATTGAGTGTGGCAGTCTGTGAAGCAGTGTGGCTTCACAAGCTCCTTACAAATTTATTTGATCATGAGATGGATCCTACCATTATTCATTGTGATAACCAGAGTTGTGTAAAGCTCTCTGAGAAACCTGTGTTTAACAATAAATTGAAACACATTGAGATAAAATATCATTATCAGAGACATGGTGTAGAGGAAAGCAATGCATGTGCAATACCTTCCTACAGATGAGTAGATTGCAGATATCTTCACCAAACCGCTTGTCAGGACGAAGTTCGAGTACTTCCGTGACAGACTTGGCCTGGTGGAGAATGTCTCCCTAACCGAGAGGGAGTGTTGATGATTGCATCTTCGTGAGACATCCTTCAGGACACGTTCTCCTCTGAGACTGAGTTGAGTCAACCTGTGAGAGAGCACATGTGTTGGGTGTTCCCATGTGATGGGTTTGTCATTCCTCTCTGGACTGAGATGAGACGATGTGTGCCCTTGTGTGGGGTGAGGATGCCCATGAGATGGGTGTTTCATTCCTCTCTAGATTGAGATGAGACGATGTGTACCCCTATGTGCGGTGAAGGTGCCCATGTGATGGATGTGCGTCAGACTCTGGACTAAGTTGTTATGACGTGTGGTCTCATGCCTTGTGGACTCAGTTGAGTGAGACTTGAGATGGTACTCCAGATGATTCTCCTGTGGACTTAGTTGAGATAGATATTTGTTGAGTATGGCGTCCTTATGGCTAAGCATAGGTGGATGTGTGGATCCATTGCTATATTGTCTAAGAGTAAGATTTACCTGTAACCCTAATTATCTTGTAAAGGGTACAAGTCGGCCCCACCATGTAAAGATAATTAATATTGTAATTATTAATTATATTTATTATATTATTAAGTTGTACAGGTCAGCCTTATTGTGCCAATAGACACATCATTTGATGTGATAAGTTTTCTATAAATAAAGGTGAATCCCCATTGAGTAAACACACTTATCTTTGTGTCATCTCATGATTTCAGAAGTTGAGTTCTGAAATTATGAGAATTACAACACCCTCTTGTGTGCTAGGTTTGGTGGTGGAATGGTGGATATTCTCTTGGCAATATAACAAAGGATTGTTGGTTTTTTCCCTTGATTGAGAAGGGTTTTCCCAAGATATTTCTGGTGTCTTTTGTGCATGGTTATTCTTCTTCTGATCTTGGTTTACTTTAGCTAATGTATTGCTGCTACAATGTTTATGGTTAATGTTGGCAAATATTGCACAGACAACGAATGCGTGTTGGCAACAGACATCGAATCAGCGAATGGTTGTCATTGATGGAAACAGTGAAGATGACAAGCAAACAAAAGACAAGTTCAGAGAGGTGAATGATCGAAAGCAGTGAATAGTTGAAAGCAGCGAGAGCTGTTAGATTTGGTGCAGGGTTGCCGACAGTCGTCGGATCTGCGGAAGTTGCACGGAGGATAAGTCTCCGTGAACAAGAGGAGAGAAGTCTCGATAGGCATTGGGATATCGGCCATCGGGAAATCAGAATTCTCGAAGTCGTGTGCATTGGGACAGCAGCATTCGCGAAATTCCGACGGAATCTGGACAGTCCATTCATGTGGACGCGTGGCAGCGATCGAGCGCCACCGGGAGAAGCTCGACAGGAAGCCTCATCGGAGAATCGGGGATCGAGACTTTAAAATGTCCAAATCACTTGACATCAAGAACCCCGAAATCGCGATATGTGATTTCGTGATTTAATCGCAACCGTTAAAGTTAGAAATGATTTGGACCGTTGATTCTCTGCATGGAGTATCGGGGATCGGGACTTTGAAATGACAAAGTCACTTGACATCAAAAACCCCGATTTTGTGATATGCGAAATCACGAATTGATTCTAGACCGTCAGATCTAGAAATGATCAGGACCGTTGATCACAGCTCGCATCGGAGTTTCGGGGATCGCGATTTGGAAGTGACAATAACTTCGAACATTAGGAATGTCGAAATCGCGATATGCGATATGACGATTTAATCATAACTGTTAAATCAAGCAGTGATCTGGACCGTTGATTTTCTCTATATCGGAGTTTCGGGGATCGCGATATCAAGGAGACAAGAACACAATGCAACAGAAATGTCGAAATCGCGATATACGATATCGCGACACAATCGTAGTCGTTGAGTCAAGATCGCACCTGGACCGTTGATCCAACTCCGTGTCGGAGTTTTGCGAATCGCGACTCCAAAAGGAAAAGAAACAAGTGCAACAAGGATTCTGATTTCGCGATGAGAGAACTCCCGATTCATTCTGAATCGTCAGATCTGATTATGATATGGATCATTGATTTGACTGATTTATGGAATTTTGTGTATCGGGATTTATAAGTGAAAAGAACATGGAACATGAGGAATGCCGAAACCCAATTGAAAGGAAAGAATAATAAATGTCATCCAATGGTGCAAATAAACCTTGATTGTGATCGGAGGGTTACCGTTCTTTCTTCCAGTTAACTCCTCTGTTACGAATATGTTAAGTGAAACAGACTCGTGATTGTAATAGTGTTAACGGTTCAGTTACAGGGACATTTGTCGTGGTTCTTGCCGAAGGAGATGGGAAGTTGAATCGTCTGTTCAAGTGTATAAAAGAAGTTGAAACACACTGTGTTTGGTTGGTCGTTCTGAAAGAAAAATGAGTAAACAGTAAGAAAAAGAAAATGAGCAGAGGCATAGCAAGAAATGAAGCAAATGCACAGAGCGAGATGAAATGCAGAACAGAAGAAGAGCAGAATGACAAAGAAAGTGATGCAGAGCAGACATGCTAAACAAACAAAAGAAGAAAAGAATTGCAGAACAGTTTGTTGAAGATCAGATACAGAGAAAGAATGGTAAGATTTGATTTATCTGAGTAGTTGTATGTGTATCCATTATTTATTATATCTAGGGAGGTTGGGAGGTGCTCGGGAGGACTATTGTCCTCAGAGGTTCAAGTGGGTGCTTGAACACAGGGAGTTGTAGCTTCCATCTGGTTGCAGCCAGAGAAACAAGGGTGGCAGGGTGGTGCTAGGGAGAACAAGTGTTCTCTGTTATACAGGTTGGAGCCTGTGTAACTGGAAGTTGTTGCTTCCATCCAGTTGGTGCTGGAACATTCAGGAAGTTGGTGCTTCCATCCAGTTGGTCCTGGAATATTCAGGGAGTTGGTGCTTCGTTCTAGTGGTTGCTAGAGAAACCAAAGAGTTGGAGCTCTCAAACAAGTTGCAGCTTGTAAAACAGAGGTAGCAGCCTCACATTGAGTTGCTGCTCAATTGTAAATGATGTACAAAACTGAAAAAGACTGCCTATCATTTCGAAGAAGAAGAGGTTTTCTCCCTTTATGGGTTTCCTCGTGAAAATCTGTCTCTGTGTGTATTTTATGTGTGACTGATGGTCTTTATTTTTACTGTCCATTTGTTGTATATTGTTGAT
>ML778335.1:153083-165920 GCA_009831015.1 Picea engelmannii
AGGTTCATACCTCCCAAAGCTACCATAATATTAATAGTGTTTGCCCTCTCTGCTCGAGTTTGTTTCAAATTCAATAAAATTCAACATGGTATCCCCAACTCCTAGGGATACCTAAGGAGATGATGTCTCAAGGCCCTTAGGGATAACATGGAGTATCGAGAGACAGTGTGACCAGTAGTGTCCACTTGCATAGATAAAGACCCACCTCACCACCACAACTCCAGGTTCATCACGACGACATCCACCACATCAGCGGGCCTCCAGAAGACATTGGGTCTTGCTCCATGATGTACAAGTCAGGTATTATGGTCAATTTCATTTCAATATTTGATGCATTTGGGTTTGTTGCATCTATTACTATTTTTTATTATGTAATGTTTGATTGGACATTATGTTGTTTTCCATGTTTCACTTTGGTAGTTGACATTGCACCCTAGTAAGTGGGTCACCCTTAGGGATAGGTTTTCTATCGGGAGGTCCTTTTGACAAGTCATCGTGCCATTCCCGACCATACTTGTCACTTTCCGCAATTCATCCCCTCGTCTCCTTATCTTTTGGGACTTTCAGGTGTACTAAACCAAGAAGGGGTTCTCCTTCATTTCATGGGAAGAATGGACTGAAGGCCCAAAGGGGAGATAGTTGGCAAAAGAAAAAAGCCTACTCATGAACCTTCCATATGCCCACCCAAAGAATTTTTTAGAGCAATGAAACACTTCTCCTAAAAAATCAAAGACCAGCAAAATAAAATTAACATTATATAAATGCCCCCACTTGTTGAGGTGTGTACACTCATGCAATGTCCCTTTCTTTCCTTGCATATGGCACTATGTGTACCTCTAGCTTCAAGTGGCCTTGTGGTACTTCCCTCCAAGCTAATTGATTCACCAATAGAGAGTACCCAAGGTTTTGGATTTCTGATTAATTAATGACATTGAATGGGTTTGGAAAAAAGATGCATTGAAAACGAAGTGCATCACACCCTCTTCAAAGGCACCCATAAATGAGACACTACAACCCATTGTATGTCATGAACCCCATTCCCAAAAGTCTTCCCCTCATCCATCACACATCATCCACATGACTTAAAAGGAGGTCCTTTCAAGAAACACCCCTAAACTTAAGGAACAATTAACCCAATAGGTCATTTTGTCAACCCCCCATACCTAAACTCAACAAATTGCATAGGGTCTTTGAGCATTAGTTTATTTTGATGAGGTGGTTTGGATATACTTGCTTAGATGACTCTTTTATTGATTTGAGTTACTCATCATGATGCTTTGAATTGAGATCCTTGGAGGGCGTATCCATTCGTCTTTACAAGACCCAAATGGTGGACAGTTTTGGAGGAACAAGCCTAGTTTGGGCTTCCATGGGGTTTGAAGCCCACAAGTTGGATGCCAAAGGCCCACATGCTGAATCACGAAGACATCATGGAGGCTTAGATGACATCATGGAGGACCTAACCTAGTCCCTACCACCCAAATGTTTTGCTTAAAGGAGGCAAAACGTCACCTTGGAGCTTGACATCATAGTAGGGCTAGGGTTTGGTGGTGGTTGAGGACACTTGGCACATTCTGGAGGAAAGAACCCATGACCGTGGAAGAAATGGCTTGGATTGAGGACACTTGGACTTTGAAGGCTTAGCTCACCCATCTCCAATTCAACGACTTGAATTAAAGTGCCAAAAGTCACCCAAAAGGAGGGTGACGTCATGTTTTAGGGTTTCTTTCATGTGCAAAAGTATGAATTAAATATTATTGTTTTGTAAAGGGGCAATATTAGGAATGTTGACCCCTTATCTTGTGGTTTACCCTAAATTATGTAGACAAACTATGTTTAGAAATTTTTGTATAAATAGAGATCATTTGTATCTCATTTTCATCATAGCTTTCCCATTGTGAGAAGCCTTCCTAGCTGAAATTTGCGCCCTCTTTGGGCAATCTCTGCTCTCGTGTGCTTTCTTCATGCTATTGGTGGAAGAAGTTGTGTGCTACCTCTCTTAGAGCTTTTCTCTTGCATTTGCGATGGATTTATCTTGGTAAGAGGAGGTTTATCTTGTCATTTCTTGGACAAGGTAAGGATTTTATCTTATTGATGCTTCATTGCTTGGTTACAAGTTTGATTTGCTAGATCTCTTGGAGAGTATAAGGATTTACAACCCTACAATTATATATCATTTTTGTCTAGAAATTATGTGTACAAGGTTTTACTAGGAGAAGTAAGAGGGTTTACACCCTCCTAGTACTTCCTAGTTAACATTGCTTGCCATGGGGAATAAAAGGGTTTACACCCCCAAGGAGATAACATTTGTTAACTCTTAATTCATTTGACTCCATAACCCAATAGTCAAAGGCACTAAAAATAATTGCATTGGAGAAATAAAATCTTGCGTTGGTTAACATGAAATCTCAAGATTTTGAAGTTGTCTAAATTAGAATCAATTATATGCTTTATATGCTTGGTTGAACCACTAGGCTGTCACCTTTGGCTAAATGCTTGTTGATGTTGTTATAAACTTTCATCTACAACCATTAGGGTTGCAAAAACCCTAACACAACTATCTTAATAACTCACTATTCAACCATCTAAAGTTGCTAATAATTTACCCCTACAATCTACTATGCCTAACACATCTTTTGGGTGGCTGATTTCTTGACTGTAATAACTTATTTGCTACAGCCATAAGGATGATAATTTACACTACAATACTTATTTATGACAGCCTTATATTCATGCTAAAGTCTTTTTGGTTCATGCTTGAACTAAACTAGTGTTTACTAACTTGTCTCTCATTTATTTAACTCGACTTATAGCATTTTATTTGCAGCTCTTACTATCTTTTTGTTGTTGATATACATTATTGTTTACTTTTGCAATTAGGGACAACAAGCTTAACTTGCTTGTCCACCTAACATATTACGTGCATACTTGGCTTTTCTTGTGTCTTCAGCAAGCACAATCACCCTTTGCAAGAACTCTTACCTCTTGGCAACCATTGGCTACCACCAAGACTTTTTCCCAAGTCTTTTCCACACTAGTATCTTGCCCTATAGGGGCTACACTTCCATCATACCACTTTTCATCCCATTTTTTCATAGGGTCAACCGAGATTCCCCCTTGAGGTGATTACTTCATCTCTAAAGTGACGGGAATACCTCCCTAAGATAACAGTGGATATATGTTCTCTTAGTTGTCATCATTTTGTGGGTGGGTCGGGCTTTACCCAACCTACAACTTGTGCAATAACACAACACATTAATTTTATTATCTTTTCCTTGATTTTGTTTCATACTTTTATTTTAGTTCTTTATTGCTAAACTTTTATTTTTCTAGGTTAATTTAGTTTACTCTCATATGCTTGAATAATTAAAAAGATTAAAATATTAATTGATAGATGGTACACATTTTACTTTCACATTAGTTCATTGACTTTTTTTTTTCTATTTAAAAAATGTACCTAAATAATTAAAAAGATTTAAATATTAATGGGTAGATGATAATTTCACATTATATTCATTGATTTTTTTTTTTTCTATTTAAAAATTTAAAATGTACCTAAATAATTAAAAAGATTATGATATACATTTAACTTTCACATTAATTTATTGATTTTTTATTTTTTATTTATTTCTTATTGCATATATATTTTATTAAAAAAAATTAAACAATCTCCATAAGAATTAAACATTCATAAAATTATAAATCGTATCAAACATTCATAAAATTATAAATCTTACCAGATTTCATGCTAAGACTGATTAAAACAAAGTCTTTGATCTTTTCGTTGAGGCTATAAACCGAGGGTACCATTTGATTTCTCTAATAATTCATCGTTCATTTTTCTGGGTCACGTATTCTTTTAATTGAACTTCTGTAATGTGGCTTTCCTTCTGGATTTTATTTATATAATTAAAGAAATACATTATACTCTCTTAATTACATCAGTCATATTCACCATCCATATTTGAAGATGATTTAACTGTTCTTTCAATTATGGCATTCTGAAAATGTTCATTTTTCAGGACCCAGAAAATCTGAAAATTCATTTTGATACAAACTGCCTCTTTTTCTTATTCTCATGCCCTTCCATAGTTATGAAAAAAATTCCTTTGCTTATAACATATGGGAGAGGCTATTCGGTATTAAACTGATTTGGCATTAATCCTTTCATGCTTTTTGTATTATCCGAATACACATCTTTTACATTTCCATTTCATGATTCAAATTTCTGTGGCTTTTCATGTTATGACAAGGCCGTAGATGTCCATTGTTTCAACAGTTAATGGATGGTAAGGACCCACAGTTGCTTTCCATTTCTTTCTTACTAGGAACCAAGCTAGTGATTGGATGAAGAATAACACTTAACATATTCAATCAATGTATGTGTATTATGCATCTATTACATGTGCTCATATTTGATACAATGCTCCTGACTTTATATTCAGGAAGATACATTTGAATAATGAGTATTACATTTTGTAGAAGCATTGTTTTGTGTACACTCAACCAGCTACGAATTGAGATGTAATTTGTCACCATGTACAACCATGCTTATGAACACAGTAATGAACAAGGAAAACTAGCTTTCATTCCAATTCTGCCCATGCCGGCCCTGTGGATAATAAGGACGGGAACTTTTAGATAATGTCAAATAAAATCTATTTTTGATATACAAAAGAGAGTATGTGAAATCACCGTCTTAAAAAAAGCTTCCAGCCTGCTCATATATGTACCACAACTTCTCAAAGTGATTTGTATTGTTCAATCAGACGAGATGCATGTAGGCGAGAAGTTGGGGTGATAGTACACCCAAGGCTTTGAAGATATGCAATCTGCAATAACCCACCAACAAATGGTTTATATTATTTATTGTTGAAATGTAAGAATGGTATAATTTCTAGAATTTGTAGGAAACTCAATTCGTCTGTACCGCAAATACAAAAATCCAACAATAGAAGCCACACCATGCTCTTGGGCTCTAACCTGTTAAAATTCACAGTATGATTTGTATATCTCTATGCAGGGAAAAGCAAAAACAATTCATTATAATCTGCAATAATTACCAAATATGGTTGTTTCCATTATTATACCTTACAGCTTTTTTCACTGAGGCATTCTAACTATGAGAAGAATGGAGTCAATCTTTTCTTAATGTTGAAGAAATTACTACGGTATTAATAAAATACTAACCACGACTATTAGTTCTAGTGCATGACGAACTGAAAATACATGGGAGAAATTTCAGTAAGTAAAACTAAATGCTCTCATCTCTGGAATAAACTATTACTATCAATTCATTCTTTCTATACCAAAAATGGATTATGGCAATCTCCATTGTGATGCCCATGGGAATGTGATCTAGCAGCAAGCAGCAAGGTGATCGGGCTTGTATTAATGTGGAGACCCAGGTTCAAAAACCAGCCAAGTAAGTGCAGATGAGACCAAATGCAAGTCCTGGGCAACTTTGACAGCATAGATATGCCCCTAATAACACCGCAGCTTAGCCAAAGAAATTCTATAAGAAGTGTTTCTGGGTTAAAAAAAATCTGCATTGTGGATCCCTTGCTCTATATCTTTCTAAACCTAATTGGATGGCACACTTAAAAGGGCATTCCAAAAGATAAATACCATAAGGGCTACTGCTTATTATGCAAAAATGTCATTCGACCATCCAACAAGCATTGATTTATCAATAGATACTACCTGCTTGGCTGTGGCAACCGTCGAAACCATAGCACGTTCAGCACCCTGTCTTTGAAAATGTTCCTGCAAATATAGAAAAAAAGAAGACTTCATTGCATGTATATTTGACCAAAAAAGGAATGGATGTTAAAAATAATGACATTAAAATAATGATGTTTAAAGTCTTCTTTGTCAACCTAAGCTATATCCTACAACAAAAGTTGACAGACATGACATAGATTGAGGTCATAAACCAATTTCCCTCAAAGCCGAAACTGAAGAGAATATCGTCTGTACATCTAAAATACAACTACTGATCATGGCATCCTCCAGACAATCCTTTAAGCAAGAAAACTGCACCATGGAACATTACAAAAACATATTCTATTATATAAGCACAAAATAACCTGTGATAGTTCTCAAAATAGCCCAAGATAAAAGATGGGAAAATGATAAAGATCGATGATTAAATGTGTTAGATCTAAATTCGAAAGCAGATGAGAAGTGCTCATAATTGTTGTGAAAACACTCCAACAGTCAGATTTTGGCATTGATGAGGCCACTTTCTAGATATGTCAAAACTGGCACGTGCCATGTTAGATTGCATACCTCTTGAGTAACTAAGATAAATGCTTGTTTCAACTTTCTCACCAAATCTTCATTTGCAGACATTTTAGTTCACCCGCCTCCCTTCATACTGTCCCGAGTTTTAGTCTAGTGAACATATATTATATTTGTACGTTTCTATTTCATGCTTTATTCTTCTTTTGGCTGACTTCGTGTAAACCGATCACTCACCCAGTTTGATGTATTTTTTGGAAACATCGTCAACTTTGCCTACAATTTTGTACTCCATATATAATAATACAAATGAGTGTACATGTGTATCGTTCAGGCAATCTCCTCTCATATTTGCAGGCTTGATCTCTTGTGTTTTTTTACGTGTAAAACCACATATCCAAATCATATGTTCATGTCCCAATAATGACTATAACTACCTCTAAATATACCTATTCTCATTCATTGCACATGAGAGCCCTTTATTTGGCCAACCCCTATTACATATGCATTTACCCCATTACATTTACATTTAACCTTATATGTCAACCCCTTGTAGTCATATCAGCTTCCAACTTCGGCTCTTTACTACATTTCATCCACAAACAGATGGCCAAACCAAGGGAGAGAAGAGAACCTTGGTTCACGCTCTCCACATATACTTGCAACAGAACAAACAATGGAATCAATACTTGCATATTTTCTAGCATGATTACAACAAATCCACTCATGTCTCTACAAGACACTCCTTTTGAGGGTCATTTTGGCTATCATCATCTTGCTCCTTGTTATCGCACAGATTGTAGCTTGGGCAAAGCCCAACCCAAACCACAAAGGTGTGACAACTATGGGAGTATTTACCGACTGTTACCTTAGATAAACACTCCCCTCACTTTAGTGATGATGAAATCACCACAAGGGGGGAATCCTGTGTGACACTAGGGGAATTGAGATGGAAAGTGAGAGGATATGAAAAGTGCCCCTATAGGTCAAGGTTGAATGTGGAGATGAAGCTTGGAAAATAGTCTTGTGAGAAGGGAACTGGTTGTCAAGAATGATGTACTTGCAAAACAATGTTAGCCCTGCCCAGAACAAGACAATATATAGCAATAGATGCTTCAAAACTAACGGGGATTCAGCAAGAAACCTTGCAGTCTCAAATTGCAGCAGTATGGAAATATATATATCAGCAACAAATGATAATAAGAGCTGCAAATTTAACCACCAAAAATCAAGTACAAGATGTTGGAAACAAAGCTAGCAATGACAAGTTAAACTTCCAATGATTAAAGCAAGATTTTGATGGCGATTAAGAGGTTGTTATGTAGTGTTATCAACAAGTTTTGTAACAGCCTAATGGCTGTAGAAAACAATTGCTACAGCAGCAAATTCTAGCTACCAAAATTAACAAGCAATCCACCCAAAAGATAGCTAACAACTAGTAGATTAGTTACGACAGCTTGCAAGTGTAATTTAGTGGTAGAATAGTGAATAAAACAAGAGACAAAGATGAGTTTGTTGCAGCCCTATTGACTGTAGCATAAATTTATAACAACAATAAGAATTAATTGGCCAATCAAGATGCCCCTAGGGCACAAGAAAGCTTGTAGCATGTAAAATTAGATCCGACTTAAACAATTGCAATATCTTGAAAATTCACGTATACCAATGCATGAATATAAAATCCCCAATGCAAGTAAATTAGTGCCTTATCAATTGGGTTAATGGAGTCTCTTGTGTATAAGCTAGGGTTTGTTACTTCTCTATGGGTGTAATCCTTTTTACTCCCTAGAGAAAACTAACCTTAACAAGTTAAATCTACAAGGGTGTAAGCCCTTTTACTCCTTGTAGCAACCTTTGCAAAATAGTTCTTTCAATGACAATAAAGATAGATCTTGATGGAGGGTGTATGCCCTTATACTCCTCCAAATTTTTATACAAATTAACCTTGAAACAAGAAGAAACAACACAATATGCAGAAAATTCCTTACCAATTCCAATGGATAACATGAAAAGCCCTTCTTTATCAAGAATATTCCATCACAATCACAAAGAGACAAGCATCAAGAGATAGCGCCTAGCCTTTTCCTCCAATAGACAAGTGAAAGCATCCACAAAGAGAGATAGAGCGAATTTCCCAAGTAGGGCGAAAATTTCAGCCAATGAGTACGTAATTCTCAAGTGAGAGTTATGATAAAATGAAATGAGAGTGATCTCTATTTATATGAGATCACTCTAAACAATTTGTTCACATAAGTTTGTCCACTTTCATAATTTGAGGCCGACCTCACAAATTTGTCTTTACAAATTTAAAATGCAAAATACATAAAGTAATTCCCCCTTTAGGGGTGACATCATGCCCTAGAAGGGTGATGTAGGCGTCCAAAATGAGACGTTTTGCATCTTGATGAAGATCGTTGGGCCTCCAAGGGCCATGTGCCTTGCCACCAAGTGCTCTAATGCATGCCAAGTGTCCCTCTCTCCATCAAACCACATCACATCACCATCAAACCATGAAACCCCATCAAAACCCTAGCCTCCAAGTGACATCTATGGCATAGAAGGTGACGTTTTAGGCCTCCCAAGGCCAATGTTGAGGTGCAAGGGGCCATAAAGTGACCATCTCATGGTGTCCAAGTGCCTCCAAAGGAAATGTTCATCCTCCCAAGTGTCCAATGAGAGGGGGCACATCATCCAACCTGTAGGATTCATGCCCCTATGAAGGTCCAAGCAACCTTGTGTCTCCATGAAAAAGCTTTCACCTGGCAAGGCCCTACAAAGACAAACAAGTACGCCCTCCAAGGGTCCACAAGTCACAAGTATCATGCCAAGTAAACCATATTTAATAAAAGAACCACCCAAACATGTGCATCAAATCCCCCCTTTTCAAAATAAGCAAATTCCCAAAGACCTTATACAATTTGCCAAATTTAAGTATGGGAGGATTGTCATGGCACCTTATTGGGTAGATCATTCCCCAAGTCAAGGATTGTTTCCCAAGAAGACCCTCTCTAAGTCATGTAGAAGAGTATGAGGTGGATTGTGGTGTGACTTTTGGGCATGGGGTTTCTTGACATACAAGGGCTCATATTGTCTCATTTATGGGTGCCTTTGTAGAGGGTGTGTTGTGTTATCACTCCGTAAATTGCTTTTGGCTGAGGCAGCAAACCACAGAGGTAACCACAAACCAATCTTGAGGCTGGAAGCTAGCCCTTCCAACCCAAAGAGGGCTCTCTCTCTTCATATCAATGATTGAAAGGATTGATTTGGAATTTCATCCAAAGGCTAGATCTCTAAGGAAAGATTAAATTTATAGAGTTGGTGGCAAGGTGGATAGAAAGTCCATTGAGAAATGGAGTCAAAATGGGAGATCAATGATAACTTGATGGGCACTTGGTTAATTGAAAGATGACAACCTTAGAGGCAAGATAGAAAACTCCCCTTTACACATTCAAATGTCGTTGTAGATGAAATTTACAGAGAAAAAAAACAACCCCTTGGGGCATCTATCAAGGATGAATCCCAGGGTGATTGTAGAAGAAAGGATATGAAACTGTATATAACAGAGCACCAAATTTAAGTGAATTATGCCACATACACCTCACTGAATCTTTAAAGAAGAAATACACATACAAGACTAACTAAATTAATCAGAACATATAAACAAGAGAAACACAAGCATAAAAGGAAATAATCACATGAATCTTTGATATCAACTTATAGGGACTTATGGTCCAAATAAAATTTAATTAATCTCCAGAAAATGTTTTCAATATTCAGTCAAAGAAAACTCTCATACACTCCAAGCCACTTGAGTTGATGTAGTCTCTTCCTAACTTGCCAAATTCAAATTCAACTGCTATCCTAAGATTAGCTACAGTTACACATATTTTGGCATCAAAATCTAAACAAACTACTAAAAACAAGGAGTCAAACTTGACTCATTTATTAAATCATAACCACTTGACAAAAAAGGTGTTTGAATCCGTGGTATGTTGATCTTTGACCTTGGAGCTCTTTGAAGATGACTTGGCACCTCTTTTGACCTGTCCATGTTGATCTGGACACATTCTGGACGCTCTGTCACAGTTGCGCAGCAAGCTTGCTTCGCAATAGTAACCTACAGGAAATCTGGCTTGGCAAAATTCTAGAAAATAGGCCTCAAAGATCATGGCATATCTTCTAAACCATGATAGTTGTGCAAAAACTAAGAGAGGTTTTTGTTATTGGGTTTGTGCTTGACAAAAACCTCTTTGGGTTTTCAAAAATTCTTCTCCGGCTGCTCAGAATTTGTGCCCAAAGATGATGACTAAAACAGAAAATCATTAAATGCTTAAATCTGGAAAAATAGGCTGTAAAGATTCATTCAAATCTCCCAAACTATGACACTTGTTGCAAATCTGAGAGAGGTTTTTGTTATTGGGTCCGTGCTTGATAAAAACCTATTTGGGTTTTCAAAACTCTTCTCCAGTTGTTCAGAAAGAGATCTTGAAGTTGACCACTAAAACAGTGATTTGCACAGCGTGCCCTGCAGCCCATGCGCAACAAGCTCAAAGGGAGTATTTGCGATTTGCAGAGAGGCAAAATGGTGTTTTAGAAGGTTTGTTGCATGTGAGATAAAGTAATTTGAATGCCAATGCCCATTTAAATCGCCACTTTAACCAATCATGCCTTGTAGTACTTCAATACCCAATTGTGCAGCGTTAGGAGATTGTGCAACAATTTGTGCAACGCTCCAACTGTTTGAGGATGCCACATGCCACCAATAGATCTAATTTCATGAGATTTGTTGAACATGACAAGACTGAATCTAACTAATTATGATTGACCACATGACCTCTCATAATGACCCTTTGATGACATGACAACCCATATCCCTTTGACACCAAAGACAACCTGATTCATGACTCAAACTTTATTTTAAGATCCTATCCAAGCATTTTATTAACCACAAAACCCATTAACTCATAATATGACTTTCACCTAAGAGAAAAATGCTATGGTCTTTATGAGACCAAAGCATGACTTTACCCTACCATACATATTGAACTCATATTCTAACAACCTATTTATAGGACACTAACATGTTGCATCCTCGTTTTCAATGCAACCTTTTTCCAATCCCTTTTATTTGCCATTATTTGATTAAGGTACCAAAATGCCACTTAAAGGGTCTCCATCAAATTTTGGACAATTATTCCCCCAACCCGGAGAAAAGTGATTTGGGTATCCAGGAGCATCTTCAATATTCAGGGAGGGAAACATTCTTTGAAGTGACCATCGTGCCATAATTCCATTACTTGAAAATACGCAATATCACAAAGTTTAGAGCAAGATGACACCTCAGAATATATCACTCGAGTCATCAGATGATCCCCCTTGGATCATCAAAGGGAGGTGAGGGAACTACCCTCAATGGAGTCGCCAGGTAAACTTGCAAAATAAGGACTTCTGGAGAAGTTTACCAAGGAAATGTCGTCTGAGGAGAATGAATCACTCCTCCTTGACAACGACACCAAAATGTTATTGCAAGATTTATACTTTTGTTAAGCCCTCCACAAGATCCCCAAATCTTGCATAACTATGGAAGAACCTACCACTATCACCTTAGTAAGTACTTCCCTCGTTTTAGTGATGCAAGAGGTCCACCACAAGGGAGACTTCCCTGGTGACCTCAAGGGATCAAATAGCAAGTATAGTAGCCAAGCCTACCACCCCCTATCTTGGTCACTAGATGATTGGTCTAGGTCACAAAAAAGAAGAGGCTGGAAGATGATTTGAATACCTGCCCGAAACAAGAACACTTTGCAGCATATATATAGCAATTTCCAAGTTGAACTATGCAAAAATAACCTCTTAGGACACTAGAGAAGACAAGTTGCAATGGTTGTTACAAATTTGCAGTAGTAAACCAGTCTTATAACAGCAGAAGATAATTTGTAACAGCAGCAACAAATATTTTTCAAAAATGCAACAATTGACCATGAAAACTTAGCATACATCCACCAAAATATTATCCAATTGTTCCATGTTATTTCTCAGTAAGTTAAGCCACCAAAGGATGAGTGTATGCAGCAAATTAATATGTTTTCAGATGGCTGAAGCAAACTTTTATAACAACAGCAAGAAATCTAGTGAGTTTTCCAATGTTAGTATTAGTACAATTAGTAGAGAGCTTGAGAGTTTTAAAAGCGAATGTTTACCAATCAGTTCACCAAGTGAATAGCTTCTTAGATTAGTGCCTTTATAGGACATGGATTCTTCTAATGCCACTAAGCTTGAATGTTGGCCTACTTGAAACCAGGAGGTAGGATTCAAACCCTAAGGTGAAAGCACATTTGGGCCTTAGGGTTTCAATCTTGAGGAGAAGGATTTCTAGGGTGCAATCACATTTGGGCCCCAGAAACAGTTTTCCCCTTCTAGTAGCTTCAACTAGGTCAAGATCAATTATGTAGGGCTTGTTATCCCCGATATCTAGGGATAACTAGGAGATCATGTCTCGAGGCCCACATGGTCCTAGACATGGAGTACGAGAGCAGGAGCGACTTGAGCATGGTCCTGGAGGACCCATGTTCTTCTTCTCAGCCAGATTTGTCC
>ML778335.1:177240-191845 GCA_009831015.1 Picea engelmannii
ATGGTAATGTTAAAAATTTAAGTAAAAGGATGAAAATGAAAGATAAAGGAGAATGTCACTTTTACTTACCATTAATTACTACCCTCAGCTGCACACCAAAACACCTTACAACTCCACCTTGTTACTTAGGTTTTAGGTTTTAGAGGGGTTTAGAGGGTTTTAGGTTTCTGGGACCAAACTGGCCGGTTTATGACCAACATTATCAAACATGACATCAAACATTATCAGATGCCATATTTATGGTCATTTTCCAGTCCAGAGTATCATGTAAACCCCTATTTCCCTATTTTCGAAACAAAAAAGTGATTATTATCACTAAAATATGAATTTTACTCGAAAATTACGGAAAATGGGTGATTTAATTAAAATCCCAATTTTTTAGGGAAACTGGGGAACATGTCAGAAACATGTTTTTCTTTGTGTCGCCAGTTGACTGAAGACCAAGGCGAGTTTAGCTAAGATGGACGCGACTTCACTAGGGGTGAAAGGCGTGAAGGAGATCCCAAGATGGGGACTCGACCCCACTTGATGAGATGGCGCATCCTAAAGGGATGGTGCACATCTCAAAGCCTTCACACACCCTCACACTCCCACTTCCACTCCACCTCACTCCACTCATCCTCACTTCACTCCACTACACTCCCCCATCACCCTACTCCACTACCCATCCACCCCACACATCTCCCCTTTACTAAGTGCGCCACTCCCTAACCCTATGCGCATCTCCTCCTTTACTCTCACGCATCCCTCTTGGAGTTGTCACCCCTTATGCTATATAAACAAGCATACCCCTCCTCCATTTAGAGGTTGAAGTTTGGGCAAGCTTGAACATCATTGTTGTAATTTTCTCATGCTATTGGAATAATAAAGACTTTGGAGCTCATCTATGGTGTGTGGTACTATGTGTGGATGAATGTTGGACTTATATGAGGTGACGTTGCATTAATATACTGTATTTGTTTATTGTTTACTTGGCTGATCATAGGGATACTATTATCTAATAGGAGTGATTTATTTAGTTTGTTTATTGCTTAATTCACTTGTTTATCTATTTTGAATACTTCATTGCATGTTTTGTTTTGGTTTAAACAAATGTGCTATTGAGGTTTTCTGTGTAGAAAACACCAAGTATACAGGTATTTGCAGGTATTTTGTGTTGCATGCAAGATCTTGTTCTTGGAGAGGCAAAGGAACTCGGTTGCATCCGTTGTTTGTCCAAGGAGTTCGAAAAGAAGACATTCTCCCTCTTCCCCACATCAAAGGGACCTCATAGCCCAAGTGTTTCATGCTCAAGCAAAAACTCCGAAAAATTCATAAAATTTCTTATCTCTTTCTATTTCTTTGGTTGCATGCTGTTTAGATTTGTTATAAAAGTTTAATTTGGATATCTAATGTTGCATGCTTCAAGTTTCTAGATCTAGTTGCAATTCTTTCTAACTAAAGGAGTAGATCTAGGCTATTTTCTTGCAATTTCTAGGCTATTTTCATCTAGATCTTAGACTAGTTAATTGTTTTTTTCCGCATTTCAAATCAAGTTAATTAGTTGTCCTATGTTTGTTGTTTTAGGACAACAAACAGAAACAACTAAAGGAGTTCAGTTTAGGTCTTTTAAAAGTGTCGAAAAGTTTCTAAAAAATTGTCTTTTTGCCTTAGAAATTTTTCATAAAATTTTGAGTAATTTTTCCAAGTTTGAGTTAATCTTTTAAATTGTTTTTATCATCTTCTAATCAATTTTGCTTGCCGGTTTTAGCAGGTCCATCCAAAACAAGGAGAGATTCCATCGATTTTGGCGAAATCAAGGCTTTCGAAGCACCCGGGAGGCTTCCTACTTCATCAAAGAAGTTTTTCTCCTATTTTTCTTGTAGTTCATAAAGATCCAAAACTTATAAGAATCCAGTTTCCAAAAATTAAGCTCAAAGAGAACTCAGTTCTCGTTGTAATAGGTGCAATAAAAGCGGGCCCTTTTGTGCCCAGTTTCTCCATCCCCATTAGGGGGATTTGTGTGTCTTGGTTTGACTTTCTTTTTGTTAATGCATTTTTAAATCTCTTGATCTCAAACACACATATAAGTTAAGCGAATCTAACACACATAACACTCACATTTCACATGCATGTTTGAAAAAAGAACTTTCAGTTTTATGCATGTTTAGTTTAGAGTTCTTTATTTACTATTAGCAATAAGTCTTGCAATCTTTCGATTTCCAAGTATCTTACAGTTTCTATTTTCAGTTACAAAGCAGGGTACAAAGTTTATCTCTTTCAAGCATTGCAAAGTCAATAAACTTTGTTTGTAGTTTAATTAGGGAAATCTCGGAATTTGTTAGCTCAATGCACGGGAAAACACCTCAGGGTAATCTGTGAAGTAAGGTGGGCCCTCTCGGGACCTAGTTTTCCCACCCGTTTTGGACATCCGGCACCCCTAGTGAACTTGTTGGTGAGACCTCTTGGGTTTCAGCAAGTTCTCCGGAAGTTTCCAAACAAAGAGCTAGCCTCTAAAGAGACCACATATTCTCTCATTAACTCAACTTTAATTTACCTTAATAAAACACTCGATCAACAATTGCCCACGACTCTCTTTAAGGCACTGGTACAACTGGTTTATCTTTATGTGAGCAATTTTACTTCATTCATGCAATTGTCTAATTATTTTCGTTAAAGTTTTACGGATCTTGTATCATTTACAATATATGCATGCTTATGGACAAATGGTTTATTGATTATCTCAAATGATGATGAATGTTAAGTGTTGAATGTATTTGTTTTATTAAGCAATAAACTCCTAGAAGTAGTTATTTTTGTTTTCTTAGTTTAAAAGAGCCTTAGATTATTTTCATAGGGACTACACCCCTTGGCTTCGCTAGGAGTTGGCCTAGACGAAGGAGTTGAGGATCAGGTGACAACACCTTGAGTCGAAACTTGCCCCCAAGGACACACCAAGTGGATTGAAGGTTTCTTCCACGTTACCCCAGGTGTGTATAAGGCGGCAACAACCCCAAAAGGGCAAAAATTTCAGAAGTGTAGTCTCACAAAGTTGAGAAGTGATGATGATAAAATGAAAGTGTGGTTTAGCCTTTTTATATGAGGCTAACCTCACATATTTGTCCACATAATTTGTCAACAACAAAATACAAGTGGGGCATGTTGTCGCATTTATACACACCTTGGGAATGTGGAGGAAATCTTCAATCCACTTGGTGTGTCCTTGGGGGCAAGTCTCAAGTCAAGGTGTTGTCACCTGATCCTCGACTCCTCTATCTAGACCAACTCCTACTGAAGTTAAGGGGGGTAGTCCCTAAAGAAAATATACTAAGGCTCAAAACTAAATCTAGGCACAACTAGTATTCTAGGAGTTTATTGCAACAAGAACAAGATAATCAAATACCAATCTACACTAGCAACATATATCATTCATTCATTCACTACAAATTCTTATAAAAGGATATTCAAAGCTTAAGAGATACTTGCATAAAGATAATGAAAGAAATACAAATACTTGAAAATAAATAAGCAAATACAAAAGGAATACTTCAAGATAAAAGGAAATGCTTTGTAAATATAAATGCTTGAAGCAATTGGCTTTGAAAGTTGTGAAATGTATGTGATGTTGTTGAGAATGGAGATTGTTGTGTGAATGTCCTTGTGAATTTTAGAGTTGATTAATGTTTTAAAATGACATTGCAGAAAAGAAAACTAATCTAGATGTGGCTGAAGATTTTCCAGGTCCTAACAAGTTGCCATCTAGGTCTGTCTTTGACCTCAAGATGGCTCTTAGTTTCAACTGTCGGACAAGGGTTTGTTGCTCTTTTATAACAACAAAGTGTTCAGTAACTTCTTTGTTGTTTCGTTACGGTTACATAGGACATTTAGGTGCTCTAGCATGTAGGTTTTGTCACAAGATGTTAGCACATGCATACCATAAGCTATGTAACACACCTAGAGATATTTTAGAGCTGAAATAATGTTATTCTAAACACTATCATACATGAAAATGAACACAGGTATTTTTGGTCAACATGACCCTGGATAAAACCCCCCTGGGGAAAACCAGTTTTGAATCTGAGTGTATAAATGTGGAGAAAAGAAGGTGGAATACAAGAACAATAAACAGATGAACCTGATACAATAGCAACTTGAACCAAGCTGAAACACAAGCCCAAATGGTAGAGATGCGCCCTAGGATGGTGCGCCCTCCTCACAAGTTGCAAAAACTACTGAACCGAAGCTCTCTGCCAACTGGAAGCTCTGATGGAGAAACCCTCCCACAATACTCTGAATATGTGTTGTAGCTCTCCACTGAAACTGTCCTCACTGCAATTTGAGCTCTGCAAGTCCTCCCTACTAGTTGTGCACCCTCCTCCTCAAGTGTGCCCTCCTCCTAGCTAGAACAAGCTCCACAAATAAATGAAGGACTAAGCATGTTGGATACCACCATGAATGGGGGCGCCCAAGCTTTCCTCACTCAATGCATCCAACCTCATCCTCATGCTCCTCTCCCAACTCTCTTGGTGAACATAACAAGGAAGAATGAGCCTCTCTTTGCCCTATGCGCCTCTCTTAAGGAAGCATGACAAAACCTAAAGTATGTGTGGATGAAATCATCTCATCTCATCCCTAATCAATGGTTGAGATCTCTCCAAAAGAATCTCAACTCAAAACCCACTTTACTTAAGTTTCCATAGTTTCACTTTATGTCTCCCAATTCACCCACAAAGTGAATTAATAGTCATTTTAGGCTAAAATGACCAAATTTCAATTTTGACTTAAATCTCCTAAGTCAAAATGAAATTAGACATAAAGTACATGGTACATAGTACAAATTTCAAAATATTTCCCACTTGTGTTTAGAGGATCACAAACACAAGGGGACCACTTTCCAAGGTACCCAAATCTCAACACTCCCTCTTATCGAGGAAAGTGCCCTTCACCATCAATATCATCCCTATAGTGGACATGGCTGCCTACTGGAAAATACTCGATGAGTATGGTTGTACCCTGATCAATGAAAGTAGTCTCTGACATGGATCTGCTCAATCTGTGTGATCTATAGATGGAAGTGCATCTCCACCTATCCAAGATCACCTAGATCTTGGTATCAAACCAATGATCTCAACATTGGTCTCCCACCAAGGATTTCTACCTCCTGGCATCTTGCCAACGATCACTACTCCTGGCATATCACCAAGAGTCACTTTCTTGGCATCTCACCAAGAGTCTCCCCCTCTTGGTATCTCACCAAGAGTCTCCTCCTTTTGGTATATCACCAAGAGTACTTGGATCTCGGCATCTCACCAAGATCCTCAACTTGGCCTCTCGCCAAGTAGCTTCCACCTGAAGTGGAACCAAAATCTGATCTTCTTGTCTCCATAGCCAAGTGAGGCTCAAGCCTTCGTGGTGCCCTGCTGCTCCTCCTCATCAAACTCTGATGCTATGAAGCCCCTACACCAACCCTCTGTCTCGGCAGCTCTAAAACTGAAGATGTCCCGAGTGGACCAGTCACCCCTGATGATGGTGTCAATGAAAAATGAGTCTGAGCTCCCTCTGAATCACTACTATGAATCAATAGGTCCTCCTCAACTTTGTCTCCCCACCTGACGCTGAATTGTGTGACAACAAACAAATTAGTTGCGAATGCACACTCTCTCGCAAACTGTTCATCGAACTCAAGCTCCTTTGTTGTCGTTGCTGAAACATCCTGCTGCTTCTTCTTCTTCTTGGGACATTGTCCTTCATAGTGACCCATTTGCCTACAAGTAAAACATCTCACTGTGTTCATGTCTCTCTTCTTCCCACCACTACTCTCTCCCTGTGGCGGGGCCCCAAACTTGGGACCCTGTCGGACTTCTTCTTGCCCTTTGTCCAAAGAGAAAGATCCTCATCACCCTGCAATGTCTGTTGTTGTCCAAAAATCTATAATATAAGTCTTGTCTCCTCCTGAACGAAATCATCCCACATCCTCTCCCAAGTGGGCACGATCTCCTTAGCAACAATGCCACGAACAAATGGACCCCATGGTTTGGTGAAGTTGCTTAAGGCTATCCTCACCATAGAATCTGGGTCCACTACCTCTCCAACGGATCCAAGCTCGTCTCTGATTTGGGTGTATCGGCCAAGGAAAGAAGTAATCGACTCATCCTGGAGCATACGAATGCCCCTGAGTCGATCATACAAAACCATCTTCCGGTTCTAGTTAGAGCTCTGGTAAAGATTGCAAAGAGATGCCCACATCTCAAATGCACAGGCTTTCCCAGTCAAGTGGGGAATGATGTGATCCCTCACTGCATCACACATTGTCCTCTTTGCCTTGTTGTTCCTCTTTCTGAACTCTGCTAACAAGACGGGAGCAGTAGCAGGAGGAATAGGAACAACTGCCTCAACTATATCCCATAGTTCGAGGTCCTCTAAGACAGAGATGATCCTAGCCTTCCAAGGCAACCAGTTGCTAGTGCCATCTAGCCTATCCTCCACACGCATCTAAGATGATAACATCACTGCCCTCTGCACTCAAACTGATGTTGCAACTATAAAGGAACGTTGCCTCACTCCTGTCAACACAGGTGTCACAAGAGGCAAACAAACACCGATCTCACTCCTAGCAATATAGGTGTGAAAAGTGTTGATGATTACAGCTGCGTGAGACATCCTCCAGGACACAGACTGAGTGAGTTGACCTGTGAGAGAGCCCATGAGTTGGGTGTACCCATGAGATGGGTGTATCATTCCTCTCTAAGACTGAGATGGAACGTTGTGTGCCCCTGTGTGGGGAGGATGCCCATGAGATGGGTGTATCATTTGAGATGAAACGATGTGTACCCCTGTGAGGGGTGAAGCTGCCCATGTGATGGGTGTATTGTTCTCCTCTGTGTAGAGAGTTGAGACGATGTGGTACTCCAGATGATTCTCCTTTGACACTCAGTGAGATAGAGATCTGTTGAGTAGGAGTCCCAAGGCTGTTTGGAGCGCGGAGCAGGAGCGGGAAGCGCAAATTTTCAAAAATCTCCGGGAGAAGGAGCATTTCGGGAGCGTTTTTTATATACTACATAAAAAATATATATTTTGATGCATATATATATATATATATATAAAACATGCAGAATGTTGAATCAATTGCAAAAAACATGAAAACATAGATATAAGATCATTTAACTAATTGATTAGTGATGAATCGATGATCATTAAAGCATCAACCATTTAGTACATAGTACATACTACACATATAATATCAATCATAAACATATGTGGGACCCAACATTAAAGCATCATAACATCAATCATTAACTTCAAAGGTAAATTGTCATATGATGTTCTTAAGTTCATAAGTTCATAACTTCATTGTTTACAGAATAAGCCATAATAAAGAGTCAAGACTCAAGACAAAGTACTAAGTTTTAGAGACTACTTCTAAACATGAAACAAAAAAAGAGATCTAGCAAGTACAAATTACTATGCTCTAAGTTTTCCTCTTGCCACGAGAAACTTCCCGTGATCTTTGAATAAGAGGAGGAATAGGTGGAAGTGATCGTGGAACACGACCAGCAGTTGAATGGCCCCCACGTGACAATGGATGTTGTGCAGATAAAGGTAAAATTAATGAATCTAGAACCCTTGTAGTGGATGGGGGTGGCATGTCTCCTCTAGGAATATTATCGCCATCATGATCACTCAAAAGTTCCTCTTGCAAGCGCTCTAAAACAATGGTTCCATCCTGTAAATTAGTCTCCTCTGGATTGTTATCCCAAGTCATATCTCTTTTACAAAAAGCATTCTCGTCTGCATCACAGTAATGCGACAACAACCTCAAGTTGTAATGCACATAAACCAAGATTTTTGCCCGGTCTGCATTCAAGTTGTTTCTCTTTACACTGTGGATGAAGCTATAGGTGCTCCAACACCTCTCTGCAGAAGAGGTGTTAACAACTTGAGAAAGCACCTTCATCGCCAATTTATGCAAAGTTTTGGTAGGGGAGCCATACATGTTCCACCATTTGATAGCACCCAACCTGTCTCGATCTTTGGTTGCATGCAAGTTACCAAAGACTCCATGCTCACTGATGTATCTTCTCAATTTGCTTCGTACTTGAGCACACTCCTCTTCATCAGGTACCAACTTGTCCAATGCAAGCATATATCCATTTTGCACCTCTGGATCTGTGTGTGGTTTTCTCCTTTCCCTACCCCTGGGTGCTAGTTGCGCCAACCAAGATGAAGAATAATATTTTGGGGTAAGGACATATGCCAGGGAATGGAGTGGAACATTCAAATTATCCCACCTTTTGACCACAAGTTTATGGATATGATCATACAAGATCACATCCTTCAGCTCTACAATGTCTTTGATTTGGCCTAGCATGTTGTCCATCTGCTCATACACCTCTCCAATCACCGGTCGATCTATATCTGCAAACCGAATCATAATGTAAATGGGTTTGGTGAACTGTAGAATATACCGAACTTGTTGCCAAAAATGGCCATCGAGAACTGTGTCCTCCACCTCTTGAAAGTCACTTCTCTCAGATGCGGATGTAGCTCTGTCTTTTAGATCCTTCCATGAATCACTCGAGGCCATACTAGCCAATGCCTCTCTTACCTTCAACAGATGCCTAAAGGTGAGATAATAGCTAGCAAATCTAGTCTTTGCAATCTTTAGTAACCCCAACTTGGAGTGACTGCGAAAAATGTAGTGGACCATGCTATGATTGGTAATAAATCTCATCATCTTCTTCCCTCTCTTGTACAAAGCACCAATCCATCTATAATCATGGTCCTTCATTTTAATGATATCATGCATCAAAAGGTTCATTGTGTGAACCAAACACCCCGACCAAAATATATTGGGGTACCTATCTTCAATGATTGCTCCTGTTGGCTTACAATTAGCAGCATTATCAGTGATGACTTGAATGACATTGTAGGGCCCAATCTCTTGAATGGTTTTAAGCAAGGCATCTGCAATATTAATCCCTGTTTTGTAGCGATCTGAATAGTCATGGGCTGAAAGGAAGATCACACCACTCTTAGACACAACAAGGATATTTATCAATGGCTTGCCTTTCACATTTGTCCGACCATCAGAGACAATTGATACCCCATTTAGGTTCCACTCATTTGTAAATTTTCCTAGAGCACCTTGGATTTTGGCTCTTTCCCTGTCAAGTCCCACGGTTCTAGCTTTGTCATACCCGAGGCTCCTATAACCTTTAGGGGCACCATTGATGGCTTGGACCATTTCATGCCAATATGGTGAGCGAAGAACATTGAATGGTATACCACATGCATATAGAAACCTGTAAACTTTTGCATCCATATCATCTCTACAACCTTGGTCAAGGAATTCTGATAGTGTTCTAGGTGAAGACGAAGGCGAGAATGCACTAGCATGGGGGGATGCGCTTCGACCATTGAACATTCTTCCTGCATTCTCAGGTTCACTCCTTGGTCTTTTGGCTTTGTTTTGTGCTACCTCCTCTTCCCTTTGGTATTTAAGTCTATCTTTGGAATTGATACTCACACAGGCTTTGATTCCTATATTCTTACCTTCATCCCAGTACATAGGCCCACATAGATGCTTTCTCACACGGGTATAGGAACCTGTGTAGTCTTTATGACAATGGTGGCATATAAATTTCCCTGTTCCACCCCCTTTCCCTCCACTAAGCTTAGTGACATACTTCCACAGAGGTGTGTACCTATCTTTGGATTTTTGGGGNTCCTGACCATCACTGTCATTTTCATTGTCTCCATCCCCTTCCATTCCTTCCTCCTCTCCTTGGAATGTGTTGTCCACTTCTATTTCTTCATCACTATCATGGGTATTTCGACGTGAACCTCACACCACCATCATTATAATAAAAAATGGAAGCAAAATGGCACACCACATTGACATCAACATCATGAATGTTGAACCTTGGCCCTTGATAATAAGTTGCTACCTACAATAGAATGATGGAGGAGAAATGGGAAAGAGTAGGAGAAGAAACTAGTTTACAACACATGCATTTAAAAAAAAAAAAAAAACAAGAAAGAAAAATGGGCCCCAAGAGCCTACCTCTTTAGCTCTCCAATGGTGGTTGAATATGACTATGGTAGCCTTCAATCTCCCTTCCAAGCTCTCACAAATGGTAGCCTTCAATTTCCCTTCCAAGCTCTCACAAATGGTAGCCTTCAATCTCCCTTCAATCTCCTCAAGAACTAGCAAGAACCCTCTCAAATGGCTTTGAAAGTTGTGAAATGTATGTGATGTTGTTGAGAATGGAGATTGTTGTGTGAATGTCCTTGTGAATTTTAGAGTTGATTAATGTTTTAAAATGACATTGCAGAAAAGAAAACTAATCTAGATGTGGTTGAAGAAATGAATGAAATGAGAAATAGAATGAGAGAAATGGGAGTGAAAGAGTGTTTAGTAGTCTTAGCTAACCCTAGGCTACCTTTCCCATGAGTCTTTTCTCCAAAAAAACAAAAAAAAACCAAAAAAATGACCAATTTCCTCCTCCTCATGCGCACGAGCTTAGGGAGCGTTTTTTTTCCCTTGGGAGCGTCCAGGGAGCACTCCCTAAAAAACCAGGGAGCGCATATTTTCGAGAGGAATCACGCTCCCTAAAAAACGCCCCCGAGTGCGCTCCCTGAACGGTCCCCTTCGGAGCGCGATTCAGGAGCTGGTTCGCGGGGGGGCGGGGGGGGGGGGCGCTGCCCCGCAGCCTTGAGTAGGACATCCCTGTGGCTGAGCACAGGTGGACGTGACCCTAGTGGCTAAGCACTAGTGAGTGTGTGTCCAGATGATTCTCCTGTGAGACTCAGTGAGAGAGATCTATTGAGTTGGACCTGCCCCTAGTGGTTGAGCACTAGTGGGTGTGTGAGATCCCTTACTATATTGTCTAAGAGTTAGATTTACCTGTAATCCTAATTGTGATGTAAAGGGTACAAGTCGACCCCACCATAAAGTAAAAGATAATTAATGTAAAAGATAATTAATATGGTAATTATTAATTATATTATGAGTTATTGAGTTTGGCCCTATTGTGCCAATAAACACATCATTTGATGTGATAAGTTTTGTATAAATAAAGGTGAATACCCATTGAGGAAACACACTTATCTTTGTGTCATCTTATGATTTCAGAAGTTGTGGTCTGAAATTATGAGAATTACAACACCCTCTTGTGTGCTAGGTTTGGTGATGGCTGGGGGATCTTCTCTTGAGAATATAGCAAAGGATTGGCTGTGTTTTCTTCCCTTGTTGAGAAGGGTTTCCCAAGATACTTCTTGTGTTCTTGTGCATGATTATTCTTCTTGTGATCTTGGTTTAATGCAACTAGTTATTGATGTTGCATTTGTTTATGGTTCAAGTAAATGCTAAACAAAAAATTGAAATTAAATGCATGAGCCTGAACTAGTGAGAAATTCAACATGGTATCAGAGCAGACTTGAAAAAGACCATATGCACAGTAAAAAGATGGCAGTCGTAGGAGGTTTTTTGGACTTCTAAGAAAGGGCCGGACCTTTATTAATTTTGTGGTGAGGTTCTAGGCTGAACGGAGGCCTTTCTTGAAGGATTACCACAGCATGGAAAGGTCTCTCAAGGCAAGTCGTGGAGAGTGAGGTTGTTAGCACCTCTGTCGTTGATGTAAAAGGTTGAGGCCGGACCTCCCTTATTTATGTGGTGATTTTTTTAGAGTGGCCGCAGATCTGGTAAGGCAGACCGTAGCATGGGGAGACTTCTCTAGGGCTGTCGCAGACCAAAAACAACAGACTCATAACAAAATTACAGACCGGTTTTTGTGTGCAGATCTGAGGAGAATAAAAGCCGAGTTTCAGGCCTTTGTTAAATGTTGATTTAAGTGTGCAGAACTGAAGAATAAAAGGGTGAATTTAGAACAGTATTCTATGGTAGTTTTCAAAAACATATCTCAGAAAGCTTACATCAGATATGAGGCTATAAAAGCTCTTTAAAGACTGTTACAGGTGAACAACAAATAGATCTAGAAGGGTCTACCTTCTGAAATAATGACAGTGATGTCATATCTCTTGCACAACATTATGCAATAACCCATATTCGATGCATCTTGCGAGTGGTGGTTCTTTGTAGGAAATTGTTGCATTCTCTTCAGTTGATCGAGGAAAGTTCAGATGAGAAAGTTCAGTCAAGGACAACATTGATAACAAATCTTTTTGAAACTTCTTGTTAGCCTTACAAAGTCAACAACTTTTGATGTATCAAGTAACCAGTGACTGATAAATATTAGTGAAGTGGTTGGTCTTTTGCTTGG
Source organism: Picea engelmannii (assembly GCA_009831015.1). Lineage (NCBI taxonomy): Eukaryota > Viridiplantae > Streptophyta > Pinopsida > Pinales > Pinaceae > Picea > Picea engelmannii. The sequence goes on from ML778335.1 coordinate 189,501, forward strand.
CTTGTTCAAGCTGAAGTTTGAAACTGTCAATCGTGATACTGTGGATGTGGAGAAAAATCTAGATCATCAACTGTAACTTTTATTGGAAATTTTCTTCCAGTTTGTTCACGATGTGGTTTTGGATGCTACCATTTTTTAGAACATCTGCACATTTATTCTTGCTACTCTATAGGATGTCTTGGATGGAAGAATGTGGAGGTATGAAAGGCATAAAACAGTTCAGAAGCTTCCTTTGGTTTTGGGATTTGCTCGGGATACTAGATCACAAATCTGTTTACAGAGTGTAGCAATGGCAGGTGGCCACAGGAAGCTACAACAACATAATTTGTCTTCTAGTCTATGGTAAACAAGCAAGGAATATCATTTCTCATCATGACATTGAAAAGCAAGCAGAATCTCCATTGGTGTACACTCTCAGGTATGCACTTGTATATGTTATTTGTATCATTGTCATGAGGGTACTTGCAAAAGGAAGGAACCCTTGCTGCAATCATAGATCCAAAGGAATCTCAGTGCATTCAGAGGAACAACACACTGGAAATGAAGACTCCAGGTTTGATTTACTTATCATGCCTCTAACCTACATTTCTAAGTTTGCTACATTACAAGTATGTGTTGTATCTGTGACAACAATCCTTAAATTGTTCTGATTCTAGAGATGTACTCATTATTCTCCTCTAGGAGATATTCTTGTCTTGTTTCCTTTCGTTTGTTTTCTTTTGTTAAATTTTTAATTAAAATAAAGTACCAAGGCAAGTGTTTCTCTTCCCTAGGCGCCTAAGGGGGAGAAAGTGCCTAATGTGGGTCCTAGTCATTTAATTTGTGAGATGTGTTGACCGCCTATTCAACTAGGGGTCAACTCATGTGCCATGAAGATATGCATCATCGGATGCAAGTATGTCGGAGACAGTATTGGTTCTACTTGGGCATTTGATGCTCCAGCACAAAATTTTGTAAGCGGGATTACCGCACCCCTGCGTGGGTTAATATTGTAATAAGTCTACATGGATCATGTTAGGTCAGTTGCCTTAGGGTTTCCTCATTAGGAGAGTTCCTTTCGTTGAGTGTCTTTTATCCTCAGGAGGTTAATGTGGCCTAACCAACCGGGTTAATCTCCCTTGAGTTTTTCACTCCCAAGCAATAATTCCTCCAAAGTGGCGAAAGGCGTTCTAATGAAGTGATTCCTAGGTAGCTAGTGTTTAGGAATGTTGTAAATGATCATGTAAGATAGCACGCGAAATTTCGCGAAATTCCGTCAAGTATAGCTAGGTTTTTTTTAAAGGTTCTAAATTAATTAATTGATTAATTAATCAATTAATTATGGGTATTTAATGTAAAAACTTAGGTCCCGGGATTTGCGATAGGGGTATTTGCACTCAAAAGAAAGCTAATGAGACCCCCTACACCCGTGGTCCAAGTTTCAACTCAGTCAGACAAGTTTTGCTAGGTTGTTTGTCCGTTTAGGAGTTTTTCGAGAAAAATGGCGGTTTTAATTGCCAAACCCAGAACATGGGAAAATGTAATTTTTGTAATAGTGGACCAAATTGAGTGAAGTAAAGGGCAATAATGATGAGACTACCCCACCTAACCACTTCCTAACCCTTTACCCACCTTTAAACCCCCCTTTTAATTAAATTTGAGTTTTAATTACTTACCCATGGGAGGTCACGTCCCCCTTCCCACGTGAGCTCATGTTTTAAGTCTTAAGAGGATTTATTAATTCATTAATGGATTTAGTAAGTCTTTTTATTTAATTGATTGGGCCCCTCCTCATGAGGTGCGCCCCCCTCTTACCTCCACCTTCCTAAAATTAACCTCACGTAACTCCCATGTATTTAAAAAAAAAAACTTTCATTTAATTGAAGTGGGTCCCTCCTTAACCTCACGTACTACCCTCTTGACATTTAATAAATTAATCATTTATTAAAAGGTTTTTGGCCCCTCCTCATGAGGTGCGCCTCTCCCACATACATTAAAGTTCCTTTCCTTTTTTAAAAACGTGGGCCTACACTCCCTCACGTGGACTTCACGTCCCTCACACTAACCTTGACGTCACCCTCACGTAGAGATTGGAAACATCATTTTAAGGTGGAAACTCTCCTGTTTTTTTTTTTTAAAAACCGTGGGGCCTCTCCTCAACCAATCCTTCCACACTCCATCATCTATACCCATGCTTTACCTCACGTACCACATACCCCACGCATCCTTCACATGGACCTCACGGTTTCCCTTTTAAAACGTGGAAGCCTCACGATTTGAATTGATTTTTGCTTTGATTGAAACGTGGGTCCTCCCCTTACCCAATCGATTTCTTGTAAGGAGTGTGCCAACACACTCCCAACACA
>ML778335.1:203734-223154 GCA_009831015.1 Picea engelmannii
TTATATCAATCTGGCACGTGTGAAGAGTCACCATCTGGCAGGGCCGACCTCTCACTCTGGGTGGGTAAACCCACCTTTAATTAATTTTGGCCCTTCCATTATAACTGCTGGGGCCGACTTCTTATTCTGCACTTTGTAATTGTTCGATGACCAATACGCAAAAGGGGATTTGGTCCTTATACAATTACCGACATGATTAATCCTCAATGGGGATTAATATAATAAAAATAATAATTATAATGACATGATTAATCCACAATGGGGATTTAATCCAATAATAATAATAACATCATTAATCCACAATGGGGATTTAATCCAATAATAATAAGAATGCTCTTCGCAGTTACATTATTTCAACACTGTGGAGATATGTATTGGAGAACCACTTTCTCCTTTCGGGACTTCATCACGGATAATGCAATGCTTGATTTCAAATGTACTTCGATCTGGAACACTGGTTTTCTCTGAAGGCTTCATGTAGCTCTGATCAATAGAGTATATCATTGTTGGAAAACTGGAACATATCCATGTGGCACTTCTTTTGTCATCATGAGATCTGATCTACTGAGTAATCATCTTGATACAATATCTTTGTTATAGAAAATCTTCACCACGCTTCTGTTGTGCACTGGAGGTTCTTCACCGAGTTATCTTTTTCCATCTACATACAAGGGTCTCTTTCTGGTATGCCTCAAAGTCTTGAGGTTGCTCTTCATACGCTCTTTGTTCAATTGTTCTAAAGAGCAGTCTTTGCATTTATCTAATGTAGAACTCCAACTCATGGATGTTGCGGATGATATAATGACTCATGTAGAGATATGTCTGGTTTATTGGAACAAGTAATCATCATAGTCTTCTCCCTCCATCTGAGAGAACCTCTAGTTCTAGATCTCGCAATGTTTTCATTCATAAGTCTTCCATACACTGTTCTTCATCACAACTTTCAGTTCCTCTGCTTGATTTCTTTTAGTGAGTTTATATCAGGCTGGTAATCTTGTGATTCTCGATACAATGACTGGTTGTTCTGGCTTCTCTTTCTTTCTTGGAATCTTCATGTTCTTCTTCATGTTTTTCCTTAGCTCTTGGGTCCATGGAGTTTCTTATAGATTCCATGCCCTAAAGATTCCACTTTTTCCTTTCATGATAAGATCACAGATGTGAATGGACAACCAGGGATACTTTAGAGGCTTTTCTTCGAAGAAGTCTTCTTCTGCGGTTGAACTGAACACGTATTGTCTTTCATTGCTGCTATCATGGATATATACTTCATCATCTTCAATGGATCATAAGGTGAGCTCCCTCCTAATCCTTGCTTCATGTATGAGTGCATATAATTGGCTCCCTCTGTCTGACAGAGTCCACGTTTCCGTCTGCATCCTTATTGTCTTCTGCAAAACATCATAAGTCTTTCTCCAATTTTCTCTTGATTCCTGACTTCTTTCTGTCCTTGCTTCTTCTAAGTCTCTTTATGATTGATTCTGATTTCGGCTTATCTTGTAATAGCTTCCACATGATTTGTATGATCTAACTTGTATAATGATAGCAATCCATATTTTGTTGTTCTTCCATAGGTATGGTTCTTCCTGGAACATTATCTTTCAAGAGATAGATATACAAGATATGTACAGAGGCGATGCAAACAAGATATGTACAAGAACTAACAAGAGTATTGTTACCTTCAAAAGAAGAAATCTCTTTCATCCTACTTAGTCTTCTTTGTAGGTTCCTTTTCTTCGGCAACTGATACTTTGTGTTTCTCCTTCCTTTTCTTCATCTCGGGACAATGATTCTTGTAGTGACCATACCTTCGACAATTGAAGCATTGTATTTCTGAAATATCTTTCTCTTGATTTGGCTTCCTCCTTGAACCAAAATTTCTTTTGTTCCTGAAAACCTTGAATCTTGTTGTGAAGGCTTGATCATCGTATTTCTTTTGGGGTTTCTATTTTGCACTGATCCTTGATTCTTCTTGAGCACAGCAAGTCCAAAGTTCTTCAAATGTAGGATACTCCTTCCTTGTGTTCATGCTTGCGGCAAATGCATCCCATGTCTTGGGAAGACCATTGAGTACTATGTTTACCAATTCCTTCTCTGAAATGATCTCTTCAATAGCTTTTAGTTGATCTCTTAACTGGGAGATCCTCACAAAGTATGATGTTATGCTGTCCTCATCATTCATCTTCATGTCACGGAGCTCATTCTTCAGACTCATGACTTGTCCAATGTTTCTGACCGAGAAGAGATTTATTAGGGCATCATACATCTTCTTTGATGAGTCAAGAGGGGAGATGTAGGGTATCAAGTGGTCTTTTATAGATCCCACTATGATACTCATGGCATTGATGTCACTGTCTTTGAACTTCTCCATAACTGCAACGTTCTGTGGTTCCTTCTCTTTTCCTTCTTCAAAGTCTGGTTCCACAATCTTTCCTTTCACGATATCCAACACTTTATTCTTGGCAAGGATGAGGTCAATCCTTGTCTTCCACGCTCTGAAGTTAGAGGCTCCATCTAACTTGTTCTCTGACTTCATAAAATACGTCATGGCTGCTTTGACTTGGTCAAACCCTAGATTTGACCACAAACTCAAACTTGACGTCTTGGCTTGCTGAGAGTACCAGGAGATGCGCTAAGCTAGGGCGCACTGATCTGTCCAGAGATTAGGTCAATCTCTTCACTTAAGGTGCCTCAATGAGAGGATTAGGGTTTCTGCAATTGCACCTGCTAGTAACCCTAGCGGCAGTGCTATGGTGACTGCTCCTGCTAGAAATCCCAGCAGCAATTCTTCAACGAGCTTAATATCCTTACGGCTATGTTTCCTTCCAACAGTTAGACTGAATGAAGGAGGTGTGGGCCCATAACCTATTAGAATATAATGGATGTGCGCATTTTACCATTGACAATATCACTATTGTCACCCAACCATAGGTCGAAGCCACCCTCCGAGCACCTTAACCTTGACAGAGAATCACTCCGAAAGAAAACCCTAGGCTAGATAGCCAAACAAAGGGTAGCGCACCTTTCCCCAAGGATAGTGCACCAGCAAGAGCTGATTAGATAGTCCAAATCCTAGCCAAGAGACATTCCAAGCCAAAACGTAACTGCTAGCGGCAGCAGCTGCACCGGCAACTCTCCTCCAAACCTGCGCACAAAACTGGGAACTACAGTGCGCACAAGTTGCTGCTCTGCAATTCTGAGACTGCCTGCCAGAATGAGAATTGGCCTCCTGTATTTATACTAATTCTGGCTAACTGCCTGGGCCGACTTCGCATTTTGGGTATTTTTCTGTTCAGTATATACTATTATTTTTGGTCGACTTCTTCTCTTGGAGGCTAATAACCTAATAGGGTTATTAGCCAACTCATTAGGCTTTCTTCTTGCTTCCCGGAGTATTCTATCCTCGTCAGGTTTACACGTGGAGGTAAATACCTCCCGTAGCTACCATAATATCAACACATCTACCTATGACTCTGTGGGCAAAAGCATGCATGACAGCAGTATATGTTCAGAACAGGAGTCCTCACCAGATTTTGAAGAACAAAACTCCCGAAGAAACCTTCACCGGAGTGAAGCCTGAGATTGGACACTTCAGAATATTTGGGTGGATGGTATATTTTTATGTACCCAAAGAGAAGAGATCCAAGCTAGACCCTTCAAGGAGAAAGGGTACATTTGTGGGATACAGTGAATCTTCAAAGGCATATCGGATCTACATCCTTGGTCAGAGACAGATTGAGATAAGCAGAGATGTTATCTTTGAAGAAGAGATAGCCTTTCAAAGATCAAGAGAATCTCAGATGGAGATTGATAGTGAGACAATACCTTCTCCCCCTTCAACAGTTCAGAGGGAGACAAACATTATTCCAGTTGATCCAGTTGTTCAAGTTGATATTCCCAGAGACATTGCAGTAGGCCATGAAAGGCCTGTCTAGGATCGACAAACTCTGCAAGGGGCAGAGGAACATGCAGCTCCTCAAGGCACATTCCGAGAGAGCAAGAGACCAAAGAGACTTTCGAGCTACTTTTCAGCCATGAGTCACATCATTGATTCTGAGCCTTCTTGTCATGGAGAAGCGATAGGTGAGAAGGTATGGCAAGATGCCATGACAGAAGAATATCAATCCATCTTAAAGAATGATGTGTGGGATATTGTTCTGAGACCAGAAGAGAAGTTTGTAGTGACTTCCAAGTGGATCTATAATATCAAGCATGCAACTGATGGAAGTGTCTAGAAATACAAAGCGAGATTTGTAGCCAGAGGACTCTCACAAGTAGGGGGAGTTGACTATGATGAGACATATGCAACTGATGTAAGTGTCGAGAAATACAAAGCGAGATTTGTAGCCAGAGGAATCTCACAAGTAGAGGGAGTTGACTATGTTGAGACATTTGCTCCAGTAGCCCGATACACTTCCATCTGTACTATCATTGCACTAGCCACATCCATGAGTTGGAAACTACATCAGATCGATGTACAGACAACCTTTCTCAATGGTCAGATTGAGGAAGAAGTTTATATCGAGCAGCCAAAAGGATTCGTGCTACACAATGAGAAATCTCATGTGCGCAGGTTGAAGAAAGCCTTGTATGGACTAAAGAAAGCACCTCATTCTTGGTATGAAAAAATGGATGGATTCTTGATGAGTCTGGGCTTTAGCAAGAGTGTTGCTGATCCAAACCTATATTATCATATTGTTGGCAACGAGTGCCTAATCTTGATCCTGTATGTGGATGACTTATTCCTCACCAAGACTTATTGCTGAATGAAAGCAAGCATTGACTTCTGAATTCGAGATGAAGGATATGGGTCTGATGCACTACTTCTTAGGACTAGAAGTATGGCAGAGGACTGATGAGATTTTCCTGAGTCAAGGACAATATACAGTGGAGATATTGAAGAAGTTCGATATGACAAAGTGCAAATCCATGCCTACACCGATAGTGATGGATTTGAAGAAAATGAATGATGCTTCTACTAATTCAAGCGAGATTGATCCACATTTGTACCGACAGCTGATTGGATCATTGATGTATCTGGCTAACACCAGACCTGATATACGCTATGCAACGAATGTACTTAGTCAGTTCATGAGTCAGTCGAGACAGACTCACTGGATAACAGTGAAGCATGTATTGACATATCTACGAGGCACAGTTAGATATGGCCTAAGATATGCCTCCAGTGTAGACTTGACTTTGCAGGGATATGCCGATCCAAATTGGGCAGGGAGCGCAGTAGACCGGAAGAGCACATCCGGTTGCTTTTTTACCTTGCGGTCTGCCATGGTTTCCTGGTGCAGCAGGAAACAGAGCTCTATGGCCTTGAGTACCGTAGAAGCAAAGTATATAGCATTGAGTCTGCCATGGTTTCTTCATGCAGTAGGAAACATAGCTCTGTGGATTTGACTATCGTAGCAGCAGAGCTTATAGCGTTGAGTGTGGCAGTTCATGAAGCAGTGTGGCTTCACAAGCTCCTAACAGATGTATTTGATCATGAGATGGATCCTACTATTATTCATTGTGATAACCAGAGCTATGTGAAGCTCTCTGAGAACCATGTGTTTCACGATAGATCGAAACACATTGAGATAAAATATCATTATATTAGAGACATGGTGCAGAGGAAAGCAGTACACGTGTAGTACCTTCCCACACATGAGTAGATTGCATATATCTTCACCAAACCGCTTACCAAGATGAAGTTCGAGTACTTCTGTGAGAGACTTGGCCTTGTGGAGAAAGCCTCCCTAGCTGAGAGGCAGTGTTGATGATTACAACTGCGTGAGACATCCTCCAGGACACAGACTGAGTGAGTCGGCCTATGAGAGAGCCCATGAGTTGGGTGTGCACATGAGATGGGTGTGTCGTTCCACTCTGAGACTGAGATGGAACGTTGTGTGCCCCTGTGTGGGGAGGATGCCCATGAGATGGGTGTGTCATTTGAGATGAAACGATGTGTACCCCAGTGAGGGGTGAAGGTGCCCATGTTATGGGTGTATTGTTCTCCTTTGTATAGAGAGTTGAGACGATGTGATACTCCAGATGATTCTCCTGTGAAACTCAGTGAGATAGAGATCTGTTGAGTAGGACGTCCTTGTGGCTAAGCACAGGTGGACGTGACCCTAGTGGTTGAGCACTAGTGAGTGTGTGTCCAGATGATTCTCTTGTGAGACTCAGTGAGATAGAGATCTGTTGAATTGGAAGTCCTTGTGGTTGAGGACAAATGGACGTGCCCCTAGTGGCTGAGCACTAGTGGGAGTGTGAGATCCCTTGCTATATTGTCCAAGAGTTAGATTTACCTATAACCCTAATTGTGATGTAAAGTGTACAGGTCAGCCCCACCATAAAGTGAAAGATAATTAAAATGGTAATTATTAATTATATTATGAGTTATTGAAGTCGGCCCTATTGTGCCAATAGACACATCATTTGATGTGATAAGTTTTGGATAAATAAAGGTGAATCCCCATTGAGGAAACACACTTATCTTTGTGTCATCTCATGATTTCAGAAGTTGTGGTCTGAAATTATGAGAATTACAACACCCTCTTCTGTGCTAGGTTTGGTGATGGTTGGGGGATCTTCTCTTGAGAATATAGCAAAGGATTGGCTGGGTTTTCTTCCCTTGTTGACAAGGGTTCCCCAGGATACTTCTTGTGTTCTTGTGCATGGTTATTCTTCTTGTGATCTTGGTTTAATGCAACTAGTTATTGTTACTGCATTTGTTTATGGTTCAAGTAAATGCTAAACAGAAAATTGAAATTAAATGCATGAGCCTGAACTAGTGAGAAATTCAACAAAAAGAGGTCGTGAAAAATCAGCCACACTCCTACCACGTAGGTGTGAAAAGAGACTGACAAAATGTCCACCAACTGCTCTACAATCCTCCACAAAATTCTGCCAAAATGCTTCCACTAAACTCAGTCAATGGTTGTCCACAAAATCTGCCCAAACGGTGTCTAAAACAGTCCAACAAGATGCTGTCCAAAACTCAACAAAAATCAGCCACCAAGATCTGATACCATGAAGATTTTTCAGGTCTTAACAAGCTGCCATCTAGGTCTGTCTTTGACCTTAAGATGGCTCTAAGTTTCAACTGTCAAACAAGGGTTTGCTGTTGTTTTATAACAACAAACTTTTCAATAATGTCTTTGTTGTTTTGTTACGGTTACATAGGCCATTTAAGTACTCTAGCATGTAGTTTTTGTCACAAGATGTTAGCACATGCATACCATAAAATATGTAACACACCTAGAGATCTTTTAGAGCTGAAATAATGTTCTTCTAAACACTAGCATACATGAAAATGAACACAGGTATTTTTGGTCAACATGACTCAGGCTAAAACCCCCCCGGGGAAAACCAGTTTGGAATATGAGTGTATAAATGTGGAGAAAAGGTGGAATACAACAAGTACAATAAACAGATGAACCTAATACAATAGCAGCTTGAACCAAGCTGAAACACAAGCCCAAATGGTAGAGATGCGCCCTAGGATGGTACGCCCTCATCACAAGTTGCCAAAACCACTGAACCGAAGCTCTCTGCCAACTAGAAGCTCTGATGGACAAACCCTCCCAAAGTACTCGGCATCTGTGTTGTAGCTCTCCACTGAAACTGTCCTCACTGCAATCTGAGCTCTACAAGTCCTCCCTGCTAGTTGTGCGCCCTCCTCCTAGCAACAACAAGCTCCACAAATAAATGCAGGACTAATCTCGTTAGCTACCACCATGGATGGGGGTGCCCAAGCTTTCCTCGCTCAATGCATCCAAACTCATCCTCATGCTCCTCTCCCAACTCTCTTGGTGAACATAACAAAGAATAATGAGCCTCTCTTTGCCCTATGCACCCCTCTTAAGGAAACATGAGAAAACCTAAAGTATGTGTGGATGAGATCATCTCATCTCATCCCTAATCAATGGTTGAGATCTCTCCAAAAGAATCTTAACTCAAAACCCACTTTACCTAAGTTTCCATAGTTTCACTTTATGTCTCCTAATTCAGCCACAAAGTGAATTAATAGTCATTTTAGGCTAAAATGACCAAATTTCACTTTTGACTTAAATCTCCTAAGTCAAAGTGAAATTAGACATAAAGTACATGGTACATAGTATAAAATATTTCCCACTTGTGTTTAGAGGCTCACAAATACAAGGGGACCACTTTCCAAGGTACCCAAATCTCAACAGTGGCCTCTAAGATGCCATTCCTTAGAGTGGAGGTTGAGCTTGCCGAATATCCAACAAGGAGAGTATCCCTCTAATTTTGCACACAAGCTCAAGAGAATGTGGGAGATCCACTAGGGAGAACCTAAATCTCAAAGTTCCTGTTGGATTTCTTACACAAACCATCTTGCATTCCGGCACAAGCAATAGGTCTTAAAGATTTCCCTAAGTTAAACTAAATACGCACTGACCAACTCTGGTTCTGCATGGAACTTACTTCCAAAGATTGAGACTAAGCTCGCAGTGGAAGAGTCAGGAACATACACCGAGGAACTGAGGGGATGGGTTTATTTGCCAAATTGAAATTGCAATAAAATAAAATGTTTGTCTAATTACTAAATCCATACTGTCCAGCGCCTTTTCTGCATAAAGCTTACTTAGGAGAGTTGAGGGAATTGGTTTATTTGCAAAAATCAATGAAACTTGCAGAAAAGGAAATCTATTCTAGCAATTAAAAGATTACTCTACCAAAAGAAAATTTAGGCTAAATTTTGTTGTGCTTCTAATGAATTTTACATAAATTTTATCTTTGCTTAGGTGATGAATTGCAAAATTTGAAAGACTTGAAGCAAAATAAACAAGCACACCACAAGACACAAATCCCCCTTACGGGGAAAGAAAACTAGGCGCTGTGTAGCTCACTCTTTTATTTCTTTGGTTACAATGGTCTCTTTCTTAGGAGACTTGTGATCCTTATAAATATGGATCAACGAGGTTTACAAGCTTTTAAAATGATTTATTAAAGTCTAAAGTGCTTTTGGGGGTCCCTGAAGCTCCCAATCTTCAAAAAATGGGCAGAGTTTCCGCTTGTCTGATCGCTAAACTTGCAAAAACAGCAAGTTAATTGGGGCAAAAGATGCCCAAAAAGCTATTGGAAGGCCCTGCAAAACATGCTAGTCAATGTACAAAAAACTATGGAAAAAAGTCTAAGTAAAAACTACACTAAACTAACAACTAGAACTTAACAAAGAAACAAAGAAAAGGCCCTTTTCTTTATGATATTACTTGTTCTCCTAAAACAGCAAACAATATTAAAAAGATGCCTAAATATGACTTTTAAACTCTTTAAAATCAAACTACCTTTAGCTTTTAAAATTGCCCTTTAAAAATAGCAAAAAGATAGAATTCACATGCTAGATCAATTCTATGAATAATACTTTATAAAATGAGATCTAACTACTTGCTTTTATCATGCAATTAAAGAGATCTTTAGATTTAACTTTGAAATAAGAACTTTACTTTGCATGTATTTAAAGTAACCCAAAATGAAAGATTTAGAAATTAAGAAAGAGGGGAAGAGAAATGTTTGAAACTCTTGGAATCTTGGGCAAAATGAGGTCTTGTTGATGGATCAAAGAGGGACTATGTCTTCATGAGATCCTTAAAGAACGAGGCAAGTGCAACCAAAGCCCAACCTCCTCTTCAAGTGTGAGAACCGGTAAACTTAGAGATTTCTTGCCAAAGAAATTGTTAAATATATGATGCTACCTACAAAGATACTTTAAAGAGAGCATGAACATTAACCGAAATGAGCATGCAAGCTAAAGCTATCAATTGTAAATAAACATTAATATTATAAAGCAACCTAGCTCTTCTAATCTTAGCCAACTACAAGACAACTCCTATTGAAGGGCACACAATAACAATTATAAGCAAAAAACACAAAAGCAAATTATACCTCACAATTTAGCATTGACATAGAAGCTCCACACATGAAATTTGACACACCAATATAGCTTCCAAAGCCTTTTTATTCCAATACAATGAAATGATACAATAACAACAATACAATCATCAATTCTTCCAAAGCTCCAACTCTCTTGCAATGGGAGAGAGTGCTTTCATTTATAGAAAAGAGGGTGGACTTCCCAATGAAGGAGGGGCACACCACTTGGAAGGCAAGATGAGACAAGTGGATGGAGATGAGTGAGACCACTCCCAAAGACTCCACTAGCAAAGCGCCACTTGAGAGGTAACAAAAGGTTGAGATTGGCGACAGATGGCCCAACGAGCTGGGAACCTCCTTGGGATGTGCACCCTCCTTTGAGAATGCGTCATCTAGAGGAAGAGGGGCGTACCCTCTCTTGAGCTTCTCTCCTATGTGACACCTCACATACCCAATTCAACATCAAACTCCCACTTGAGTGATAACAACCTTTATTTAACAAGAAGAGAGGGTAAGTTGACTTGAAACATGTCTCCGACATGTTTCCCAAAAAATAGCACTTGCTGATTTTTCTGATTTTTTGTCTTTTATTGACTTTTGTGAGCAAAATTAATTTTTAAGTGATTAAAATCACTAATTTTACTCACAAAAGTGGGTACTTAGGTAAAGTGGGTATTCTTAGTCCAAAAAAAATACCCCCAAGGCATATAATGCTTCCTAGTGTCACTTTTTTAACTTATGACTAAAGTACAATTAAAATATCCCGTTTTACGAGAATTTTTTACTAACTGAAAACATTAAAAAATCCTAGGGGAACTTAGCGCAATTTCCATATGACTCAAAATTGATGACCTAGCATGGTAATATAAACATTTAGACACTAGACTTAGATTTTCCAAGCAAAGGCCTGTTGTCGCTTTTATGCACATCTTAGGTTTAGCGTGGAAAAACTTTCAATCGACTAGGTGTGTCCTTGGGGGCAAGTCTTGAGTCCAGGTGTTGTCACTTGATCCTCGACTCCTCCGTCTAGGCCAACTCCTAGTGAAGCCAAGGCGGGTAGTCCATACAAAAATAAATCTAAGGATTGATCTAAACTAAGAACAAGAAGTAGAATCTAGGAGTTTCTGTTACAACAACAATAACAAGATATCAATGAGATTCCAACAACATATAATGGAAACTATACCAGTAGCATAAATGACATACAAAATATGACTTGCTTATGTTTGAAATTAAAGCATTCAATATATCTGCATAAAAGATAAAACTTTCAAGAAAAAAAGATACAAATACTTGAAGTAGAGATGATCAGAAAAATAGTGTGGACCAGTGCCAAATGTAATGAAAATGTTGCCCGATGTTGTGTGTCACAAGTTGTTGCTGAAAAAAGGAGTCTTGCAGCTGTGTTTCATGTAAATTTTAGAAGTTGCTTAATGTTAAATGATTATTAAGTGTTGAACATAATTATTATGAATGTGCTTGTGAAAGTACAATACTTGAAAATAAAACTTAATCTAAAATGTGGCCTCTCAAGAGACTATCCCTTAGTGTGGAAATTTGCGAAGAGCTTGCCGAAGCCGAAATGGCTTCACCAACAAACTCAATAAACGTGTCGGAGGTCCAACATAGGGGGGAACAACCCCGAGGTATCTTGTCTGACTTCACACACTCCCTTTATGTGGTTTTCCAAATAAAGAAATAACTTCGGTTCTAATGAGTTCACCAAATCGAGCTAGGCTCGCAGAGCTAGGCTCGCAAGGGTTTAGACCATACACCAGGGAGTTGAGGAGAAAGGTTTATTTGCAATAAAATAAAGACTGAAAGTAAATTGGAGAAATAAAATATTTTTTAATTAAACTAAGTCCACATTCACCAGCCTCCTTTCAACGTAAAGCTTAATCAGAGGAGCTGAAGGGACGGGTTTATTTACAAGACAATGAAATTGCAAGAAAGTAAAGTGTTTGTCTAATTACTGAGTCCACACTATCCAGCCCCTATTCAGCGTAATAAGTAGGGGAGTTGACCTTCAACGACCATCGTACTTCACCTGACGTCCACCTAGTTGTTTACCATCTGTTGCACACCTTGCAATAGTCTCCACAGAGGGTCTCACTCTGTCTCCCTTCACCCTTTCCTACAATCTGCAGACAATCAAGCTCTAATACCACTTGGTGCAGACCCCATCCCCCCCTCCTCTCCTACAGGGCTGCGCGACCTCTCGGTCTAGGATCGTTCAACACCTGAGTCAGATTCACTCTTCGGCTCCTTATTGGAACCCGACAAACTCTATCACAGGTCCTCTCTTTCTCCTAAGTGCAGGCCCTTTCTATTGCGTGACCTCGGGCTGTGTCTCGGGGCTTCACCACACAAGGCGCTTCGGGCTTCGACTCTTTCCCTGATAGCCAGCTCTCACATCGCTGAACTCCAAATCACGAATTCCGACAGCGCAAGGATCAACAGTCCCCGTCCCTCCTTCCAATCGACGACCACGATTGTTTCGGACTCCAGCCTTCGAGAGTTTTCACATCCCCTATCTCTATTTCTCCCGATTTATGAATCAACGAAGCGTTGATCTAACGCCACGTGTCCTATCTAAATGGACGGCCAGGATTGCTTCATTACCGACTCTTCGGGTGTTCTCCTCCTTGTCTTTCCTCCGAAGGGTTCTTCCTTCAAAGTCCGTGGATCTCTGCCACGTGTCCTTCCCAACACAAACGACTAGGATCAACTCCGCTCTCCACGACTCCACGGAGATCTTCGTTCGCTCTTGGCAAACCTTCTGGATCACTTGCTCTCGGATCTCTCGATCTTCTACCACCTGTCTCTTCCGACGATGGACGACTTCACGCTCTTCGATATTTCGCGAGTCCTCGACCCCCTTACACGCTAAGCGCAACTTCCTTTTCGAGAAATAGGTTGTTCTCGAACTTCTTCTACACTCCTTGTAGAGTTCTACGCAACTCTTCTGCTTAGCCTGAAAACTTCCAAGGTTCTCAATTCCTCTACATCCTTTAGTGAACTTTCTCGTGCCCTCTTGGCAACTTTGAGCTCTTCCTCCTAAGCTTGTAAGTTGAACTCACAATTTCCTTGCCGCACTCCTTGCGCTCGGCTAGCTTTTTCGACGACTTCTCCCTTATCCCTCCTGAAGATCTTAAGGCATCTCCTTTCCTTTGTCGATGCACTATTGCAAAGCCTTCCTTCCTCAGAGTGTTTAGCAACCCTGGGGTTCTCTTAAGATTTCCAATACTTCAAAGTGTATTGCTCGAGTACACTCTTGCACTTGCTCTATGCCCTCCTAGCAGAGTGTTACAGAGTGTTCAGTAACTCTGCGCTATGTTTCCTCCTACACAGTCTTCCTTTCCAAGGTACTTAATCACCTTGAAATTTCCTCCTGAATCTGTGAATTATCCTGGTGTGCCCTCCTGACCGTTTCTCCTCTGACTCCACTAAGTTCAGACACACACTCCTTGCGTCGACTCATAGAGTTTCCACCCTCTGACATGCACTCCTTACACTTAGCCTAGAGAACCAGACTTAATCCAACACACTCAAAGATAGAAAGTTATATATCTATCCCTCCAGACGATTTCTAGCATACATCTACAACTCAAATGCATACGAATGACATTCACGACAAAACCCCCATACATCCATTACACAAAAATTGATAAACAGAAAAAAAACTGTTCCTTTTCTATTAATGGTAGAATGTCAAATTACAAATGTGTGAGTCCGAGCTACAACTGAGTCTCAGCTCTCTGTGTTTCTCTCCATATCTCCTATGTATTCTCTATGGAAATAATACAAGAGTTTATACAAAAGGGGCTCAACGAGCTTCCCTCCAACCTAAGCTAGTGGTGTCTAATCACCATTCAAAACCCCTGTCTAATGGGCAGATTACAATGATGGAAATCTAATCCGAATCGGATGCAGATCCCTCCTACCATCAACCACTTAATGGCGACCTTATCTCTAGCTTGTGCGAAGCCACAACTTGGCTCTTCCAACCTGTCAACATTAAATGCCTTGATCACGCTTAGATTCTCAAAGCCAAAATGAGAGGGCGGTGCCTCTCTCTCTTCCTTGAATGCGCACCACTCGTGCTAATTAGCTAGCACGTGCTGAGGTGGAGCGATGCTCCTACATCATACTCAACAACTATGAAAATTCATGAGCTCCTGCTCATGAGCTTCCCGGCTCTATTGAAATTCTCTTGGATCCCAAACTTTCTCCTGGAGCTGTCTTTCTGCTCCTCTACTCTGCTGCTGCATCTCCCCTGGGGCCCGTGCAGGCTCTTTTCTGTCCCATT
Organism: Picea engelmannii; assembly: GCA_009831015.1. NCBI lineage: Eukaryota > Viridiplantae > Streptophyta > Pinopsida > Pinales > Pinaceae > Picea > Picea engelmannii. The sequence goes on from ML778335.1 coordinate 217,935, forward strand.
TCCCCTTGCTGACAACTTCTTCTACTGACCTCAACATCAGCTCCCTTATCTCCGCTGCGGCTTCTTCCAGTTGCTTCATCGACTGGTTCGACTTGTGGAATTTGCTCGGCTGCAACTCTTCATGCTGCTCCATGGGTAGGTCGTCCTAATCTCCCATGCCGATTTCATCCCTTGTGACGCCGACTGGCCACACTGCTGCAGACTCCAATTCCGCAGGCTCGCCACTGAACTGTTGTTCGGCTATCTCCTCGGACAATCTAACTCCTGTCAATTCTCCGGCTGGTCTTATTCCATCTTCCTCCAACTGCAACTCATGTTGGTATGTCTCTTCTGGCATGGCTATCTCTTGGCAGCCACCTACTGGTTCCGAACTGTCCAACCAATCCTCTAGTGCCTTTAACTCCATCTCCCACTGAGTGAATAACTCAACTGGGTGCTCCCTTTCTGTTGGGAAAGACTTCAGTATATGTTCCTCCTCCTCCATGACAATCTCAATGCGTTGTCTTTCTGCTATACCCTCAACATCTGTGTTAGCCTCTCCTCGGCTACTTAGCAAGAATATCTTGACTCCTCCAATGACCAAAATGCTCCTCTGATCCTTTTTCTCGGTAGTAGAAATATTTACCTTCTCATCGTCTTCATTCACGTGGCTGGCAGTTCCTCATGCATCCTCATATGGATGAGACCCTTCTTCCGCCTCCTCTCCATCTATCAACATCCCTTGCTGACATGAACTCTCAGCTAAGCTCATCTCTTCTCCCTTGCCCACTTGGCAATTCGGGATGCCCCCCTTGTAGTCTACGAGATTCACTGATGCCTTCTTATTTCCCACCTGGCAACCTACGAGACCTCTGCCAGATCTCTTTCCCTCGCCACTAAGGCTTTCGACATATCTCAACCACCTCCTCAACACATGTTGTTTCTTTCGGGCCAACAACTTTCGAACAAGCCACTTAGTTGTCCTTCTCAAAGGCCACTCGTATCTCCAGCACACCTTTGCTTCCTGCTGCATCTTGAATGCTAGCCTCTCCATTTTGGCTTGGATTTCTCTGAGTTCTTTGTCCATCTCCACTTTTCTTTTATGCGGGTAGTCTCCCCTTTGAAAACGTTTGTGACCTTCAACAACCATCGTGCTTCACCTGACATCCACCTGGTTGTTTACCATCTACTGCACAGCTTCCAACAGTCTCCACAGAGCATCTCACTCTGTTTCCCTTCACCCTTGCCTACAATCTGCAGACAATCGAGCTCTGATACCACTTGGTGCAGACCCCATCCCCTTCTCCTCTCCTCCGGAGCTACGCAACCTCCTAGTCCACGATCGTTCAACATTTGAGTCAGATTGACTCTTTGGCTCCTTATTGGAACCCGACAAACTCTATCACAGGTCCTCTCTTTCTCCTGAGTGCAGGCCCTTTCTATCGCATGACCTTGAGCTGTGTCCCAAGGCTTCACCACACAAGGCGCTTCGGGCTTCGGCTCTTTCCCCGACATCAAACTCTCACATCCCCGAACTCCGAATTGCGAATTCCGACGACGCAAGGATCAACGATCCTCGTCCGTCCTTCCGATCGACATCCACGATCATTTCAGACTCCGACCTTCGGGAGTTTTCACATTTCCTATCTCTATTTCTTTCGATTTGTGAATCAACGAAGCATTGATCTGACGCCACGTGTCCTATCTAAATGGACAGCCAAGATCGCTTCGTTCCCATCTCTTTGGGTGTTCTCCTCCTTGTCTTTCCTCCGAAGGGTTCTTTCTCTGAAGTTTGTGGATCTCTGCCACGCGTCCTTCCCAACACCAACGACTAGGATCAACTCCGCTCTCCATGACTATGCAAAGATCTTTGTTCGCTCTTGGAAAACCTTTCGGATCACTCACTCTCGGATATCTCGATCTTCTACCACCTGTCTCTTCCGACGATGGAGGACTTCATGCTCTTCGAGACTTCGCAAGTCCTCGACCCCCTTGCACGCTAAGCGCAACTTCCTTTTAAAGATTTAGGTTGTTCTCGAACTTCTTCTGCACTACTTGCAGAGTTCTATGCAACTCTTCTGCATTTTTGCACGGCTAGAAAACTTCCAAGGTTCTCAGTTCCTCTACGTCCTTTAGTGAACTTTCTCATGCCCTCCTGGCAACTTAGCATTGTTCCTCCTGACCTTGTAAGATGAACTTACAATATCCTTGGCGCACTCCTTGCGCTCGGCTAAGTTTTTCGACGGCTTCTCCCTTATCCCTCCTGAAGGTCTTAAGGCATCTCCTTTCCTTTTCTATTAACTGTAGAATGTCAAATTACAAATGTGTGAGTCCGAGCTACAACTGAGTCTCGGCTCTCTATGTTTCTCTCCCTATCTCCTATGTATTCTCTATGGCAATAATACAAGATTTTATACAAGAGGGGCTCGACGAGCTTCCCTCCAACCTAAGCTAGTGTTGTCTAATCACCATTCAAAACACCTGTCTAATGGGTAGATTATAATGATGGAAATCTGATCTGAATGGCGACCTTATCTCCAGCTTGTGCAAAGGCACAACTTGGCTCTTCCAACCTGTCAACATTAAATGCCTTGATCACGCTTAGATTCTCAAAGGAAAAATGAGAGGGTGACGCCTCTCTCTCTTCCTTGAATGCGCACCACTCGTGCTAATCAGCTGTCGCATGTTAAGGTGGAGCGATGCTCCTGCATCATACTCAACAGCTATGAAAATTCATGAACTTCCCAGCTCTGTTGAAATCCTCCTGGATCCCAAACTTTCTCCTAGAGCTTTCTTTCTGCTCCTCTGCTCTGTTGTTGCATCTGCCCTGATGCCCGTACAGGTTCTTTTCCGTCCAGCTTCCCCTTGCCAACAACTTCTTCTGCTGACCTCAACATCAGCTCCCTTATCTCCTCTATGGCTTCTTCCAGCTGCTTAATCGACTGGTTCGGCTTGTGCACTCAACTCGACTGCAACTCTTCATGCTACTCCATTGGTAGGTCGTCCTGATCTCCCATGCTGTTTTCATCCCTTGTGTCGTCGACTGGCCACACTGTTGCAAACTCCAATTCCGCAGTCTCACTACTGAATTGTTGTTTGGCTATATCATCAAACAAACTAACACCAGTCAGTTCTTCGGCTGGTTTTATTCCAGCTTCCTCCAACTGCAACTCGTGTTGGTATGTCTCTTATGCCATGGCTATCTCTTTGCAGCCACCTCCTATTTCCGGACTATCCAACCAATCCTCCAGTGCCTTTAATTCCATCTCCCACTGAGTGAGTAACTCAACTGGGTGCTCCCTTTCTGTTGGGACAGACTTTAGTATTTGTTCCTCCTCCTCCATGACAATCTCAATGCACTTTCTTTCTGCTGTACCCGCAACATCTGTTCTAGCCTCTCCTCGACTGCTTGGCAGGAATATCTTGACTCCTCCAATGACCAGAATGCTCCTCTGATCCTTTTCCTTGGCGATGGAAGTATTTAACTTCTCATCGTCTTCATTCACGCGGCTGGCAGTTCCGCATGCATCCTCATATGGATGAGACCTTTCTTTCGCCTCCTCTCCATCTGTCAACATCCCTTGCTGACATGAACTCTCAGCTGAGCTCATCTCTTCTCCCTTACCCACTTGGCAATTCGGGATGCCCCCCTTGCAGTCTACAAGATCCACTGATCCCTTCTTATTTCCCACCTGGCAACCTACGAGACCTCTGCCAGATCTCTTTCCCTCGCCGCTGAGGCTTTCGGCATATCACATCCACCTCCTCAACACCTGTTGTTGCTTTCGAGCCAACAACTTTCAAACAGGCTGCTTAGTTGTCCTTCTCAAAGGCTACTGGTATCTCCAGCGCACCTTTGCTTCCTGGCGCATCTTGAATGCTAGCCTCTCCATTTTGGCTCAGATTTCTCTGAGTTCCTTGTCCATATCCACTTTGCTTTAATGCGAGTAGTATCCCCTTTGACCATGTTTGTGACCTTCAACGGCCATCGTGCTTCACCTGACGTCCACCTGGTTGTTTACCATCTGTTGCACAGCTTGCAACAGTCTCCACAGAGCACCTCACACTGTCTCCCTTCACCCTTGCCTACAATCTGCAGACAATCAAGCTTTGATACCACTTGGTGCAAATCCAATCCCCTTCTCCTCTCCTTTAGGGCTGCGCAACCTCCCCGTCTAGGATCGTTCAACACCTGAGTCAAATTGACTCTTTGACTCCTTATTGGAACCCGACAAACTCTATCACAGGTCCTCTCTTTCTCCTGAGTGCAGGCCCTTTCTATCGCATGACCTCGGGCTGTGTCTCGGGCTTCACCACACAAGGTGCTTCGGGCTTCGGCTCTTTCCCCAAAAAAGGTGTAAAAATGAAGAAATGGAGGGGAATTAATGAAAAAAAAAGAGTGGGACCATCCTAGGAGGTGATGTGGGGGTCAAAAGGAGTCATAACTCATGAGAGGGGGCCCCAAATAAGTCACAACAACCTCCACCAAGGAAAAACGTCACTTGCCCTAGGGGGGCATATTTTTTTAGTGTAAAAGGTGGGTAAGGGGTTAGAATAGGTTTAGAGTTAGGTTTTTGGTATGGGTTAGGATTTTGGTATGTCTAGGGGGGCGCACCACATGTGTGGAGTGTCCTTTCGAGTTTCTATGCAAGATTTGAGGGATTTGGTAGTTAGTGGGTCGTTTTTCCCCTTAGGGCAAGGTTTAGAAGGTTGAAAAAGTGAGTAAAGAGGTTGAATTAAGTTGGGAAAAGGTTAGGATGGGTTTGGGTAGGTTAGGAGGGTCTAACTTGCTCATTGCCACCTTTACATCCACTCACTAACTCAAAATTACAATGTTTTATGACATTTTAATAATGTCATCTTAGCAATTAAAATTGTTGTTTTGCCCTAGACTGACTCTAAGTGGACTAAGACATAGTAAACTTAGTCAGACTGAGCTGAAACTTGGTCTATGGGTGTAGGGGGTGCTATTCCATTTCTTTTGAGCACAAATACCCCTATCAAAATCCCAAAGATCCAGTTTTTACAATATAAGCTCAAAAAATTATTAATTAATTAAATTATTAAAAATTTAATTAATTAAAAAAAACCTATCTAGACTCGACGAAATTCCGCGAAACTTTCTACACTGTCTGGCATGGTCATTTACAATATTCCTAACAAGGTCACCAAAGAAATGAGACCATCAGAGCGCCTTTCACCACTTTGGAGGAAGTCATGTGGAGGGAAAAACTCAAGGGA
>ML778335.1:315410-332854 GCA_009831015.1 Picea engelmannii
GGCTAAGACCTTTTACAAATTCATCATGCAAACACCTCTTATTACAATTTTTTATGGAAAATGTAGAGTAACAGGGTGGTCTTTTTGACCGGCTGAATTTCTGAACTCTGAATTTTGAACAATAATGTTCAATCTTTGGCGGCGCGTTGGAAATTCACCCTAGTGCAACTTGGTGGATAACAGGGCCTACAACAACCATTTTGAAGGCAATGCCAAAACCCTAAAAAGATGATACCCTAGGGTTTTAGGAAGAATAATATTATTTTACTCCCCGTTTGTTATGCAAGGAGACTATAAAAGCATAAGCCATCCTCAGTTGCAACTGGTGAATTCATTGTCGAGAAATACCCCTGATACTTTCTGTGGAGGTTGAAGCTTGTATTGAAGATTTGGAGCTTGGTGGTGGAAATTTTCAGGGCTGATTTGTTTCTAAGCTCACCATCAAACACTTTCCAGGTTTTGTCTTCTTGCCTGGGTCAGATTATACTATTGTTTGTGGGTTTTCTCTAGCTCTTACAAAACTGAAAGAGGGGTCTTCTTTCCCTTCGTTAGAATTGTTTGCATTTCCAGATTGCAGAAGTATGTATTCAGCGCTGATTATCTAATAAAAAATGATCCTAAGTTGCTTCTTATACCTTACGTGATCTCACTAGCTAACTGGATGGTTGATGTTGGTAATAGTTTGTCCTTTTCAGACATCTAAGCTTGGCTGTTGATATAAATTACAGATCTGTTACAGTTTCAACATTGCTGTTAATGCATCTCCTTGGATTCACCATTATTTGCCTTTTGCATATCATAATATGGTACTACTGAATCAGGAAATTATCTGAGGATTTTAAAAGGCATATTTAGGAGTACACATGGGGAATCCCCCCCTTGTGATAGAAAATAACCAGCATAAAGAGAAGGGAGGTTCTACTGAGGCGACACTGAGTAAGACCTTTAAAAGTTGCCTTAGGTTTGTGTCTTCATCAGAATCGTACTGGACTTGAATATCTTGAAGTGCAGATCTACAAGGTAACAAGTGTGATGCCACCAACCAATAGCCTCAGATCTGCTGCTAAATATTAAACATTATTTATTCAATGTTAATTTATAAACATTATGCAAGACTTTCAAAGTCCACAATGAGATGACATGAAGAACATACACACGTTTTTAGCTATGTTTAAACACTTTTCCTAGATATGTGGGGAGTTATAAACCCTAACTACGCATTATCACAGTACAATAATCCACTTTAACTTGTGAGGGATGGGGGTGCTCCATGAGATTTTAACTTTGCACCTCCAGCTTGAATGGTCAATGTATTTACTAACTAGCCATCAGATAAACACCAACATAAAGCACATACACACAAGTAAATGATAAATTTGTGAACAAATATATAGATCATATAGTGTAAAATATTGAAGAATGTTTTAATATTTTCAAGAGGAAAACTAACTAATGTTCCTATCAATGACAAATTCAAACTATTCAAGATAGCCACCTGGATATCCATAAGATGGCAGGGTAATTCCTTCAAAAAACGGGATGGTTGAAGCAACTGCACCACAAAAAGTTTTATCAGTATCTCCATGTCTTCTACAATTTCTATTTCTACTAGCTATCACTTCTCTTCTTAGATCCAGTATTCTTTCCACCATAGTCAATCAATAGCTAAACCAACATTAAGAAAGGAAAAAATACAACTTAAAGTTTGAATTACAATGACATATTCCCCATACAAACCTGAAAATTAGAGTCCATTACTACATATGAAATGTACAAGTTTTTCCGAGCTCGAGTCATTGCCACGTAGAACAGTCGCCTCTCCTCCTTCATATTCAAGTGGTTTTGAAAGCATCAGAAAATATATAAACAGAAAGAGCCAGTCATTCTATCCATGATATGAAGTTAATTATCTTACATTTCTATAGAGCTAAAGAAAACATTACCTCAAGAGAGGATCCGCCATTCTTTACAGAGCCCATTGATTCATGAAGCAAGGGTATCTCTGAATCGTTAGTCTACAATGTCATAGCATTCTTCTTTATAAGAAACTTAAAACTTCATGAAATCCAACTTTGTAAGACTATGCCACCACAACAAACAATCTTATCAATATCTTAAAAACATATATAAAATATTTCATACAACAATACGGCCACCCATTGATTTGTCCCCTTTGAGAAAATTATGAATTTGGACAACAATGATGATATATCTAAATTGTAAGTGCGACAACTTAAACAAACACCAGGGGGATAGATCTTAAAACGATCAGACAATAAATCTTTAAGACAAAGAACTAGGGAAGGAGTCTTAAAGGATCACAAATTGACGCCTAAGACTAACAACAATGGCAGAAGCCCTATAATATCCTCTTCATTGGAAAGGCGAAATCAAACTCAATGTACCTTTCAATCAAAACATTAGTGAAGCGAGCATTCTAATATGATAATAACAAAATGATGTCAAAGATTCAAGCAAGAAATCACGATTTGTAGATGCATTAGCAATAATTTTCAACTACATGAAGTCACCTGAACTATACTCTTGAATGTAGAACTTAGTTAATGCTAAAGAGGATCGATGTATTCGTCGCTTGCACAGTAATTGGTTATATCCGCTTTCTTGTAAGCTAAGAGCTTTTGCATATATGTTCATTTATCAAGGGGATTTGTCCAAGGCCAAGCAAGCAAAGATTGGGTTTTCTAATGGACTCTCTCTTGTTTAGCAGTGGTCTGAGACCAATGTTGCACAAAGCGGGAGCAGAGCAGGGGCTACAAGATATATGAAAACATGCATATTTGTGCTACTTGTTGACAAATACTACATTATTATGAAGTTAGAAATGCCATCCATAGTATATTAATGATTATATTGCAACTTTGAAAGAAAGCACTATGAATAAACAAGCAAAAACATTTAAATGACATGAAATGTTCCACCATCGCTTATATTCGGATCCACATCATTAGTATCATCCTTCATCCTTTACCTCTTGTCTAGCCTTTGCTTCTACCTCGATCCTCTAGAGACATCATTCAACCCCACCCAATTTTGATGAAATTACCTAATCCTAGCCTTAAAATATGGTAGAAAAGCTTAGCAAGCCTAATCAATGATTCTAATTTGAGTGAAGGGTACATTTTTGCTAAGGTCATGACAAAGGAGTTTAATAATCAACACCACCAACATTGGGGTACATAAAGGGCTTGGTGCTCTTGATTAAATGCCAATCACATACCCTAATACATGATAGAATCCGATGAAAATGTTACAGTCCCATCAATCTTGAAATCCTGAAAAACTGTTAAGTCTACTAAATTTTGAATGGAATATGAAATTCTACTTTCTCCATATGAAGTTTGATGAGGTTGGAACCACTCTGAAACATCCTGAAACAATTATGCTAAAAATTTAAGTAAAAGGATAAGGGAGCGCCCAAGGAGCATTCAGGTAGCACACTCCCAGGCTTCGAGAGCATGGTGCTCCCAAAATGGGAAGGTGTCCCAAAACTGCCTGGACAACGCTCCCTGTTTTTGGGAGCGCACTCCCAGGGGCACTCCCTGGACGCTTCTGCCCGGAGCATGGTTTTGGGCCTGGCAGCAGGGTGAGGGCGTGCTCCCTACAACATTATCTGAGACTATAAACCACATCTTTTGGGAGTGACAATTGGCAAAGCAATGTTGGAGGTTTCTTGAGGATCAGTGTTCAAGGATGCTTCAATCCAATGTTCATTGATAGTCTTCTTTATTTGGTGATTACTACTCTCAGGCTCGTTGCAGGGCTTCGACATTGTTTGAGGATCTCATCGTATTTATTCTATGGAAAATTAGGTGTAACGCAGTTTTTTCCCATGAGTAGCTCCATGTCTTCCTTTTATTCTACATCACATGTTGAGGTTCGCCCTTAGCTTCTAGTCAAAGGTCCTCTGTTGATAAAAGATGTGTGCACTTTGGACCCTGTTATCCCCACTTTTTAGGGATAACTAGGAGATTATGTCTCGAGGCCCACAGGTCTAGACATGCAGTACCGAGAGCAGGATTGACCTGAGCATGGCCCTAGAGGGCCCATGTCTTTCTCCCATCATTTTTGTCTTGACAGCAGCAACAGCATCCATCACCATCGGATTGGTCCTGTATCAGAAGAGGTTCTTGCTCCATGAGGTAATTGGTCCAGGTATCATGGTATGTGTCACTTTTGATCATTGAAACCTTTAAATATATGCATATGATTCCTCTTATCTCTAACAACTGCTTGGATCTTACAATTACCCACTTGACCATGTTTCGGGGGATTGACAGGGTGCCCTAGCAAGCTTGTGTCTGTAGGTTTTTGGTTAGCCACTGGGGGGATTTCTGAAAAGCCATCGTCCGCTCCCATCATACTACCATTTTTACATCTTGTTTCTCGCTCATCTATCCCATTCCCCTTGTCTGGGCATTGGGTTGACCTATTTTCAGGACTGCACCTTACCTCGTGGGAAGAAGGGGCTAAAGGCCCAGAAGGTAAAAGTAAGCTAGTAAAAGATAAAAGCCTAAGAATAAACCTCGAGATGCTTCGCCCAAGGATCCCCGTGAAAGCAATAAAAAGCTTCTCAGAAAGAAACAAGAGGGACCCGAAAAAATAATAAAACAAGACCTAATCAAAGGATAGGGGGTCTCATCACGAGCCAGCCTATTAGGTTCGTGGGTATCTAGCAGTATGACATTGCCACCAGCTGGTTACCACGCCAAAGCAGTGACTCTTGGTTGCATGGCCAAGGGAAAGGGGGTCTCATCACGAGCCAACCTTCTCATTTCTGCGAAAGTACTTGTGGGTAACGCTGTCAGCTCTGGTCACCACGCCAAGGCAATGTCCCCTGATTACCTCTTGAACAAGAAAAAAGAAAATAAAAGAATAAAAAGAATACAAAAAATAAAGGCAAGAATGGGCTTGGAAAAAATGCATCCATGACAGGGACAACTCGCCTTCTACAAAGGCACCCACAGGTAACACATTGCATCCTTGGCCCTTACTGCACCCACATGCTTGGACATCCCCTGACTACATCATCCACTTACATGGCTTGGATGAGGTCTCTCTGGGAACTATCCTTTTTTCTGTGGACACTAGCCCAATACGAAGCCTTGTCCTTTTCCACAGACTTGTATTGCAGGCTTGTGTAACGTCTTTGAGCTATTGATTGATGTATTAGGGATTTTATGCATGTGTTTAATAACATTAATAATGAAATGTGATTGACATTGCTATGATCCATGTGACTGATGAGCCCATGGAGGGCGTAGCCTTTGATGTGCAGGACCATACCCGACGGACAGGTACCACTTGGACCGGTACACATGGGGGGATGATCAGTTCGGCCCTCCATGGGGCTGAAGAGCCCATCAGATGGATGTTGAGACCCACCATGGGGTAGAGACGAGACAGAGATGGATCAGTGTCTTGCACCGGAGAAGAAGAGGACGTTCCACCAGAGGCAACCCGACAAAGCTTGACCTAGGGGGATTTTCCCTTTTCAGAGGAATGTTGGCCTTGGAAGGCCTAGGACGTCACCCATCATAGCCATGATGTCATCCAGCAGTATGGACGTTTTGGGAGGCAGACTGGGCAGTATTGGCACCTGTGGCAGGTTGGAGAAGCCCAAGGAGGGCTAACGTTTTTCTCCAGGATGCCCCATTTGCCCTAGAAGGGGCTAATGCCTCCCTTAGAGGGGCTTCTTATCTCTTTATAGCTTAATTAGGGTTTTTAATTTGACAATTTAATGTAAAACAGTATGATTTTGATAATGTGGCCTTGTCGGCCTTTTACCGGACCTAAAATGTAAAATTAGGTCAAGGTTCTGTATAAATGAGAGATTTTCACTCTCATTTTATCATCACAACTTACTCACCCATTAGTGAGGTCTGATTTTTGCGCGCTATCTTGGGTCTTTGGCTGAATTAAGTGATGCGCACTTGTTGAAGGAAGAGATTTTTGGCATTTATGGTGTTTCTCTTGAAGGAAGGTGTTACAACTAGGGTTTGCATGGTCATTTCTTGGTGATTTGTAAGTATTTTTCTGTAAAACATCTTAAATGAGTGGTTGTAGTTCAATTTCTTGCATTTGTTTCTAAATATTGTTGAATCAAAACCCTAGGGGACAAGCACACAAGTAGGTCATTGTCTCATGTCCCCTGATAGAGAAACCTTAAGCCATTGTGGAGGGAAGAAAGAGCCTAGCCTTAGCTACACTCCTATTTTCTCTCCCTACTGCTAGCCGTACTATTCTGAAGCCAAGAAGAGTGAGACGTCCCTGGCCTAGGTCTACTACACTAGCACCGTACTCTTTCTAGGGTTTGTTTAAAGGCCTTGCTTTAGCAACACCTCCCTCATCAAACCCTCTTGTTTTGGTTATATTTTGTTATTATTGAGCTAGCCATTTGCCGAGAAGGAGGAGAGAGAACGAGGCCTTGCTTTAGCAACACCGGAGTGAGCCTCTCTCCCCTAGGGTTCCGATTTTGAGGCCCTGCTTTAGCAACACCGGAGTGAGCCTCTCTCCCCTAGGGTTCCGATTTTGAGGCCCTGCTTTAGCAGCACTTCAAAACTTTTCCCTCTAGTCCTTGAAATCTTGCCTCCTTCAACCTGTGCATCCTTCACTTATGACTCCATTAAACCCTAAGGCACTAATCTAAGTCCTCCAGCGTTGAAGTAGAACTTGATCTAAACACTCTCAAAGCTTTTGAATTGAAGCCCTAACTACACTAACCCTAGCTCTAGCTAACCCTACTAACCCTAAGTTGTTGACGTCATTATCAAATATTTCATCTTTATTGCAGCAACGTTTTACTTATTGAGCAATTGAATGGTGATTTAGGCATAAGTTAACTATAGCGTTGGTTTATTACATTGAATGCCACATCATTTTAGTAATTATTGATGAAGTGATATGATTTCTATTGCTATTGATAAACATTGACTATGTCAATATTTATATTCAAATTGCTTATAAGTTCATCAGATAGTTCTTGATTGATATGAAGTACTAAACCTATTGAAATAGCTTGCACGTACCAGTTTGTTGTTGTCTTGTTCCAGGCAGGTACACTTCTTTCGGTTTTACTTTATTACTGGTTGTTTAGCCGGGAACATCTAATTGGTGGTGATCTATGAAGGGGGAAATTTGTCTTTGTCTGATTATCCTTTAGCCTCTTCAAAGCCCCAGGTCATCGGGGACGTCTCCCCTGGGCCTCACCTCCCTAAAGAGAAAGAACCATCCCATCGTGGAGACATTGGGTGGGACAGGTTCCTGTTACACCAGTTTGGCCCTCTACCTTATAGCCTTTTCTTCTAGCTACAAATTGTGCGATAACAGACCCAACTGATTAATCTAATTTTCTTTAAACTCTTGTAACTCTAAGGAAGAGGATATGATCACCACTATATATACCCTTTCGTCCTTTTTTGTACAATTTTTTGAAAAGTTTTTTTAGTAAACATAAGATGTATTTTCCAAAAAAAAAATGTAAATCATAGCTAATTATAGGACAAAAAGGCATGATATTTTCAATAGTTGGAGGACAACTTTTTAACATAAAAGCCTAATCTTGTTGCATTGCTTTGGTTTATTTAGGATATACATCCTCAACAAGTTCCTATCCTACAAAAATTACCTTTACTCCTTTGTTAGCCATCTATAACCGCCTTCGCATTTCAACTAATCAACTTCCTCCTTTCAAGCATTCTTCGGACACCCGTGTAAACTCCAACACTCTAAACAAAGTCTAAACATAGTGACTAGAGAGGATATATACAAACAGTACATCCAAGTCACTAAGACCCTTGCTACCTCCCCACCAAGGTTCTTATCCCAAAGATGGCATTTTATATCAATCATTTCATGCAGTCGAGGGGCAGTCCTACTATAAAACCTAAGTATTCATGGAAACTTTTGATGCACACCCTCAAGTTCCCCCTAGATAAGTTCAAAGCGAGCTCCCATCCACCTCAAGTTGACATACATCACCACATCCAATGCCTCAATAGGACTTGAAAGCTATGTGACTTACAAGACACTAAGTCAAAGGACTACCCCATTTTCAAATGTCCTATCCTTTATCAAAAAAGAGGGAAATTTCACTACCTCTACAAAGTTGGAGAGGATCGCTCTCCATCTTCTTCCACCATCTAGACCAAAGATACTTGCCTCTTTTCATTGAGGAGATGTTAGGGCATAGATTATTATCTTTCAAGTAACTCTAAAAGTGTTTACACCATGCTTGGGGGTGCTTCCTGTAGTGTGCAGTGCATGGTGTGTTGACTACGCCTAGTTGTATTTTAGCAGACATTGGAGATAGCTTGCTCATGGATTGCTATACCTTCACTTGATGCTTATGTGGCAGATTTTCTTAGGAGGTTGGAGACTTATGCGGCACAGTGACCTTCTTCATGAGGTGTGTTACCACCCCATGCCTAGGGGTAACAAGAGGAGATCATGTCTCATGGCCCGCAATGGAGACAATGATCTTCACCATGATGATGATTAGCATTTCCATAGATAGCAGCCCAACAGCCCCCCTCATATTGCCTCTTCAACAACAGATCAACCAAACTCACCACATCCAATCAGCTCAGTATATGGGAGATGGCAAGCCAGTGTCACCATGAGCTATGTTAGTCCTTCTTTCATCCAAAGTATTGTTCTTAATTTATTAGGCATATGCGTGAGGAACATTGATTGAAGTTGGATAATTGATCACTGCCTCAAGAAGTTATGTTTGTTGCCTTGTTTCACCTTGGTGGCCAACATCTGTGCCTTAGTCATGTTTTGTCACTGCCAAGGCAAAAGGGGTACTACTGAGGGGCCCTCACAAGGGTAACATTCCGTTCCCCACCATACTTAACATTTCCCATCCTAAAGCCTGTCGTAGTGTACTAAACTTTTGTAATGGGCCATGGTCCATTCTCTCATGAGAAGAGAGGATGAAGGCCATAGGTTGATTGCAGTTGTAGCTAAAAGAATAAAACAATGGTCCTAAAGAAAGAAAGGAATGATAGTAAAGGACTCTCAAAACCCAGTCAAAAATTGAGCTCTAACCTTTCGTCGTTCGCCCAGTCCCAAGCAGTGATGCTATAGCTTGAAACCCTATTAAAGGGGACTTGCAAATATGATAAGAGGACAAATAAAAAGGCAAATAAAGTGGTTTGGAAAAACGTAGTGCTTAGAAAGTGGTAACTCGAGAAATCGTACCCTCCACAAAGGCGCTCATAGAAACGAATTCAGTGACACCATAAGCCATGGAGTAAGCCCAACACCTACCACTATCACGACCTACTTTGAAGGGTTCTTTTCTTTCATTGTTTCCCTCGAGACATATGCCTCTACCTACGTCTTTTCTTTCATTGTCTTGGTTGGCACACCTGATAGGGTTTGATGAAGGCCCTCCCATATTCAAACTTGCCAACTTACATAAAGTCCTAAGGTGGTGCGATATTTGAAGGGGATACTGAACGAAATTGTTCATGTGGCTTATATCTTAAGTAACATCTTACCTTGCATGATTTAAGGACTAGTATATCTTATGAAAATTTGTTTACTTGATGTCATATTCTATTTTGATTTGGATGCCCCTGACATGGTTCTTTGAAGGATGCCCCAGGCTTTCACCCAGGACGTGGTGTAATGTCCCCATTTTCGGACATTATAACATTACAGACTGTTATGCCTACCAAAGTAGCCAGATAGGGGTGACAGAGAGTTCGAGAGATATTGAGGGGTTTTTTTGGGCCCGACATGTATCATTCATCATCAATTTCCATTGCGCACAGCTTGGCTTTGGTTTTGTTGCATTCCGACGATTTTCATAATTTTGAGTTATTATGGGTCATATCTTAATTAAATTCACTAAGAAGGTCATACTGGGCATATTACTTGGAGAAACCTCTTAATGTAATAGCTCATTAGAATTGGGAGGAAGAGCATTACAGGATAAGATGATGAGAAGTGACTTTCAGTGGTTAGAGAAGCCATCAGGATGCATAAATCACTTTTTAGAGGTAAAATGGTTAATTAATTAATTAATTAAGTGATTTAATCAAGGAATAATAAAATAAAGTGAAAGTCACTTGGAGGGAAAAGGTCAACAACAAGCTAGGGTTTCAGGAAGCTATAAAGGAAGGGTAAAGAAACTTAATTCATTATGCATTGTTATGATTTGCTGTTGAGAGTTCCCAGAGGAGGAAGAGATTCGACTTTACTGTTTTGTGGATTTTTGGAGGAAAACACCACCATTGATCGGTTTCGATGTTGAGAGACACACCCTAGCCCATCAGAGATACCATCCAAGTATTTCACCGTGCTATTCAAGAGAATCCACTATAGTGTGCGCAGCTCGGCTAGTGAGGGCGCAAGTCAGATTGAGGGTTTGTGGAGTTGCACGAGGTTCGAGCTGAGATTGCAGTTTCCTTCCGACCCAGTTGAGATCTAACCAAGGCGCTTAGATTGAGCCACTTTTCATCAGATTCTGACGGTAGAATCTTCCAGGGCGCATCATCCAGCCATTAAGGGCGCAGCTCTTTCGGCAAGACATTTGAGGTTAAAACGGAGCATCATAGCAGATCCGGGGAAACCCTCTCAACCCAATTCTGCATTTGGCAAGACGATCGTTTTGAGTCCTATAGCAGGTTTGTGGAATCATTTGGGGTGCATCCAATGTCCCAGGAGGTGCGCAAACCCCCCAGGGGTCGAGATCCAGTGCCTCAGAGACCAGATCTAACATCCGACTCTCATTCATTTCAGTCTAGAGGCCAGAGCGCTTCTATTGGGACAGTTTTCGGCTCATTCCGACGAGTCTAACCTCCGGACAAGTTTTCCAGCTTGTAGCGGTTACCGTACTTCTCTGGAATCGCCTATTTTTGTCGATCTATCTGTGCATGCATCAGATCTGCCTTCATCTTCTGATCACGAGTATTTTGTGTTATTTGCCTGTATTCGAGTGACGATCCATGAGATCTAGCTGACGATTATACTCTATATTTCCAGTATGTTATTGTATTTCCATGCTTGAGTCACATAATACATGTTATTGGGCAGTTGATGTTCTTTCCTTCCGCATGCATCCTTTATATATTGTTTAAACCATAAATACGCAACATGCACATGCAATAAACAACACGCACATGCAATAACCATAAACATCTCAAACACACAATTGAAATGCATCCAAAAAACCCCAGTGTATCAGATCTGCGAGACAGAACATTAGATCAGTAGCAAATATCTTGATCAGCGGGATCAAGGATATTTCAAGTTGTGCCTTTATTGTAGGATATGGCACGTGTGATGCAGAGCAGTGAGTCAATCAGTGACTTGACACATTCAGACAATGGCTCTCACATCTTCAGGACCTTCGACGATGGATAGATGGACAGTGTACCCAGGGATTATTAATCATTAGATTGAGAACGATGCACATGTGGATAGTTGGATGCCTTGCAGAGATGAGATACACCCCTCTCCACCTTGGACACAGTTCCCTACACCTAAGACGTTGTCCCTTCATTGATGATGACATCACATTTTAGGCTTTAACCATGATGGGGCTTGATGACCATTTGGGGTATCATTGATGATGTGACATGACCATAGACGAGAAGATGCATCTTCTGCCATGACTACACCCTTAGATGATGACACGTGGCCTTGGGAGGCTCTCACAGACCTGCTTGGAGCATGAAGTCACCACACTTGTGACCTAGGAGGGCATTTTTGTATTGTTTTGACATTATTTATCATTAGTAAACAAAAATCTGAGGGGTCGGCCCAGTCAAGAGACATGAATTTTCATTTTTGTGATTTTTGGAGTGCTAGGGTTTTCCTTATTTATAAGGCTACCACTCCATTCATTTTCATTATCACTCCCTCACTCATTTGTAGTGGGGCGGCTTTAGAAAAGTTTGTTATTTTTTCTCTTTTGTCTCTTAGATCTCATGAGCTATCTTTGGAGGATGATCTGTGTGGATGTTCTTTGCTTTCTTGCATGATGTATTGTTGCAACTAGAGATTTTCCTAGCCTAGCAACTTGGAGAAGTAAGTAATTGTTGCAAATTTCATATCATTGCTTATGTTTTAAAGTGTTCATTACTATCTTGTAGCATGTTACATTGTCTTGGTGAAACCCTAGGAAGGAGAGATAAGTGTTTCTCTCCTTCATATGTTTTTGTTGTCCAAATTTTTTGAAAGCATTCATTGTTAACGTTGAGAAACTATGGCCCAAGAGTGTTTGCACCTTAGGGGTTTCACCCTAGTCTTTGATCCTTGACCTAGTTGATTTAGAAGAAACAAAATGGCACCTAGGGCCCAAGAGTGTTTGCACCCTAGGTATCATTTTCGTGAAGTTCTAGTCCTAAGGCCCAACAGGGTTTGCACCTTAGGTTTTAGACCTCACTCTCCTTTATCATCTAGTTCATTCTTCAAGGTATTGCATGTTTGACTCCATAATCCCTAAAAGACAACGGCACTGGTCCAAAGATATTCTTCGAGCTCTCGTTCTTTAATCAAATCTTCGTTGTCTTTGTGAAAATTCCAGGTCCTATCAGCTTGCCTTCTTGGTCTGTCTTTGACCAAGCAAAGGCTCTAAGTTTTCTGCTGTCCTGTTTTAGTTTTCTGCTATTTTATAACAGCCAACAGTCATGTTTATTTTAAGCTGATTGTTATGGTTGTATTCTCAATTTGGGTGCTCTAGCATGTTGTTTCAGCAATAGGAAATTAGTACATGCATCTCAAATAAATACAACACACCTAATACATCGTTTACAGTTGATAATAGACAGATCTAAGAACTAATAGCATGCATTTGTAGACACAGTATTTTTGGTCAACATGAACCCGGACAAAACCCCCCCGGGGAAAACAAATTTGAGATCTATATGTATATATGAGGAAAAGCAAGTAAGGGTTACAGTAAACACAATAAATGATGGAACCTGATACAATAGCAACTCCAACTGAGTTGATACACAAGCTCTATCAAGCAGGTGCGCCCCTGGATGGTGCGCCCCTCATGAAAATTGCCAGAAACACTGTAAATGCTCCAGAAATCAACTGTGATGCCAGAATGGAAAACCCCTCCACAGGAATGAATCTCATGTTGATGTCCTCACTCTGCAACTGACCTCACTGAATTCTGATGGCTAGATATGATACCAGGAAGGAATAAGCCTGCCAAGACCATGCGCCCTCCTCAAATGTAGAATAGCTCCAGTAAATAATGGAAGCAAGCTGCTCCAAGTCTCCCACAGGGAAAGCTAGCGGCCTCCTCCTCAAAACCTCATGCAACTAACCTTATCTCCATAGCTAGAGTTCTCCTCCTCCCATGAGAAAAACTCTCCATAAACAATGCGCCCTCCTTAGACTCCTTTGCCCCTCTTTAGGCAAGAATAGGAAACCTAGAGATCAAGGGTTGAGATTCAATCTAATGAAAGGTTGAGATCTCCCCATGCATCCCTAAATCATAAGCCACTTTTGGGTTAAGTTTCCTAAGTCTACTTATGTCTCCAAAATCACCACAAAGTGATTTAATACTCACTTTTGCCAAAAGTGACCAAAATTCAATTTAACCAAAGTCAAAGTGAAAATAAACAAAAGTACTAGGTACAAAGTGTTTAAACCTTCCCTCATGTGCTAAGGAGGACAAAAGCACATGGGGAACACCTCCCAAGGTACAAATCTCGACACTCCCTCTTACCGAGGAAGGTGTTCCTCACCAAACCCATCTTCTCTCTGAAGAAGACATGCGTGCCCCATGGCAGGGCCTTGGTGAGAATATCTGCTACCTGCTCATCTGTAGATATATACTACAACTGAACTGCCCCTCTCTGAACCCAGTCACGAATGAAGTGGTACATGATCTCAATATGCTTCGATCGGTCATGAAACACTGGATTCTCAGAGAGTTTTATGCAACTCTAATTATCACAGTGAATGACAGTCGGAGCCATCTCCTGACCGAACAAACCAACCAGCATCTTGCGAAGCCAAATGGCCTCACAACTGGCCTGATTGGCTGCCATATACTCTGCCTCAGTCGAACTCAAAGCAACTGACTTCTGCTTCCGACTGAAACAGGAAACAAGTCCTGACCCCAAACTGAATCAACACCCTGAGGTGCTTTTCCTGTCAGCAGCGCATCCTGCCCAGTCTGAATCTGTGTAGCCAACCAAACTGACTCCATCTCCCCTGACATAATCTAGGCCAAAGTCCACTGTCCCAACAACATATCTCAAGATGTGTTTTGCCCCAACCATGTGAACACTCCTCGGCTCGACCATGTACTGGCTGAGGGTGTTCACGGCAAAACATATATATGGTCTGGTGTTAACCAGATACATAAGTGAACCGATCAACTGCCTGTATGGTGTGGCATCCACCAACTGGCTATCTGAAGCACTAAGCTTCTTCCAATTGGTGATCATAGGTGTAGACATAGGTCTGCAGTCCTCCATCTGAAATCTGCTCAGAATATCTGCTGCATACTTTCCCTGCCCGAGAAATATGTGACCCTCCTCCTGCCATACCTCCATACCCAGAAAGTAGTGCATCAATCCAATATCACTCATCTCAAACTCTGATGCAAGTCCCAGCTTGCAATCACCTATGAGATCCTCGGCTCCTGTAATGAATAGATCATCCACATACAATATGAGAATGAGCGTGTCCTCACCTCTAATGATGAAATAGAGGTTTGGATCAGCATCGCTCTTCTCAAAGCCCATCTGAAGCAAATAGGTGTCAATCCGTGAATACCAAGCTCGGGGAGCTTGCTTCAGTTCATAAAGTGTCTTTCTCAAAAGGCACACGTGAGTCTCCCTGTCACTCACCTCAAAGCCCTGTGGCTGCCCTATGTACACCTCCTCCTCAATAAAGCCATTCAGAAATGTGGTTTTCACATCCATCTGATGAATGCGCCAACCCATCTCTGCTGCTATGGCAATGATAGTCCTGATGGAAGTGTATCTCACAACTAGTGCGAAAGTCTCATCATAGTCGACTCCCTCAATCTGTGAGAAGCCTCGTGCCACAAAACGGCCCTTGTGTTTCTCCACGCTACCATCTGCAGCAAACTTGGTCTTATACAACCATCTAGAAGTCACAGCTGACTTCCCCACAGGCCTCGGAACCACATCCCAAACATCATTGTGCACAATGGAATCATACTCCTCGACCATGGCCTCTCTCCAGACCTGATGATCCACTGCCTACACAAAAGTCTGTGGCTCAATATTCCTGATAGTAGTCACTAGTGCTAGGTATGCTCCCAATCTGACTGGTGGCCTCCTCTGTCTGATCTGACTCTTGGCTTCCCCTACATTCTCTATGACCTCCTTCAGGGTCTCCTGAAACCATCTAGATCTCCTCTTCCCTGAAGTGGTCAATGGAGAAGTAAGGTCTCTCTGCCCAAGAGTAATGGCCTCAGGACTCGCCTCAACACTCTGCGATCCTGAAGTCTGACCTCTCTCTGAAGTCTGTGCCCCATCTAACTGAACATGCTCTGACTGTGACCCTGAAGTTGTGCATGGTAACCCTGTCACCCCTGATGCTGGTGTACCTGACCGCTGAGGCTGTGCTCCCTCTGAGACTGCAACTAGCAACTCTGCATCATCCTCAACTGCTCAGCTCGACTCAAGATATCTCGCAAAAGCCTTATCCTCCTCAAATCTAACATCTCTTCTCACCACCACTTTCCTAAGTGGCAGAATGTAGATCCGATAGGCTTTTGACACCTCTGAGTATCCAACTAGAATCTCCTACTGAGTTGTGGGGTCTAGCTTCGTCCTCTCCGAGGGGACATGAGAGAAAGTCGAACATCCAAAGATCCTGATATGCTCGACATCGGGCCTCCTGTCAGTGAAGGCCTCCTCAGGAGTCATCTTCCCCAAAATCCTATGGGGACTCTTGTTCTGCAGATAAACTGCAGTAGCACATGCCTCTGCCCACAAGTACAAAGGAAAACTCTGATCATGCAGCATAGATCTCGTTGCACCAGTAATAGCCCGGTTCTTCCTCTCGGCAACCCCGTTCTGCCGGGGGTTGTAAGGTAAGATCATCTGTCTCCTGATGCCATGCTGTGCACAGAAGTCTACAAATTGTCTCGAGGAATACTCTTCCCCGTTATCCGACCGCAAGACTTTGATCCTCTTTCCCGACTGGTTCTCCACAAGAGCCCTGAACTCTTGGAACCGTGCGAAGACCTCACTCTTGGCCTTCAGGAAATAGATCCAAGTCTTCCTCGAGTAGTCGTCAATAAATGTGAGATAATACTCACAACCACTCAAGGACTTCCGAGACATGGGCCCACACACATCTGTGTGTACTAAATCCAATATCCCAGCTGACCTGCTGTCACTGCTGGGGAATGATGCCTTGGCAAACTTGCCAAGCGCACACCCTCTGCAAACATCATGTTGCTCTATGCTGATCTGTGGCACTCCGGTCACAATCTCTCTCAGTCCTCCAAGAGCCCCATGATGTAGGTGGGCCATCCTACGATGCCACAACTCACACAACTGTCTGTTGCTTTCGCTACTAGCAACCAATGCAAGAAGTGGCTGAAAAAGTAATCGATACAGATCTCCCTCTCTCACTCCAATCACCTGTCCTGAGTCTATAGAGCAACCTCGAGGATATAAGAGTACCTCGGTGCCCCTAAATGTAACCTCAAAACCTCTGTCCCGGAGGGTGGAAACTGAAATCAAGTTCTTCTTCATCCCAGGGATGAAGAGAACATCAGTAAACGATATAGGTGACAAGTTCTCTCTCCTAAAAGAAACTGTGCTAATCCCAGCAACTGTGACAACTCTGTTATCTCCAAGAGTGATATCTATCCTGAGCTCGGTGTCTCTGAGGTCAGAGAAATGCTCTCGAATACCAGTAATGTGGCCCGATGGCCCGCTATCAATATACCAGATATGTGGTGAATACTCAATCGAACTGCAACAAACAGGAAAAGCACATTCCTGCTAAAACTGAGTCTAAAAGTCTGTCTCCTCTACTGTAGTCGTTGTACCACCCTTCTTCTTCTTCCTATTCGGACACTGTCCAGCATAGTGCCTGAACTTCTTACAAACAAAGCACTACACTTTGTTCATATCTCAACCCTGACCACTGCCCTGACCAGTGCTCTGACCACTGATACTCTCTGCTCCTCCTCCACTCCTCTGTGGCTGGCCCCCAGTCTTGGGACCTTGCCGACCACCCCAGTCGGCCTTCTTCTTGCCCTTTGCCCAAAGAGCAAGATCCTCCTCCCACCGACCCCTCTGTTGTTGTTGTTGTTGCCTCTGTCCAGAAGCCTCTGATGCTAATCTGATCTCCTCCTGGACGAAGTCATCCCACATCCTCTCCCATGTGGGTAAGGCCTCTCTGGCAACTATGCCCTGTATGAATGGACCCCACGGTTTGGTGAAGCTATGCAAAGC
>ML778335.1:348684-372522 GCA_009831015.1 Picea engelmannii
ATGATACCTCGGACCAATTACCTCATGGAGCAAGAGCCCTTTCTGATGCAAGCCCAATCCGGTAGTGATGGAGGCTGGTACTGCTGGCAGGACAAGTCTGGCTGAGAAGAAGAAGATGGGTCCTCCAGGACCACGCTCAGGTCACTCCTGCTCTCGGTACTCCATGTCTAGGACCATGTGGGCCTCGAGACATGATCTCCTAGTTATCCCTAGATATCGGGGATAACAGGGCCTTAGGTTCTCAATCCTAGCAAAGAATGCTTTCACAAACTTGGAAAACAAAAGCATATGAAGGAGAGAAACACTTATGTCTCCTTCCGAAGGTTTCACCAAGACAAGGTAACAAGCAACAAGATATTAATAACACTTTGAAATATTAGCAATGCCATGAAATTGCACCAATTACTTACTTCTTCAAGTTGCTAGGATAGTAAAATCCTAGTTGCGGAAATATATCATCCAAGAAAGTAAAGAACATCCACAAAAATCCTCCTCCAAAGATAACGCATGATCCAAGAGACATGAGAGAGAGGGAATAGTGAACTTTTCTAAAGTTGCCCCACTACAAATGACTAAGGAAATGATGATGAAAAATGAGATGAGCGCTCGCCTTATTTATAAGGAAACCATAGTGCTCCAAAAGTCACAAAAGTGAAAAGACATGTCTCTTAGTGGGGCCGACCCCTCAGATTTGCCTTTACAAATGATAAATAATATCAAAATAATACAAACATTCCCTCCTAGGTCACACGTGCGGTGATGCCATTCTCCAAGAGGGTGTGTGAGAGCCTCCCAAGGCCATGTGTCATCATCTCATGGTGTAATCATGGTAGAATGTGCATCTCCTTGTCTATGGTCATGTCATATCATCAATGGTACCCCAAGTGGTCATCAAGCCCCATCATCATCAAACCCTAAAATGTGACATCATCATCAATGGAGGGCCAACGTCTAGGGTGTAGGACACTGTGTCCAAGGTGGAGAGAGGTGTATCTCATTTCTACAAGGTATCCAACTATCCACTGGTGCAACGTCCTCAATCCAATGAGTAATAATCCCTCAGGTACACCACCCAGCATGTGGGCTTTCAGCCAATCTATGTGTCAACATGACCAAATCTGTCAAAATCAAGCCTATCTACCCATCGTCCAAGACATCGAAGATGTGAAAGCCACTATCTGAATGTATCAAGTCATTGGGTGACTCACTACTCCACATAACATGTGCCATATACTACAATAGAAGCACAACATCCAAGGTGAAATCCTAGGGCGTCCTTCAAAGAACCATGTTAGGGGCATCCAGATCAAAATAGAATATGAAATCAAGTAAACCAATGTTCAAAAGATATACTAGTCCTTAAATTATGCAAAGTAAGTTGTTACTTAAGACATAAGCCACATGAACAATTCATTTCAGTATACCCTTGTAATGTCTCCACTTTCGGACATCATTATATTACAAAGTGTTATGATGACCAAAGTAGCCAGATGGAGGTTATAGCTAGTACATGGACTATTGAGGAGTATTTTGGGGTTGGGCTTGCATCGTTCATCTTATTTCATCATTATGATCCATTCCGCACCGCTTGGCTTTGGTTCTGTTGCATTCCGACGATTTCTATGATTTTGAGTTATTTTGGGCTATAGGTTAATTAAATTCACTAAGGAGGTCATATTGGGCATAATACTTGGAGGAACCTCTTAGTGTAATAGCTCATTGGAATCAGGAGGAAAAACACTACAAGATAGGATGATGAGAAGTGACTTTCAATGGCCAGGGAAGCCACAAGGAGAGATAAGGTACTTTTCAAAGGTAAAATGGCTAATTAATTAATTAATAATTAATAAAGCAAAAGTCACTTTGGAGGGACAAGGTGAGCAGGAAGGATAAAAGAGAGGCAAGGGCCTCTATTCTCTCATTCATGTTGTTTATCATTTTGATATCTGGCTTCTAGCTAGTGAGCCCATGCACTTTGGGGTTTTGAGGGTTTTGACTTAACAAACCCTAGAGATCAGCTCTGTGGTGAAAGATTCCACCCAACTTGGTCCAAGCTTGGTCACGGAGGTGAAAGATTCCTCCCTCACCATTCCACATCAGACCTACTTCAGATACAGGTGGATTTGACTTCAGTTACGGGTTCAGAGAGAGGTAGGGCGTAGCTTCTAGGGTTTTCCAGCAGGAGGGTGCACCACCTTGAGGAGGATAGTTCGATCTGGGCAGAGGGAAAGAATTTCGAGGAAAGGGAGTTCTGGGTTTCATTTGTATGACATAGGGCATCATTTCTAGTTTATCCAGGAGAGTTTTATCTGACATTTGATTTACTAGAGCATTGGGTGAATTGGAGGAGAGGGGCGCACTTCAGAAAGTGGTTTCAACCATTTGATAGCTCAAACCTTCATTATTTTGCTTGGGACTTCACCAGTGAGGTAGCAGTGACCTGAACTATCATTTCAGTGGTTTTGGGGAGCATTGGAGGTCTCTAGGAGAGAGGCTGAATTATTGGGTCTTCAATTACCCAGTAGGGCGCAAACCAGATTAGGAGATTGTGCATTTGGTGGGTCAGAACCTCACCACTCATCCTGAGACTTCACCAGGGGTTTGGTATTGACCCAATCTACAGTTTGGCATCTTCTTTGGAGTATTTGGAGTCCTTTGGCAGTAGGGCCGAATTGTTGAGGGTATCCAGTCTTCCAGTAGGGTGTGACTTATCCAGTTTGGGGTTTGGAACTTCATACGACCCAAATCTCATCTTGTTATTCATTTATTGTAGCCAGGTGGCCTTTGGAGGCGTGTATCTTCTCTTCTTGATCTTGATTGAGGATCATCCTCATTTTGTTATGATCTCTTAGCTATATTGTACTAGATCTACAGATCCATTGTATCAGGGACTTCTTCTATTTATGAATAATATCAGATCTGAGGTATTTTGAGTTATCTCTTGTGTTGTTGATCTTGCTATTTGGTTGAGGTATGATCCATTGCTATATCTTCTTGATTATTGTTGCAAACACACATATAAATCATCATATTAAACCCTAGTGTAACCTAAAAGACCAAATCAACAAAGTGTTTGGCAAAATGCCACAACCAGAAAACAGTAAAAAAATCATGAAAAACAAAATGTTCTTGGCATCTTGGCTCGGAAACATTACAACCCTTCAAATATCACACCAACTCAACACTTTGTGTAAGTTGGCAAGTTTGAATATGGGAGGGCCGTCATAAAACCCTATTAATTGTGCCAACCAAAACAATGAAAGAAAAGACCTAGGTAGAGGGATATGTCCCAAGGGAAGCAGTGAAAGAAAAGAACCATTCAAGAGTAAGTGTGATAGTGGTACGTGTTGGGCTTACTTCATGGCTTATGGTGTCACTGAATCCATTTCTATGAGCGCCTTTATGGAGGGTGCGCCTTCTCTTGAGTTACCACTTTCTAATCGCTACGTTTCTCCAAACCGCTTTATCTACCTTTTTATTTGTCCTCTTATCATATTTGAAAGTCCCCTTTTATAAGGTTTCAAGCTATAGCATCACTACTTGGGACTAGGACGAACACAGAAAGGGTAGAGCTCAAGTTTGGACTGGCCTTTGAGAGTCCTTTTCTACCATTCCTTTCTTTCTTTAGCATCATTCTTTTTTTCTTCTACAAATAGCTGCAATCAACCGTTGGGCCTTCAGCCTCTCTTCTCATGAGAGAATGGACCATGACCCATTACGGAAGTTTAGTACACTACGATAGGCTCCAGGATGGAAAGTGTTAAGTATGGTGGGGAACGAAACGTTACCCTTGTGAGGGCCCCTCAATAGTACCCATTTTCCCTAGGCGATGACAACACGAGACTAGGGCATAGATGTTGGCCACCAAGGTGAAACAATTCAACAAGCATAACTTCGTGAGCCAATGATCCATTGACCAAACTCAACCAATTATCCTCATCCACATGCCTAGTAAATTAAGCACAACATTTCACATGAAAGAAGAAGTAACATACCTCACGGTGACGTTAGCTAACCATCTTGCATACACTGAGTTGACTAGATATGATGAGCTTAGTTGATCTATAGTAGAAAAGGAAATCTAAGGGTAGTTGTTGGGCTGCTATCTATGGACATGTTGATCATCATCATGGTCGGGATCATCAATGACACTAGATTTGCAAACTTTATTGATGCTCTAATATCATGATATAGCATAACTCAATTTAATTTTGACTTCAACTTCAACTATGATTTCTTACATTGCGAGTCTTCTTAACTTCACTTCACTTTGGCTCCAACTAGACTTTTCAAATAATAAGCAATGACATTGATATTTTGCTTACAATGATTTTACCAAAAACATGTCCTTTTATGAGGGGTGGATTTTGGACAACATATACCCTGCAAAGAAAAGCTCGGTTCCTTTTAAGAGGAGTGTACTTTGGACAAAATAGAGCATACCCAAAAACAAAAAATAAAAACTTGTAGCAAAAGACTATTGTGTACTCATTTTCCACCTTACTTTCTTCTTTCTTCCAATTATTACCTTATACTACACGCACTAAGCTATTTGTTTTCCTTTATAAAATAAAACTTCACCTTTCAAATGTTGCATATAGGATGAATAGCCCAAAATAATTAAAAAATACATTTCCTTGATTTGGCAATGATCCTCCTCTTCAATGACTTCTATCTTGACAACAATTCTTGATTATCGTCCTCTGCTTTGCTTTGATCTCGTGACTACTTCCAAGAAATAACACTCTAAAATTCTCATCGAGATTGTTTGCAATGGTTACCTAGTTTCACATCACACCACACAAGCCTCCTTGATGGTCTATTCCACAATCTATAGCTGTGTTTGATTCTACATGACCCATCATAATAGCCATATCTCTCTAATATTGTACATCCATACTATTTGTCTTCACAACTCATTCATTCGCCACGTAATATCACTCAATTATCTCGACAACAATGAAAATCCAACATTCTTGATGGGAAGAAATGAGAAAATCCCCCATTGTGATCCTCAAATAATCAATCCATGTCATGATTACAAATTATTGCATGTAAGTGTTTCTCCTGTGTCTCAGCACTTCTAGAAGGTAATATACTTCCAATCAAAATATCCCAGTTATACATTGGTGATATGAAATCTATCCTTATCAACCAATTACATAATGTTGTGAAAACTATAATACGCTCTAGTCATTTGAACAAGGTCTTCGGATTGGATGCTTCAACTGTATTTCTTAGTCATTCTTTGTGGATAAAATCTTCACATGCCATGCCAATACACTTCACACCCCACCAATATACATCACGTGTTGTTATTATAGCCCTCAAACCAATTGTATATTGTTATAACTTACTTTTCCAAGTATATCCCAAAAATATATGTGTGAATCATGGCATATGTAAGAACAAATATGTTCTATTGTTGAAAAACAATAATTTAAAAAATTATTTAGCATCAGTAATCTATAATGTTGTTTAACAATGACTTTTCATGGACATGAACAACGATTACAACTCTAATATGAATGATGATCCTTGAAGCATTTGCTTTGTTGACTTGCTTGCACATGCACTCTCCAACAGTGACAATAGCTCACCAAAGTGCAGTGCACATACAGTAAAACAGGTGTCGAACAAGAAACCATGTCTTTTGATTTGCAATAGCTCGTACAAATTGATTTCATTTTTTCCCATGAGATGATCTCTTGCATCAAAGAAATATAATGGCACCTTTCAACAATGCCTTTAAACGCATCTTCTCTCTCCAATGGAAATGTTCTTAAATTTCATCGTGCTCTTTAAAGGAGCACGCTATCATTCTACAAACTATTCAAATATTTTTGCAAGTAGGAACACCTTTGCAATCACAAACTTGAACATTCATAACCTTGCTCTGATAACAAATATTGGCTTTAAGACTTCGCAGCAAATAGACTAAAAAAACAAATCAAGCAAGGAACATCGGGAATTTACACTCAAGAAAGACCCAAACGAGAAATTCTACTCAATCATTTCATTCTAGGGTGTGCTTCTATTGTGCTATAGGTGCTTCTGTGTAGAATAGGTAACCATAACAATATGTCATAATAAGGCATTCAATTCAACCATCTCCATAAGTATCTCCAATAATCTCTCGATTCATTCTACGAAATCATGATCCCTAACTTATCTCATTTTCCTCATCTTTGATTCATACATAGACATTGTGTGTAGTCTACTTCATTACAAGTTAGTTATATAATCTAGACATTATTGATCACAAGTACGAGTTAATCATTCAGACGTGGAGACAAATACAAGTGGATATCCCATGCAAGGAGCTAAGTGTGTTATCTTTTTTAAATGTTTCATGGCACAATCATGAGCTACCCTACATATGACAAAGAGCTCTATATGAAGTGAAAGGAAACCATCATCCACATTGATCTTTAGATGCTGCAATATTTTCAAGCCCAAACTAAGCTACAAAAAACAAGACACTAAACGTGGATGGTATTTTTGCAGCAATTTCATCTTACCATCAAGTATAACAAGGGAAGTAATAATAAGTTGGCAGACATGCTTTCAAGGCCACCCAAAACTGAAATCACTACTTTGGGTACTCTTATGCACATGGAACTTTTCACCCATGATCCATACAAATAGAAATACGCAAAGGATGACAACTTCAAGGAGGCATTTCACGTCTACAAGGCCATGTTCATGAGTAAGGACATGACAGCAAGGCTAAGTATCATCCCCAAGATGGGTTGCACTACAAGTTGGATGAGCTTTGTGTTCTTAAAGGAAGCTTGTAACTTATCAAAGGCGTTCACACCTCCAAATTTGCAGGTCATTTTCAAGTTGGGAAAACAATGACCAACTGAAAAACGTACGTGTATTGACCTTGTTGCCTCCTTTATACACACTTGGGGTAACGTGGAAGAAATCTTCAATCCACTTAGTGTGTCCTTGGGGGCAAGTCTAGAGTCAAGGTGTTGTCACATGATCCTCGACTCCTCCGTCTAAGCCAACTCCTAGCGACGCCAAGGGAGGTAGTCCCTAACAAAATACTATGGCTTAAACTAATCTAAGAAAAACAATAGTTCTAGAAGTTTATTGTAAGTAAAGACAAATACATTAAAGCAAAGCTCGCATTAACAATTCATGATACTCGTTCACTCATTCATAAGATAAAAGCTTGTGAGAGAAGTTACTCAATACATAAGACAACTTGCACAAATATTGTAAAGATACACTTATCTCCAAGAAATAGATCACAAGCTTAATTAGATAGCCACAAATATAATGGATGAAAAATTAACTCTTGCCCATATGAAATTGTAGCAAATAAAATGTATGAAGATGAGACCAATGCCTTAAAGGTATCGTCGACAGTTGTTGTAACACGTGTTTTATTAGATTGTCTTTTTGAAAGTAGATTAATGAGGTAAATTTTATTTTCCTTGCAAAAGAAAATGTTTGAGAAACAAAAGTGTGGCCTCTCTAGAGGTTATCTCTTTGTTTGGAAATATGTTAAGAACTTACCGAAACCCCAAAGGCTTCACTAGTAAGTTCAATGAAGGTGTCGGAGGTCCAACATAGGGAGAACCTAGATCTCAAAGTTCTCGTTTGACTTCACACAATCCCTTCATGCGGTTTCCCTCACATTGAGATAACAACTATTGAGATTTCCTTAATTAAAAATACTCCGCACTGACCAACCCCAGTTCTGATGAGTTCCCAGGATCAAGCTCGCAAGGGTTCAGAGCATACATTGGGGAGTTGATGGGAAGGTTTATTTTAAAACAAAAGTAAATTGCTGAAAGGAAATTGCGAAAATTGAAAAGTTCTCTAATTACTAATCCGCACTGACCCGCCTCTTGCGAGGAGATGAGGGGATGGTTTATTTGCCAACTTTGAAAATGCAAAACTGAAAAGAAAACTAAACTAACAATTAAAGAATTACTTTTCCAAAATGAAACTAATCTAAGTGTTGTGGTTATGATTGGTTGATTCCTTTAGATTATGTGAGAAAAGAAAATGCAACAAACGAAAAGAGAAATAAGCACACCATCGATCCCCCTAAAGGGGAATACGAAACTGGACACTATGAGGTCCGCTTTTATTAAATCCTATTACAACTAAGAAACTAAGTTCTCTTTTATCTTTTTTAGAACTTTTGGATCCTGATAGAATGGATCAAAATTAAAGGAAATGATTACAAAAGGTTCTTTGAAGGTCTTGGTCTTCAAGGGTTCCAACTTGCACTAGGTTTTCTTCACTTTAGCTTCGATTTCGCTAGAGTTTCCCCTTGTTTTATGATGGACCTGCTAAAAACCAGAAAAGAATATTATTAGAAAATGATGAAAATTACTTTAAGAAACTAAATGAAAAAGATGAAGACTTACCCAAAAAATTCTGAACTTTTTCTTATGCAAAAATGCAACTTTTTAGGGATTTTTAGCAACTTTAAATGAGACTAAGCCATGCTCTTTAGGGTGTTTTTGTTTGCTTTCCTAAAACAGCAAGCTAAAAACTCCTAAGTAGCTAGATCTACGATGCAAACTAGAGCAACTTTCTACCTTAAGATTTTTGATAAAAATTATAGAAAATTTCAACAAAACTACTTAGATCTACTCTTTTGAATAAGAAAGAATTGAAACTAGATCTAAGATTCACATATGCAATACTAGACACTAAAATTGAACCTTCAAATCAAATCTAGATCACATGCAAGAAAGTACAGAAAGAGGAAGAAGAAATTTTCTGATTTTGGACTTCGCTTGAGTTTGAAATCCTTTGGGCTATGCGGTCCCTTTGGTATGAGGAAGTGGGAAGGATGTCTTCTTTCGAATTCTTGGACAAGCACTAGATGCAAGCTAGCTCTCTTGCTTCTCCAAGGCTTGGATCCTGCATGCTTCAAAGAAAACTTGCAAATACCTGTAAGACTTGGTGTTACCTACCAAGAAACTTCATTTGCACATTAGTTTAAGCAAAAACAACATATGCAATACAAACTTCCAATATAAGTAAACAAATGGATTAATTATGCAAACAAGCTAAAGAATCCACTCTAATTGTATAGCAATACCCTTACCATTAGCCAAATTCCACAATAAATAAATGCAAGAAATTAAAGCAACATCACCCCAATATGTATTCAACATCCATCCACACATGAGCACCATACACCAGTAGCTTGACCTCCAAAGTTTCTTATATTCAAATGCAAAAAGATATTACAACAATAGCAAGTCGCCCAAGATCCAACTAACTCTAAAGGAGGAGGGTCCGCATTGCTTTATAGTGATCTGGGTGAAGACTACAAGGTTAGGGCACATGGCAAGAGGGGAAGTGCACACTAGCTAAGTGAGGATGCGCATAGGATAAGGGAGGGATGAGTGGAGTGAGTGATAGGTGATGTGGAGTGAGGTGTAGTGAAGGGAGGTGAAGTGGAGTGAGTGGGTGAGGAGAGGGCGCGTTCCTCATTGGGATTAGTGCCCCTCACTTGCAAATGCGCCAACTATCTGAGAGGAGGTCGAGTGGGAGCATTGGGATCTCCTCCCTTGTCAACTCATCGAACCAAGTCGCCTTTACTAGGAGAAGAGTTCGTCACCTAAGTTTGGGACTCCAGAAATGAGGAAACATGTCCCCGACATGTTTGCTTAATAATAGCATGCTGATTTTTATTGATCTTTTATGCCTTTTTTACCTTTTTGAGAGAGAAAACCAATTTTGAATTAAAATCACTTTTTTTCCTCAACAAAGGGGGGTTAAGGGTTTAGGAGGTTCTCTAGCTTAGAAAACAAGCACAAACATGGCATACAACAACAACCGATGCCACTTTTATGACTTTATTGACTTCTACAATTAAAATTGTCTGTTTTACGAGAAATATTTTATGGACTGAAAACTTTAAAAAATCCTAGGGGGGACTTAGCGCAATTTCCATATGACTCAATAGATATGACTTAGCATGAATATATATACATTTAGACACTAGACATTGGATTTACCATGCCAAGGCCTAACCACCAACACATACTCCAGCTTTGGAGGTGATTTGAGTGAAAAAACTTAGAAAGTATAACTCGCCTAATTTCTTGGGCAAGAAATAATTAACAAGTGAAAAAAAACACTCTAGAGTGCATACTCGTGCTCAGGTCTTAGGTGGCCAAGTCTTTTAAAACTTTTCATGCTAAGTTCATTTATTACAATGCCCCCGAAGGGATGGAAATGCGGAAAAAGTTGGTCAAATAGACCAGTTGAACTTCTGAACACTGAATACTAAGAATTTGACTACTCAATATTTGGCAGCTCAACTGCAAGTTCAGCTAGTGCAACTCAGTGGATAATAGACCCAAAATGAAAAAATGTGTAGCTTAGTTGATTAGTGGATGCATACTTTGTTATACCAACAAACCTAGCAATTAGAAAGCAAGGTTTGTATCATCCCTTACTTGTACCGACTAGACCATGGGAGAGCACCTCCATAGAATTCCTGAGTGGTTTGCCGAAAATGAGGCAGTAGCATGACTATCTATTTGTGGCAATGGACACGATTAGTAAGTTGCGCATTCCAATGCCCTATAAAAAGACCATCAAGGGACAAGATGTAGCAATCATGTTCTTTGAAAACCCTTGGGTGCACATTGGGGTACCAAGGAGCATCATCTCAAACAAAGGTACTAGATTTCTCAATACCTTCTGGACTACACTTTGGGAGAAGATGGACACCAAGCTGAAGAGATCTACAACTTTCCATCCACACACAAACAAGACATGGGTTTACTTTTTGATGGGTTACAACAAAAAGAATCCAGGAACTTGCAATGAAAAGTTGATTTATATTGGGCACTCTTATAAAGAGTAGTCCACACTTCCACCAATAAGTCCCCTTTTAAAATTTCTTTGGATATTTGCCACCTACACCTTTACATATTGCATATTGACAACATGGAGGAGTGAAGGAAGACGCCACAGGAGAAGCATTTAAGGTTAAAAGATTCATTGACAAGATCAAGCAAATCAATTTTCAAGTACATGAGACATTGATAATTCAAGAAATCACATGCAAAGTACAAGGCACAACATGACTAGCATAGAATTGAGAAGACAATCAAGGCAAGAGACCAAGATTGGTTGCATTCAAAGTTCAAACAAAGAAATGCGACAAGGTCATGGTAAGAACATGAAGGCTCTATGGTACAATCCTTTTGAATTGTTGGAGCAAGTAGCTGATAATGCCTATAAACTCAGTCAACCTCCATACATGCACACGTACTCAATAGTGAATATGCAAAGATTGAAACCCTATCAAACTACCATGTTAGATCAGGGAAATGACAGGCAAGTCTTACCTAACATAGAGGACTTCGTACTAAAATCTCGTGCAATGCTAGCTAAGGAATGCAACTAGAACTCTAGTAGGTTGGTTAACAACACAACTCCCAGGCACAACTAAAGGGTACTCTAGTGATAAGGTAGAGGAATATTTAACTCGCCATCTTCAATACAAACTTTCCGAGAACAAAAGCCTCCCAAAATGGGAAGGTGTAGAAATAGGAGTCGTGGACTTGTAGGTCCAATTTAGGGGCATGTCCCATTTGGGGGATTTGGGGTCCTAAAACTTCCAAAATCTATTTGGGGGATTAAAAAATCCTTTTGGGGGTCAAAACTTTACAAACAAAGTTCACTACCCTCCAGCACTATTCTGTGCAATGCAAGCTTTCCAACAGTGCAAAGATCACCTCAATCAATATCGATATGAGGAAGTTATGCCTCCCACAAGTTGACCAATGCGTTTGACCACCATGGTACGAAGTGGATGCCACATCAACTCCCATTACTCACACATGTGGAGCTAATCACGAGTGGTCTTTCAATAAGATCCTAGAGGGTCTAAAACCCTAACCATAATCGAGAATTTGGACATTTAAAACACCTGACCCTAACCCTAGACGACTATTTGGACATGTTTAATATTGGCATGCTAGGAAACGAATAATTTCAATGCCTATTGTATTAATTTATTGTTCCATAGTTGAATAGAGCAAGGGAGTGGGATAGTCTAACCAAAATACAAGAATTACAAGTAGAGAAAGTACAAGTCTACAACAACCAATCCTAAGGCCAATCCTTTCACTCTATACAATGCAATTAAATATAACTAGTAAGAGCGAGACGTGATCAATTTATCTTAAAAAACATTGAATCACAAAGAACTTGTTACAATGCATTCGTAGATACAATATCCTTCCAAATCACAATAAGAATGTGGGCCACCAGGAAGGGCGTCCCCCCTTCCTTGGCCAACTAGTAGAAGAGGATCAGTATTCACTCAGACACTTCTATTGTAATATGATCTCGCCAGTCCTGGAAGCAAGGCGTTCTAAAAGTATGTACTATGTTAATTTCTGATTCATGTCGGTGTTAGTCAGTTTATATATTTGTAATAAAGCCTTTGCCGGTATAGTGAGCAAGGATATATCTAAAATAAGTTGTTAGTCAATTTGTGTTAGTTCATTGCTGCGAGAAACTAATCTCACCAGTTTAAATGCATAGAGCATTGTAGAAACAAAAGCAACAACTACCATTGTAAGAAGTTGCCCTGCATTATTAAAGGGGATGTTTTCTCTCTAATAGATTTGATGAAGTTCTTCCGAATCTTGTCTTCTCTTCTCTGTGTTTGCGTTTGTCTGTTGTGTGTGTGTGTGTGTCAGTTTGTTGCACACCAATGGACTGGTGCACCCTCTTTATTCATCGCTTGTATGCATGTTGGTCTGCGTTTTTATGAAGTGCGCATTGAGAGAACACAGTGCGCCCTCTTGGTGAGAGAATTCGCTGGTATTTCTGAAGTGCGCCCTCTTGGTGAGAGAATTCGCTGGTATTTCTGAAGTGCGCCCTCCATGAGATGAGTGTGCCCTCTCCTTCTACAATCTTGTAGCAGAACAGAATGCCTCTATATACATTGTCATTGTGATGAATAGATGATACCATACTATGCATGTCATTATAGTAGACAGCAAGGATAGTTGCCTTAGAAGTGGAAATTACAACTGATATTGGATTGTGATTTATAGAGATGAAGAAACTTTAAGATAAGGTGTGTTGAAAAGATGGCAAATGAGGCCAGCTCAATAGGTATAAACGTTGACCCATGAATGTTTTAAA
Organism: Picea engelmannii; assembly: GCA_009831015.1. Lineage (NCBI taxonomy): Eukaryota > Viridiplantae > Streptophyta > Pinopsida > Pinales > Pinaceae > Picea > Picea engelmannii. The sequence continues at coordinate 361,843 of ML778335.1, forward strand.
CTAACGTTGGTCCAGCAGTTATAAAGACGGCAACAGACTGTAACTTTCATGTAGGGCGGATGACAATCTTAATATAGGTCGATTTTTTCCATGTTGGAGATATTACACACACCTAGGATATTTTTTCCTTATTTTCCTATGTTTATTAGTCATTATTGACGGTCTCCTATTTTTTAGGAACCTCTCCTACATTCTAGGAGAACATTCTCTTCTGTTGACTAGCGGAGCAGAGTCATTCAGGGTAACTTTGGTTTTATCACCAAGTAACCTCGGGATCATCACCAGTAATGTGCACTTATGTTGGGATCATAACCAGGAAGGCACATTCCTTGTGCATGTTTGATCTCGTCCTCATTTCACTTCGGTCTGTCCAATTAACTGAACACTACATGACTAGTTGACTATGACTAGGTAGCAGTTAACTCCTATAACTGCCTGAGTGTGTCCACATTTCTCTAGACCACTACTATGGTGCATTAGTTGAGCTATACAGAGTATATCATGTGTATTTTATCACTCATTCATTTGGTTAATACAATTCCTATTCTTTTCTCTCCAATTTTTCTCTCATCTTCTAACCTTTCCAAGTTGTGTTTGTTCTTCTGCTAGCTAGATCTCTTGTGTAGGTACTCACCACATTTTGCATTCCAGACACATAATTGCCTTCTTTAATACTTCACAAACACATATTTTTCTCATATATAATTAAATGATGTTTTCCTTCTATCAAGTCTGTATTTTGTTGCCTTATTCTTCCATTCAGTGACCTTTGCAGGGTTGTAACATAACCAATGACCTTTGTAACATCTCTATCAGGGGCAGAACCTCATAATAAACATTAAGTCTATAAGGTATAATAAGAGAGTACGAATGAGGAGTGAAACAAACAAGTACTGAAGAATATCAAAGAGATTAAGGAGGACGAAATCTCATTGCAATTTCCTAAAGGTTGTAATGTCCCCATTTTGGGATATTATAACATTACAATATTTCAGAGTGTTATGCCTACCCAAGTAGCCAGATAGGGGTGACAAAGAGTTCGGGAGATATTGAGGGGTTTATTTGGGCCCGACTTGCATCAATCATCATCAGGGTCCATTCCGCACAGTTGCGCATTGGTTTCGTTGCATTCCGACGATTTCCGTAATTTTGAGTTATTATGGGTCATATCTTAATTAAATTCACTAAGAAGGTCATAATGGGCATATTACTTGGAGAAACCTCTTAGTATAATAGCTCATCGGAATCGGGAGGAAGAGCACTACAGGATAAGATGATGAGAAGTGACTTTCAGTGGCCGAAGAAGCCATCAGGATGGATAAATCACTTTTTAGAGGCAAAATGGTTAATTAATTAAGTGATATAATCAAAGAATAATAAAATAAAGTAAAAGTCACTTGGAGGGAAAAGGTCAACAACGAATTAGGGTTTCGAGAAGCTATAAAGGAAGGGTAAAGCAATCTAATTCATTATGCATTGTTATGATTTGATGTTGAGAGTTCCGAAAGGAGGAGGAGAGTCGACCTTACTGTTTTGTGGATTTCTGGAGGAAACCACCACCATTGATCGGTTTCGGTGTTGAGAGACACACCCTAGCCCATCGGAGATACCATCCAGGTATTTCAGCGTTCATTTCAGGAGTATTCATTGTGGAGGGCGCAGCTCAGCCAAGGACGGCGCAAGCTATTTTGAGGATTCGGAGATCTGCAATAGACCTGTGTCCCGATTGCAGATTCGTTCTGACCCAGTAGAGATCCAGCCAGGGCGCTTCCATTGAGCCATCTATCGTCAGATTCCGACGGTGGAATCTTGCAGATCAATCCATCCATCCGTTCAGGGCGCAGTTGTTCCGGACAGACATTTGGCGTTGCATGCAGGTGTTCCAGAGCAGATCCGGACAAACCCTTCCGACCCATTTCATCATTTGACGAGACGATCGTTTCGAGCCATATAGCAGTAGATTCCGACGGTGGAATCTTTTGGGGCCCATTCAGTGTCCCAGGAGGGGCGCAAACCCCCCAAGGGTCCAGATCTAGTGTCGTAGAGGTCCGATCCGAGTTCCGACAGACACCTATTCCAGTATAGAGACCAGGGCGCATCTATTGCAGCAGCTTCGAGCACATTCTGACGGTGGGTTCTTCAGGTCGAGTTTTCCAGCTGGTAGTGGTTACCGTATTTCTCCGGAATCGCACATTTTTGCCGATCTATCCGTGCATGCATCAGATCTGCTATCTTCTTACAATCACAGGTATTTTTTGTTGTTCGATTGTATTCCAATACAGATCCAGGAGATCTGACTGACGTCTAGATTCTATATTTCCAGTAGGCTATTGTATTTCCATGCTTGAACCGTTATTATTCATGATATTGAGCAGTTGACATTCTATACTCTTGCATGCATCCTTATATGATTGTTAAACCTTAAATATGCAACATGCACATGTAATAACCAACATGCACCGGCAATAACCAACATGCAACCACAATAACCGAAGTATATCTCAAACACACAGCTAAAACGCATCCAGAAACCCTCAGTGTATCAGATCTACACGCCAGAGCATTAGAACAGTAGCAAATATCTTGATCAGCCGGATTAGGGATATTTCAAAGGTAGACTTTCATGTTAACAAGTTCAACAGGGACCGTTTTTGCAGCCACTGTGAGACTGTCACTTCTACATAGCTTATATACTGAAAACAAACAAAGAGACATTCATCTATAAGAATATGCTACTATAGACTTTAAACCAGACACCATAAACCACAAATCAAGCTATCAAAAAATGCTTGTTTCTATTCACAAACTGTTTTTTCATGAACAAACAATACTGTCAGACCATTTGAAAAACATATCATACAAGAACAAGGCCAACATCAACATCACAAACTTTTAACTTTACCTTTACAATGAACACAGTGTCCCATTCCAAGCCTTTCGACTGCAGACAAACACAGAATTTTTAGCTATCTGCAATGACCACTAATTGAATCTATATAAAAAAGCACCTGGAACAAGATGCCAATATCGGCTAAATCAGTATACTTTTATGTCAAAACAGAACTAGAAAAATAGGAACCTGATGCATTGTAGTCAAAGTGACAGAGTTTCGGTTATGTTCTCTTCGACATCTGAAGTTCTCCATCTCCCTTGCAGACAGATAATCAAGAAAGACTTTAAGCACTGTCACACATCCCCCTTGATCATCTATATGAGTACCCCTCTCATCTGTGCTCATGGAATTTAAATGATTGCATAAGAAATCAGAAACATCATCCAGAAGGTACTCAAGAACCTGCACAAAATAACTGCCAACTATCAGAAGAAAAAAACTGCACACAAAATTTCAATTTATAAGAACAATAATGAACATTTATATCATTCAAAGATAAGCTCAGCTATGATAAGAGTAAGCTGCAAAAGAGGCAATATGCAGGAGAATGGAAATGGGTTGTGTTACAACAAAATCTAACACCCACAAAAGTGTAAAGTCCCAAGCACCAAGGTGTTAGCTTTCTGTAACTCAGGAAGCCTGCCCACTGTCACCTCAGCAGCCATTCCTCTCACTTTAGGCTAGCTCTACTCTAACACAAGGGGGTATCCCTAAAGAAGGATTATCAACACTATGGAGTGGGGGCTCAAGGTGAAAATGAAGAGTAAGACTTGAGAAGGAAAAGGTTGTTACAGTATAGTATAGTACATGGAAATGGAAGTGGACATGAGAAGGGGATATGCAGAAGATAGGAAATGGAGGAAAAGAATAAGAAAGAAAATTTGATGGGAAAAAACCAGTGCTTATCAATCTATTGGGCCAATGGAGTCATGAAATATTGCATGAATGAAAGAGCTAATTTGCCACAAGCAACTGCTTTGAGGTAGGCTATAGAGTAGACAAGGTTAATCTGCCACATTCCTACCTATGAAATGAAAGCTAGTTTTGATACATTCATCATTCAGTTACATACTCAAGGTAAAAGCAACTAGGTTTGATACATTTCACCTCACTGAAAATGGATGTGGAAAGCTAGACTTGGAGAGCTAGAGTTTCCAGTTTCCACTCACCGTACAAATATGAAGGTGCTGATTTAATTAGCTGAATTATTATTCCAATTCAACAACATGGTTTGATAGATGAAGGAAAATAATGCAGAAATAAAACAGAAAAAAACATCAAAAGAGATAGGTTCCTCACATTGACTATTCCAAAATGAATGGATTCCATTATTTGGCCTTCATATAAGTATGATAGCAAGGTAGTTTTTACAACAGATAAACAACAAAATTGAAGAACATAACAAGACCATACAACAAAATAGAGCAATACCTCACTTCTTCATTACTTTTCAAGGTTTTGGCATACAAAGGAGCTCAAACCATCACAATCTCCATGCTCCTGCTCTATCTCCTATCACTTCTCAATCTCTAGCCATATCACTAATCATATCACATTCCCCATCCCCATGAATGGAGAGAAAATTCCTCTTTATATAGCGCTAGTTCTATCTCTCTCAAAATAAAATACATTTTTCAACTAACTTCATACAAGTCAAAGAAATATAAAATAATGGACTAGTTGCTTCATCTAATCAACATTGACCATGTCATGTGGCCTCCATCCCTCTCCAAGAGATTTTGCTCCACTTGAAAATATGAAGTAATAAGCAAGACAAACCTCCAAGAGAGAGCGTGAGCTTCACTCCAAGGTAAGCTTAAATGTTCTAAACGATACATGGTCCACTAGGAAGAATTCACCAAATGTGCCCTCTAAGATACATGAATGAAGAAAACAACATGCCCTAGGGGAGTTCTCATCAACCACCTCCTCAAAACAGAAAGTGTGGTCCACAAAGTGCATGAGCATGTGTGCAAAGATAATCCTCCATGAAGTGCATGTTGGTCTCCAAGAGTGGTACACCCCATCACATGTGAAAAGGTGTGGAAAGGTGTGCAAGAACCAAGTCAATTAACAACCTCCTTCCCATGTGTGAACTAAAGTAGGTTGCTCCACACCAAAATCCATAGAAAAGTATGAAAGGCTTCCAAATAGGTGGAGCATTACACATGCAGAGCTAGTCAAAAGTCTTGGGACCTTCAACAACCTCCCAAAATAGAAGATTCTTCATGGTTGTTTTCTCCAATGTGCAACCACCTCAACATCATCAATCTTGACCATGTCAACTCCCCAACAAATAATAAAATATTCTCCAAGGTGGCTACAATTCCTCAAAGCTTGTGCAAGTTGATAGATCCAATGAAAAAAAGCAATCAACAACCTTATCCACTCACCAACTAAACAAGAAACCCAACAAATTCCCAAGTCCAAGAGGATAGCCCCTCCACTCAAGCAAAATATCATAAAATACAGTGATCAACCTTAACATGTGTGGCAATGATGCGGCATGCTCCATGAAAGTGTTGTAGGATCTAAAATAAGTTGTATCCCCTAGCAAAGCCCCACCATGGTACGAAGAGAAGAATAAAACATTAGGCTCCACCTAGGCTTTGTTAAATTTTTAATGGTGGCTCAAGCACATGTAGTTTCTTTTCAATTTAGCATGAACTTGAACCATAAACAATGCAGCAACAAAATAGCTGCAGTAAACCAAGATCACTAGAAGAATATACATGCAAAAGATACAAGAAGTTATACTAGGAAAAGCCTTCTCAACCAAGGGAAAAACCCAGCAACCTTTTACTATATTGCCAAGAGAAGAACTTTCACAACCTAAACCCTAGCACACACAAGAGGGTGCTCTACGACCAAGAAAGATAGCGCATAGAAAAGTTTGCACAAAATTTCAACTCACCAAGTTAAGCGTTGAGTGATGAGATATGATCCACAATGGGGATGTATCTCTCTTATAAATACATGACCTAATTCATCAAATAGACGTGTCTATTGGCACAATAGGGCCGACTTGTACAACTCGATAATATAATTAATCTTTTACACAATATTAATTATCTTTACACAATAGAGCCGACTTGTACCCTTTATAATACAAATTAGGGTTTCACAATAGTCTTACTCTTTGACAATATAGCAACGGGTCTCACACACATCCTCTAGTGCTCTGCCACTAGGGACAAGTCCACATGTGTTCAACCACAAGGGACGTCACTCTCAACAGATCAACTCAACTAAACCCATAGGAGTACGAACTAGAGAGCCATCTCAAGTCAACTCAACTAAGTCCATAGGAGTACGACAGGAGACCATCTCAAGTCATCTCAACTCAATCTAGAGGAGCACGACAAGAGACCAACACACATCAACTCAACTCAATCCAGAGGAGTATGACTCAACTATCACATAGGCGTTCTCACAGATCATCTCAACTCAGTCCAGAGGAGTATGACTCACCTATCACATAAGCGTTCGCACAGATCATCTCAACTCAGTCCAGAGGAGTACAGTCTGGAGAATGTCTCATGAAGTTGCAATCATCAACACTCCCTCTCAACTAGGGAGGCATTCTCCACCAGGCCAAGTCTCTCACGGAAGTACTCGAACCTCATCCTACTAAGCGGTTTGGTGAAGACATCTGCAACTTGCTTGTGTGTAGAAAGGTATTGCACATGTATTGCTTTCCTCTGCACCATATCTCTGATGTAATGGTATTTGATCTTGATGTGTTTCAATTTATCATGAAACACAGGATTCTCTAAGAGCTTCACACAGCTTTGTTTATCGCAATGAATAACTATGGAATCCACCTCATGTCCAAATAAGTCTGCAAGGATCTTGCGAAGCCACACTGCTTCGCGGACTGCCACACATAATGCAATATACTCTGCTTCTGCAATACTCAAAGCCACAAAAGTTGTTTCCTATTGCACCAGAAAACCATGGCAGATCCCAAAGTAAAGCATCAACCGGAGGTGCTCTTCCGATCCATTGTGCTCCCTACCCAATCTGCATCGACATATCCCTGCAATCTCATATCTACACTGGAGGCATATCTCACTCCATAGCCAACTGTGCCTCGTAAATATCTCGACACATGCTTCGTTGTTATCCAGTGTGTCTGTCTCGACTGACTCATAAACTGGCTGAGTACACACACTGCATAGCATATATCGGGTCTGGTGTTAACCAGATACATCAATGATCCAATCAATTGTCTGTAAAGATGTGGATGAATCTCGCCTGAATCCAAAGAAGTCTCCCTCAGTTTCTTCAGATTCATCACCATCGGTGTAGGCATGGGCTTGCAATTTGTCATCCCGAATTTCTTCAATATCTCAACTGTGTATTTCCCTTAACTCAGGAGAATCTCATCAATCCTCTGCCACACTTCTAGTCCCAAGAAATAGTGCATCATACCAAGGTCCTTCATCTAGAATTCAGAAGCCAATGCACATTTGCATTCAACAAGAAGGCTTTCTGAACCGATGAGGAATAAATCATCAACATATAGGACCAAAATCAGGCACTCATCACCAACAATGGAGTAGTATAGGTTGGGATCAGAAACACTCTTATTGAAGCCCAAACTCATCAAGTATCCATCAATCTTCTCATACCATGCACGAGGTGCCTATTTTAGTCCATACAGGGATTTCTTCAACCTACACACATGAGACTCCTTCTCATGTATCACGAATCCATCTGGCTACTCGATGTAAACTTCTTCCTTAATTTCTCCATTGAGAAAGGTTGTCCTCACATCCATCTGATGTAGTCTCCAACCCATGGATGATGCAAGGGAAATAATCGCACGGATGGAAGTGTACGGGCAACAGGAGCAAATGTCTCCTCATAATCTATTCCCTCCACATGAGAGAATCCTCTAGCCACAAATCTTGCTTTGTACTTCTCGACACTTCCATCAACTGCATGTTTGATCTTATAGATCCACTTGGAAGTCACTACAGACTTCCCTTTCGATCTCGGAACAATATCCCACACATCATTCTTCATGATGGACTGATACTGTTTGGTCATGGCATCTTGCCAAACCTACTGACTTGTTTCTTCTCCATGACAAGAAGGCTCAGTATCAATGATGTGGCTCATGGCTGAAACATAGCTTGAAAATCTCTGTGGTCTCTTGCTCTCTTGAAATGTACCACGAGGAGTTGCTCGTATTTCTTCCTTCTACAGAGTCTCTCGAGCCCATGCAGGCCTCTTCTGGCCTATTGCAATGTCTCTGGGAACATCAACTGGAGCTACGGAATCAACTGGATCAATTGCATCAGTAATTGTCTCCCTCTGAACAGTTGAAGGGGGAGAAGGTATTGTCTCTTCTTTCTTCTCGCTGTCAATCTCCATATGAGATTCTCTGGATCTTCGAAAGGCTATCTCTTCCTCAAAGGTGACATCTCTGCTAACCTCGATTTGTCTCTGACAAGGGATGTAGATCTGGTATGCCTTCGAAGATTCACTTTACCCCACAAATGTACCCTTTCTGCCTGAAGGGTCTAGCTTGGTCCTCTTTTCCTTGGGTACATGAATGTATACTGGACACCCAAATATCCTGAAGTGTCCAACCTCGGGCTTCACTCCGGTGAAAAATTCTTCGATAGTCATGTCCTTCAAAATCTTATGAGGACTCTTGTTCTAAACGTACATAGTTGTCATGGATGCCTCTGCCCACAGAATCATAGGTAGATTATGATCATGTATCATTGCTTTGGTTGCCTCAACAATGGATCTGTTCTTCCTTTCTGCAACCCCATTCTGCTGAGGGTTATAAGGAACAATGTACTCCCTGTTGATCCCTGCCTCAATACAGAAATTTGGCCTCCCGTACTAGGATAATAACCAAGATGGCCTCTCGTAGGGATAACAATCAAAATGGCCTCTTGTACTAGGGATAATAACAAACCAAAAAAAATTGGACTCCCGTACTAGGGATAATGGTCCAAGTCATGAGGGCTCCCATACTAGGGATAATACCCTTCATTATCAAATGCAAGCTACTTACAGAGTAATGATGAAATCAAATAAGGAATGTAATACAAAACTTACCTTAGTCTAGTTTACTCCTGAGTGCAGTCTGCCCATAGACGATCAAACTGAGGTAAATTTGCTCTTCCACTGATACTTTGAATGAATGGTTCCCAATGGCTTGGAAGAGCATTAAGAGTAATCATGACAAGCTCTTTGTCTGTTATGGTTTCTCCAATGGCACCTAACTGACCTCTGATCTCTGAAATCTTCATGAAGAAGGTAGTAATGGTGTCATATTTCATCATCTTGAGATTTTGAAGTTGATGTTTCAATGTAAGAGCTCTGTTAGTGTTGTTGCTCTCAAACATCTTCAACGCATCATACATTAGATAAGTTGTCTTCAAGGTAGAAATGTGAGGTAGTAGATGATCTCTTACTGAGTAAATGATTATCTTCCTAGCTTTGACATCATATGTCTTCCATTCAGCCTTCTCCTCATCGGTTGTTATTCTTGGCAGAGTTCCTTCTATCAATCTCAATAGGTCACTCTCTTCTAGAGTGATGTGTAATCTTGACTTCCAGGAGATGAAGTTGCTTGATCCATCAAGCCTATCTTCCACCAAAGTTTTGTTCCCCATGGCTTGCAAATTCTTTACAAACCCTAATGCCTAGGCTAGAAACCCTAGCTTCAAAAACCTTACGGCTAGGCTAGGCTAGAAGCCCTAGGTTTGATTGGACTTATGACTGCCAACAAGAAGCCTTGGAGAGTCAAAAGAACCCCAGCGAGCTGCAAAATTCCCCAACGACCTGCAGAAACCCTAGAATCCGAAATCTGCAGAAACCCTAGAAACCCTAGGGCCGAAAATCCAAATTTCTTCAATTTTCAATTTGAAAGTTGCAGGTGATGTGTTGGACTAGGTCATACTTGCCTGTGAAGAATTTGTAAGTTTTAAACCTGTGAAGTAAAGCAATGCATATAGATTTTTTAAGCAAAACATAAAATAACCAATGGCTCATACACATAGTACACAGAGATTTATACTGGAAACCATTAACCGGGAGAAAACCTTTCAACTCTTCATTGTATTAACTTCACCATTCACCATACAATATATATACAATGTTTTTAGGAATTCCGTAGATACCAAAACCCTAATCCCTTAATCCAGGATTAATTTAGAAAACCGCTAAAAATAGCAAATACCGCCCAAAAAAAAAATTTGTCAGATGCACTAGAGGGATCGTCGGACGCAGTTGTCGAATCTGACGCACCCACACACACACATGCAAAGAATATTCTCTCACTTCTTGTTTTCTTTGCATCTAGGGGTCCACAGGATTATATAGTCAACAATCCAGGGAAGCAATGCCCATCGTTACTCTACACCAGGAGAACTTTTTTGTGCTCACAGACTTTGTCAATGAATCTGCAACATTCTTCAAAGTGTCAACCTTTTCCAGCAACACCTTTTCTTCAACCATGTCTCTCACAAAGTGATACTGAACATCAATATGCTTTTCTTTGAATGATAAGTTGGGTTCTTTGCCAGGAAGATTGCACTCTGACTGTCACAATCTAATCTCACTGCTTGTTGTACCAACCCAATACCTGAACACAGTCTCTGTAACCATACTACTTCCTTGCTTGCATGAGTGGATGCCATGTATTCAGCTTCTGTAGTTGAGAGTGCCACTACAGCCTGTCGTTTTCTCTTCCAACTGATTGCTCCTCCAAATAGGTTAAACACATACCCACTTGTAGATCTTCTGCGATCCAGATCTCC
>ML778335.1:431811-445962 GCA_009831015.1 Picea engelmannii
CCTCATTCTCATTTGTAAACATCTTATATCTTATCATATCATATCTTATCTATTCATTTATTATTTACAGTCCTATATGGATTACTTTGTTATATTCCAAGTATTTTGGATAATTCTTGTGTGAGCGAACTTTGTTCGTCTCAAAAGTACTTTTTAAAGCGATGCTTTATTTTTTCCACCTTTTCTGTAATCCTTCCAATTACCTATCAATGTCACCCAATTAATATCAAGTTAAAATGTTGACACCACTTCGGATAGGAAACATGTCCATCACCACACCACGATCACTTACACGACCATGGAAGACCACAAGGGTATAACATCTAACCACAAGAATTTAACTCTACTCACGAGAATATCACCACCCCTACTTTAACAACCAGTGAAACATGCGTTGACACTTTTGCCATTACTTTTAGGATTTCCTTCCTTGGCAATTGTTTGAGCCCATGAACCTTTGGATACTTTTACTTTAGTTGTAAGACTAACCACTTGTTGTAATGTTTATAGTTCTAATGCAGTCCATCCGCAAGTTGACATCAACATAAAAGACTCTATTTGGCACCTAAATCATCTTCAACTTGTCCTAATTACTAAACAACTCTACCCAAGTTGACTTTGACTTGGCTTGCTGATATGGCAAATCTACCCAAGTCAAATTGGCTCTATCAACCCACAATTCTACCCAAGTCAACTCAACTATGCAACTCAAATTAACAACTCAACAAAGTCAACAATGACTCGATCAATAGATAAGTAAACCAACAAAAGCTCAACCATCATGATAATGGTAATGGTAAACTTTGTACAATAAAGTGGAAGTTATTACTTGCCAAATTAGTTCTCTATAATTGAAAACAATTATAATTCATCCATAACTTTATTATACAAATACCCTAGATCAATGGAGTACTTAAGAAAAGCATTGTGACTCCTAGTGTTAACTCTATACACAAATAGGTGTGGTTTGGAAATTTGTTTGGCCTCATCACCTAAGGGCTTGCAATGACAAATCAATGCCCTATCCATCTCCTACGACCTTTCACAATAAATGGGTAAAGATACATTAAGAGGAAAGTAATGAAAAATACTTCTAATCAGCACGAAGAAAATATATGTAACAGAAAGATAACAGAACATATATGATATGAGTGTTATCCCCATTTTGTAGGATAACTAAGGAGATGATGTCTCGAGGCCCTCAAGTTGCAGATATGGAGTGTCGAGAGACGACATGACTAGCAGTATCCACTTGCACATATGGAATCCTACTCTATCACCATAGTTTGGATCCATCATCAGCGCATCCACAAAACCAGCTAGCTTCTGGAAGGCACATGGGTCTTGCTCCATGCGGTACAAGTCAGGTATTGTGGCAGGTAAATACCTTAATATTTGAGGCATTTAAACATGTTGTATTGAAGCTACTTTTGATTATAAAACGCCTGCTTGGACATTATGATTTTGACCCTATTTCACCTTGGTGAGTGTCATCGATTTCCTAGTAAAAGGCTAACTTTTGGGGAAGGGATGCAACTGGGGGTCCCCTGAGGGGTCATCGTACCATTCCCGACCATACTTATCACCTTCCGCTCATTGCATTCTCATCACATTGGCCTCTTCTAGGCCCTTTGACTTTAGTGACCCAAGAAGGGCATGTACCTCATTTCATGGGAAGAAGGGGCTAAAGGCCCAGGGGGATGGCGACTGGCAAAAGATAAAAGCCTAAAATTTAACCCTCTAGATGCTCGCCCAAACAGGTCTTGAGACTCTTAAAAGAATTGAAGGCCTGCAAAAGATCAAACACATAATAAATATCATGCTTTAATGAAAGACTAACACTAGTGTGTTACAACACTTTGATGGTTACCCCTATGGCAATTTTTGGACCTCTTCTTTCAAGTGACACTGTGTTACTTCCCCCCAAGCTAATCGATTCACTATTGGGAGTGCACACATGTTTGGATCATTAATTAATTAATAAATGGAAATAAATGGACTTGGAAAAAGGTTGCATTGAAGAAGAAGGTGCAGCACACCCTCTACAAAGGCACCCATAAGTGAGATAATACAAGCCCTTGTATGTCATGAAACTCATTGACCTATGAAGTCTAACCCCCTATCCACCTCATCATCCACTACATGACCTTGAAAGGGCGAGCACTTGTTTAATTTGAAGCAGTAGTTTTGATGCACATGTTTAGGTGCCTTGTTTAATAGAAGTGATTTTCACTTGCCATGATACTATGACTTGAGATCCTTGGAGGGCGTACCTATTTGTTTTGTAGGACCTTGTTTGGTGGACATTTTTGGAGGAACAAACCTAGCTTGGGCTTCCATGGGACTTGAAGCCCACAGGTTGGATGCCAAGGGCCCACATGTCGGATCACGATGACTTGCCTTTGGAGGCCTAGAAGACAACTTGGATAACCTCACCATGCCCTCACAAGTCAAACGACTTGCTTTAGAGGCCAAAAACGTCACCTTAAGGGGCTTGACGTCGTGCTTGCAGGGGTTTTGAGTGGTGATGAGGACATATCGCACGTTTTGAAGGAAGGAAGCTTTGAGCCATGAGGAAAAGGCTTGGATGAATGATATGTGGCCTTTGGAGGCCTAGCCATGCATCCCCAACTCTAGCGACTTGCTCCAAGTGCCAAATCCTTGCCCTAAACAGGGGTGACGTCTTGTTTTAGGGTTTCTTTCATGTGCTAAAGTGTAAATTAAATATTATTATTTGTGTAAAGGGGTAAGATAAAGGTTGTTGACCCCTTATCTTATGTTTTACCCTAAATTATGTGGACAAACTATGTTTTAAACATTTTGTATCAATAGAAATCATGTGAGTCTCATTTTATAACATAACTCTTCCTCTTGTGAGAGGATATTGGCTGAAATTTGCGCCCTTCTTGGGAAATTCTCTTCATCTCTTTTGGTTACTTTCTCTTGCTATGGTTTATCTTTGCTATTGGTGGAAAAAGTGATACGCTATCTCTCTTGGAGTATGTTTCTTGCTTTATGGTCGATATTTCTTGGTTAAAGGAGTTTATCTTGTTTATTCTTGCACTAGGTAAGGAATCCATTTTGTTGCTTCTTTCTTGGTTACAAGTCTAATTTGCTAAGCCTCTTGGGGAGTATAAGTGCATACAACCCTACCAAGGCCATCATTTTTGTCTTGAAATAAGTTGTTGCACAAAGAAATACTAGGAGTAAAAGGGTTTACACCCTCCTAGGGTTTTCTTTAGCTAGTTTTGCTTAACTTAGGGAGTAAAAGGGCTTACACCCCCAAAGAGGTAGCATAACTAGCTCTTTCTCTTTTAAAGACTCCATACCCAATAGTTAAAGGCACTAATCTCTTGCATTGGAGAAATAAATCATTGCATTGGGATATGTAAAACTACGAGATATTGGAATTGTTCAAGTTGGAATTTCTTCTACATGTTATAAGCATTCTTGTAACCTAAGAGCGTCTTCTTTTAGCCAACCAATTTGCTGTTGCAATAAGTTTAATGCTACAGCCATTAGGGCTGCAGCAAACACTAAACACTTTCTTGAATAACTCACAATTCAACCGTTTGAAGTTGCTAATAATTTACCCCGACAATCTACTAGCCCTAGCGCATCTTTTGGGTGCATTACTTGTGATTTTTCGTGGCTGATTTCTTTGTTGTAACAAGTTGTTTCCTACAGCCATAAGGCTGCAAAAATATCTCTGCAATACCTTTTATTACAGCCTTGTTTCATTGTTGAAGTCTTATGCTTTTCATACTTGAGTAATACTAGCATTTATCTAGCTTATCTCTTGCATCTTTCATTGGACTTTTAGCAATTGTTTAGCACCTTTAACAACTATCTTCTTGCTGATATATATATATATATATACTGCTGCAATTGGAGACAGCAAGCTTAACTTGCTTGTCCACCTAACATAATTACATGCATACTTGGATTTTATTGTGTCTCTGGCAGGTACAAACACCATTTGGCAAGTCTACTACGTTGTGGCATATCTTCCACCATCTACGAGACTATTTTCAATCCCTTTACACTCTCCATCATTGACCTATAGGGAGACTTTCTTTCATCTTTTCACTTTCCATCTCTTTCCCCTAGGGTCACCGGGATTCCCCCCTTGAAGTGATTTCCTCATCTCTAAAGTGACGGGAATACCTGCCTAAGGTGACAGCGGGTAGGTGTTCTCTTAGTTGTCGCCATTTTGTGGTTGGGACGGGCTTTGCCCAACCTACAACTTGTGTGATAACAATGACTCAAAAGCACAAACTCTCAAACAAAGAGGCTCTAAAAGGCCTCTAGAGTCTAGGAAAAAAAATGCTACAACAAATAACTACATATCATCAAAATCACTGCCTATAATCGAATCCTCAACAATCAATATCACCCTCTAGGCACTAAAATAACATAGAAAAAGCTTAACATGCCTAATCAATGATTTTGCTTGAGAGAAGGGTACATTTTCACTAGGGTCATGAAAGAGGAGTTCAACAATCAATGCAACCAACATCAAGGTACATAGAGGGCTTTTTGTTCTTGATCAAGTACCAGTTCCATACCCTCATACAAGATAGAATCTAGTGGAAATATTGCAATTTTACCAATCATCAAATCCTACATAGTAAAAACTGTTACGTCTACTAAATTTTGAATGGGATCTAAAATTATACTTTCTCCATATGTAGTCCAATGAGGTTGGAACCACTCTCAAACAACATGAAAAATTTAATGGTAATGTTACAAATTTAGTAAAAGGATAGAAAAGGAAAGGTAACGGAGAATGTCAACTTTTACTTAACATTTAATATTACAACTAATTACTAGGGTTAGGTTTTGTAGGGACCTAGGGTTAGGTATTTTTCTTTCCCTTTAAGTAATTTTTTCTTTTTGGTTTTTTTTATATTAAGATTCAGTGGTCCCTAGCTAAACCGTACAGAACAAGCCTTAACAGGTCCAAAACGCCGAACCGGATCGATACAACAATGACACTGGTTAGACCAGTCGGTTTCGATAACAATGGATGACACTTGGCATTCGTATCACACGTGGCATAATGGAGAAGGACATTATGTGGAGCACTCCATTTAGAAACATCTAGAATAGCTACTTTTTGTCCTCCTTCCAAACAAATCCAAAGATATTTCCATAAGAGTGCCCAGATTACCACCAAACCAATGTCAGTAGATAAATATTCAGGGAGTTACGATGTTTTCAAATTTGCAGCCTCAAAACCCTAGCTGCATTTGACCATTTCTAATGGAGAACTCCACCTTTTCTTCAGTTCTATTTCTATTTTAGGAAGAGAAAGATGCTAGATGGTCATTCTTGGAGAGCACCCAAGCTATGAAAGTCATATAAGGGACAACAATGACTAAATCAAGCACTACTTTGTGCATCTCTTTAGCCTTAATTAAGAGTGCCTAGCTTGAAGGAGGTTTCTAGGCCTTTTTTATGTATTTTAATGATATTATTTTCAAAAGGTTATTCAAGGAGTTACGATGTTTTCAAATTTGCAGCCTCAAAACCCTAGCTGCATTTGACCATTTCTAATGGAGCACTCCACCTTTTCTTCAATTCTATTGCTATTTTGGGAAGAGAAAGTTCCTAGATGGTCATTCTTGGAGAGCGCCCAAGCTATGAAAGTCACACAAGGGACAACAATGACTAAATCAAGCACTACTTTGTGCATCCTTTCACCCTTAATTAAGAGCGCCTAGCTTGAAGGAGGTTTCTAGGCCTTTTTTATGTATTTTAATGATATTATTTTCAGAAGGTTAATGGATCTAGAATTACTCAATAATATTTTATCGTAAAATGATTGAGAAGATACTCTATAACAGGAACAGAGCTCTCATTTGCAAATGTATGGTTGCATGAATGGGATTTCCCCTCCAAGCCTAATTGAAGATCTCTTAGAAATGCTCGCCATCATGCATGCCTTGGCGAAGTTTAGACAGTACTTGGTAGGTGGAAAATTTTTGGTTAAGACGAACCACAACAGCTTGAGGCATTTTCTAGGGCACAAGGACTTGAATGAAAGGAAACAAAAATGGGTTAGCAAACTATAGGGCTATCATTTTGACATTGAGTATGTAAAGGGAAAGAAGAATGCAGTTGCAGATGCTCTCTCCAGAAAACCAGAAGTTTTTTAGCTTTTCACTTGTAGAGGTTTTAGCTGACTGGAAATCTCAACTCTTGGTGGAATATTCCAAGAACAAATTTGCTTGTGAGGTAATGGATCGCAGTGTGCAGGATGACCAATACAAGGTGGTGGATGACATCATCTACTACAAAGACCGTATATACTTGGTTCCAGAATCTACACTCAAGGAGAAGATCACGGAGGGTATGCACAATACACCATTGGAAGGGCATCTAGGAATCGGGATACCTCAAAACCCACAGGCAGATCAGGGAGAGGATCACTTGGAAGGGCCTCAAGGATGATGTACTAAAGCATGTGAGAGAGTGTGTGACATGTCAGCAAAACAAGTTAGAGCAGACCCATCCTGTTGGATTACTACAGCCATTGTCCATTCCATAGCAGAAATGGTAAAGCATATCAATGGACTTTATCACTCGTTTAACAAAGGTTCAAGGCAGAGACTGCATATATGTAGTGGTCGATCGATTGACCAAATTTGCACATTTCTTTTCCATATCCTCCGAGTATAAGGCAGCACAGGTAGCGGAGTTGTTTTTCAGGGAGGTATTCAAACTCCACGACTTGCCAAGGTGTATTGTCAGTGACGGGGAAACCAAGTTTCTTAGTGCATTTTGGCAGGAGTTGTTCAGACTGGCTGGCACAAAAATGACTCCCAACACTAGTTACCACCCTCAGACAGATGGACAGACAGAGATTGTGAACAAATGGCTAGAGGGGTACTTATGTAACTATGTGTTCGGGCAGCAGAAAGAATGCGTTAAGTGGTTGCAATTGGGGGAGCACTGCTATAACACCATTTATCATATGTACATTGGCATGGCACCATTCCAACCATTATATGGTTATGATGTTCCTTCTTTCGTTGAACTAGCGTTTAGAGATAGGAGGGCTCCCAAAGCCAAGGACTCGATCTAGGAGAGCCAAGACATACTCAAAGCTCTCAAGGACAATCTATAGACAGCCCAGAATCAACAGAAGGTATATACAGACAGGCACAGGGTCGAGCGTACTTTCGGAGTGGGGGACTTGTTATTCTTGAGACTACAGCCATATAGACAGTCTTCCTTGAAGAAAAGTGGAGCAGAGAAGCTTAAGCCATGCTTTTATGGACCTTACAAGGTGATTTGGAGAGTTGGTGAGGTGGCTTATGTGTTGTAGTTGTCGGAGAGGAAAAATTCACAATGTACTTCATGTTTCATGTCTCAAAAAGGCATTGGGACAACAGGTCATCACTTCAGTCGAGTTGCCTCCCTTAGATGAGGAGGGACAACTAGTATTGGTTCCTGAGGAGGTATTGGAGGTCAAGGAGAGAAGGCTGAGAAACAGGGTGATCTGAGAGTACCTCATCAAATGGAGAGATTTACCAGCAGAGGATGCCACGTGGCAGAGTGACCAAATCTTACAGCACCCAAATTTGCAGTTGCTTGAGGACAAGCAATCTCAAGGAGGGAGGATTGTAATGTCTCTTTCCAAATGAGTCCTCTAGGAGATGGATGAAATAGCCTAAGTAATTCCCGTGGGCTATAGTCAATATGAAAAAAGGGAATTAATTATTTATTTAATGTCATCAGAGCGGGAATTAATTAATTTTAAAAAGTGACATTGAGTAAATGGTAAAAAATACGCTTAAGTGACTATTGAGAATATGAAAAGTCACTTAAACTTATTAAAAGGTAAAATGGTCGCAAAAGAGTCAACAAAAGAATAAAAGTGGAAAAAGAGGGCACCCTCTCTCATTCTTGACATGACATTTCCTAAAATCACTTTGAGAGAGCTCTTGGTGGCTTGTGAACTCCTGGGACGAAAACCCTAAGGGAGATTTCAGATATTGGTTTCAGTGGTGAGACTATCCACCCTAGCCGGTCCATTTGAGTAAGAGATCATCCAGATTTCTTCAGTGTGCTCCATTGATAATAGAGTATTCTTTGCGGATGTGTTTCTTTCCATAGGTGGCTGAGTTTTCTTGGAGGTGGCGGCTGAAGTTGAACTTGCAAGAGTTGAACTGCTTGAAGAGGCTGAGATAATTGCTTGCTGGGTTATATTTTACAGCTTGGGTCGAGTTCCTCTTTAGTGGGTCGAGTTGTTGACTGTGGGAGGCTGAGTTCTCATAGCAAAAATCATGGGCCTTCATAATAAAGCCTTTTCCTGTGAAGCTGGGCGCTTGGTGTGGCTAAGGGGGGCCAAGTTATTCATTTTGTGGGGCAAAATCCCTTTGCTGGGTGCACTACTTATCTTGTGGGATGAGTTACTCTGCTGGCCTGTGGTTATTTTACTTGACCAGCATATATATTTGTGTGTGGGAGCGTTACTTCAAGGAAACGAGTTCTGGAAGGATTTATTCTTCTCTTCTGGGCCGTGTCTTTCACTGTGGAGGCTGAGTTAACTGTTGGAGACAGACGTATTCCTGTGGGTTGCTTTATTACCAGTTTGGTACGAATTTGTTACTCCTAGACTGCTGTTCATCAACCATTATAATCACTGTAGCAGAAATATTTCAGATTTGTCCATCTTTCATTTTCATTGTGTATCTACATACCTATAGGCAGCGCCTACCTCATGAACAGCTCAAAAAGTTTATTTTTATTTACTGTGTGAAATGAAGGCCATGCCTGTAAGCTATCTCACTGATATATCAGTCCAGAAATAAGTAAATAAAGTAGCCTTATTTATTTCTGCATATTCTTGCATGATTACATTATTGCGGTTATAGTTTGTGTCAATATTGTATGTCATAAACACAATAAAAAAAAGATGTCCAAACTGTTGTGAAAAAACCTTGTTAATGCGCAAACCATATAACAACTACAGTAGCAACCATTTGGCACATTAGCTATGCAGCAATTCAAGGCAAAATCCAAGGAAGATAAGATTAGGAATATTACAGGCTGAAGTAAAACCCTCCCTAACTCTTGATGTAACCTTGGATAATTGATGAAATTTGCAGCTGGAATTTTCTGGTTATAGTTATTCATTCAATCTTCGAGGTCTGTTGTGACTATGAAAAAGATAAGGTGTGGTACGTTATGACTCCTTGATCTCAACATGAAATCAGATTTGAAGATATGATATGTTGTTGGCTGATCATTGAATTAGAAGGCTGTCATACATAATCTACTTCATCTGGGGTTTCATATGTAGTGATTTCTCCATTGTTGATCGTTGCACATTATTACTTGGCAGTTATCTCATCGTTGTGATGATGTATCTTACATTAGGGTTCTCACTTATTCTTGCACAATCTGAAAATTTGTTTTTGGATTAACTGTAGCACATCAATGCATGTCTTATTTATGTCTTCTCCATCATACTCAAGCCTAATTGCTCTCTGATCTTGACTCCATAGCCTAATGGATAGACACTAGTTTTGGTAGACCACCATCACTTTACCACCTAAATCTGAAAGTATCTGCATTCTACAAATCTGATTTTTATATCAGGCTTTGCAAGGACAAATTTGTAGTCTTAATAGGGACTCCCCACTTGTGCCAGAGAAGAGCCGGCCTAAAGTGAGGAGGACAACTACCAAGGTGACCAGGGGTGGTGTCCTCAAGTTTCCCTAGGATTTCTGCTTGGTGATTGGACTTGGCCTTTGTACACATCTTGGAGGTAACACTACCCTTCTCACAGTCCTAAAAAAAAGAAGAAGTTTACACTTTCCATTACTCCCAATTTCAGTTTGATCCATAATCGAGATTCTATGTACATAGTGTTATTTAAGAAAGTTTTCAGGGTATTTTTAGAACTCGGAATATGACTTTATGATTAAGCTATTATCTTCACAGTATGAAGCATCTGTGCTTAAACTTTCAAATGTGGGTTGTGTTATAAAAAGTATTTTGATTACTAATACAAGTCACTGATTTGGTTTTGAAAGATCTTTTAAATCTTTTGCAACAATTGTCATCTCCTTTAATCCCCTCTCAATAAATTAGTCATCTCCTTGGTCAAGCATTGAAGACTATTTTTTCTTTGCAATTTCAAAATGTCATTTCATCCATTCTGAAGTAACAAACCTGAGGTATAAAGTTAACAGCCGAAGTTACAATAGCTGAAAGAGATCGCTCCTGCCCAAAACAACAATAAATTAACGTTTTGAACACAAAAGCATGTATCTTAGATTACAAAACTAATAGTTTTATTACTAAATCCCTCAAAATTAAAGTTTACAATTCTAATATTATTGATATTCCACAGATTGTCCTGACTTCATCAGAGTCTGACAATCAATATTTAAATGCCTTTCAAATACTCTAAAGGTTGCCATTGTTTTCACAGTAAACAAAATTTATAACAGATTGCACAAATGTAAGCATTAAAAGCGAGCCACATATTAATTTGTAGCTTAAAACCTTACCTTGCGTACAAGCTTATAAATGGTGTCAATAATAAAGAGCACTCTGCGACCTTGGGCAAGTTGCCGCCTGAAGACAAAATATAAAAAAGCTATCTCAATATCAGGACAAGATAAAGACAGAAAAAGCATCAAAAAATGAATCATTTTCTTCACATCAAGCTTGAAAACATCACAACTCACACACCTAGTCACACATGACCAGAACAACACCCATGAGAACACACTTCTACCCTGGCATCAACCAACATAGTGGCACTAGCTTTATCAATGCAAGTAACATCTTGATAGGTATCAAAAAAATGTAATCAACAAATACAGAAGCGGAAGCACAGTTAACATTTATGTTGCTAACGCTAATCTTAGAATCAAGACATCCACTTATCCATCTACTATCCATTGTCTGTGTGTATCAACCTTGATAAGGTATCTTATCTATATTTTACAACACCATTCATATCCAGTCAAAAGAAAAATACACGGGAAAAGTATAGGTACTTTTAAACGAGATAAATAGGATAAATGCTAGCCATGAAGCATAATCCATTTTCTTTTCCACGGGAAAAAACAACCTCAAAAGTAAAAATTATACAACCTTCAAGTTCATAGATTTGTAAAGATTATTCAAAAATTTGAACACATATTTTAAAACCATGAAGATATATACACAAGAATACCATGACATGAGTCTCCAACAAGAGGAGAAACCTTTAAGAGCCCCGATCAATATTATTGCATTAAGAAATAATGCCCATAATGAGAAGATGGAAGAAATCGGCCATGTTATCACAAAATCTGGCACTTGTGCAAAGCCTTCACAAAATGCAAGACAAGTGTAACATATGGAAGTATTTGCCATTGTCACCTTACGAATTACTTCTCTTGTTTTAGTGAAGGATTGAAATCCAACACAAGCGAGGCTTCCCTAGCAACCTCAAGGAATCCTATAGCAAGATTAGATCAAGTCTACGGCTTCCAATCTTTGTTACTCAATTCTACCATCAGTTACACCAAGGTTTCAAGCTAAACACGAGGTGGTTGAGTAAAGCAATCCCGGATTTGTGCGAGGTGTCTTCAGATAATAAATGATATCTACCAAGTCAAACAAGTCAAATGAATGCCCCGAAACACTACAAGTCAAAAGAAAATCTATGGCTGTTATAAAACTTGTATAAACAATTGTTACTTCAGCAAATAAACAAGTTACAACAGCAGAAATAAATTAGCTCTAAAATCAATGATGATGCAATGACAGATAGATGAAATGCAAGATAAAACCCAAACTTTAAATGACAAATGCTTGCTAAAACATAAACGGCATGAAACAACTTCAAATGTGCAAAACATCAAACCCTAGTCATGCATTAAATGACATCAAAGAGTATTCTAAAGTAAAGAATGTCACAAACCTAGACATTAGACGACAAATGGTTAAGAAATGAAGAGAGAATGTAATACTAATTACACCTAAATCTACCATAAGATGTCAAAGGAGGAAGGAGATTGGGGTTTTAAGATCACTTTTGCAAGAGAAAAGACTAGTGTCGTCTAGCTTCCTTGGGCAAATGGAGTCAAAAACGCAAATTCTATGGAGAGCAAAGGCAAGAAAAGACTCAAGAGTTAAACCCTAGTGTAGTCCACAACAAACCCTAGGAGGCAGTCCTATGTCTTTTAAAGGCCTTTAGCAAGAGATCAAGATGGATTTTGGTCAAAATCCTAGAGTAGTCCACTACAAACCCTACCTACAAGAGAAAGACTAGGGTAGTCCACTACAAACCCTAGAAATACCCGTGTGTCCTTCAAAAAGCTTTAAATCAATGATAACAAGGGAAGGTAGTCCACTACAAACCTCCCTAGGGTTTCAGGAGAGAATTTGTTCAAGAAAATACAAGATAACATACAACTATCACCACTTTGATAAAACATATACTTAATACATCAAGAATAAACCATAAAATACTTGGAAAGAACACTTACTAGTCAAATCAATGAGCATCAAAGAAACCCTAACCATGAATCATCCACAAGAAACTTGAAAATAATCCATTAGATCATCTCCATGAAAGTGCGCATATGTTCTCCATGATGAATAAGACAGTAAACAAGTGCTAGAAGTGATTCTCCACAAGATGAGTTATGATTTACAAATGAGGAAACCCTCTATATATATGAGACAAGCTTGACGCCTCATCTCTCTAAAATCCCCTAAAAACATAATAATCCATGATACAAGGTGGATAGGTGAAGGTCTCAAGTCGACCCCCAAAGTAGCCTCCAAAATAAAGATAAAATGTTAATACGTCAAAACATCCTCTCAAAAGTCCACACATGTGAGAGTAGAAGACAAAACAAGGGTGACATCATCTCCTCAAGGGGGAACGAAAGCTCCAAAAGTCAGATCCATCCCCAAAGCGTGTAAAGCATCCTCAAAAGTCACATCCCCTCATCAATAAGGTCATATCTCATCATCAAAAGGTGCCAACTCATCATCATAAATGCTAAGTCAACTCAAGCTAGCATCAAATCACCCTCAAGCATGACATCACCCTTAATATGTGCAACGTCCCAAGGTCCAAGCATGACATCATCATAGGAAAGGGTCCATAACCTCTACAAAGAGGTACATCATCATCGTCAAGGGAAGTGGGGTCCATCCAACCACTAATATCCTCAAAAGGGTGCAATGTCCAAGTGTGTGGGCTTCCTACACTCTAAGTGACAGATCCGGGTACATAGACAATGCCCTAGCTCAAGTGTGCAACGTCCTAGGTCCAAGAGGTGTCAGATGCTATCAAGGAGTATGTCAAGTCATCACCTGACCCAACGCTCATCATCAAAGGTGCAACGTCCTCCATACAATGTATGATGTCATCATGAAACATCCTCCAAAGGAACATATCCAGGGGTGCATCATCATCAAACAAGGCTTAGAGAAGTCAATTGAAGCCATCCATCAAGGATACAAGAGTCATTAGAATCATACAAAGTAAGGCACAATCTAATACAAAAGCCACACAAGCAATTCACATTAGGTATCTTCAAACTTCACATTAGCTTAAAATTTTACGTAATTTGCCAAGTCTAGGTCAGTGTTTTAAAAACCGGCCGGTTCGAACCGAAACCGGCCGGTTTGACCGGTTTGCTAGCTGACCGGGTCGAACCGGTTGAAAAACCGAACCGGCCGACCGGTTTAAGACGGAACCGGCCGGTTCGGTTCGGTTTTTTTCCCTCACGCCCGCGGACTTCAAAAATTGATTTTTTTTTGTTTTTTTTTAACTTTGAACCCTCCTAAACCCTAACAGATTTTTATAAAGGCATAGCAGCCCCCTCTAAGAGCCTCACACTTCTCTCATTCATCATTTGGGAGCATTTAGAAGCATTTTGGAGGTTTTGGGTTTTGGAGCAGCATTGATTTTTGAGGAGCAGCCTTGAGGAGCAGCCTTGAGGAGCTTATTGGGCAAGTGTTGTGGATAGTTTGTGGTGATTTGGCATCTCAACTAGGAGGCTATAGTTCATCTTCAAGTTTGGAGGAGATTCTAGAGGTATGTTGAACAATTTCCACTCATTTTTTTTCCATTTTGAAAGTTGAAAGTTGAGAGTTGAATGATGAATGTTTGAAACTTGT
>ML778335.1:463529-475799 GCA_009831015.1 Picea engelmannii
TGAGTTGTGGCATCGTAGGATGGCTCACCTACATCATGGGGCTCTTGGAGGACTGAGAGAGATTGTGACCGGAGTGCCACAGATCAGCATAGAGCATCAGGATGTTTGCAGAGGGTGTGTGCTTGGCAAGTTTGCCAAGGCTTTGTTCCCCAGCAGTGACAGCAGATCAACTGGGATACTGGATTTAGTACACACGGATGTGTGTGGGCCCATGTCTCGGAAGTCCTTGAGTGGTTGTGAGTATTATCTCACATTTATTGATGATTACTCGAGGAAGACTTGGATCTATTTCCTGAAGGCCAAGAGTGAGGTCTTCACACGGTTACAAGAGTTCAAGGCTCTTGTGGAGAACCAGTCGGGAAAGAGGATTCAAGTCTTGCGGTCGGATAACGGGGGAGAGTATTCCTCGAGACAGTTTGTAGACTTTTGTGCACAGTGTGGCATCAGGAGACAGATGACCGTACCTTACAACCCCCAGCAGAACGGGGTTGCCGAGAGGAAGAACCGGGCTATTACTGGTGCAGCGAGATCTATGTTGCATGATCAGAGTTTGCCTTTGTACTTATGGGCAAAGGCATGTGCTACTGCAGTTTATCTGCAGAACAAGAGTCCCCATAGGATTTTGGGGAAGATGACTCCTAAGGAGGCCTTCACTGGGAGGAGGCCCGATGTCGAGCATATCAGGATCTTTGGATGTTCGACTTTCTCGCATGTCCCCTCGGAGAGGAGGACGAAGCTAGACCCCACAGCTCAGCAGGGGATTCTAGTTGGATACTCAGAGGTGTCAAAAGCCTATCGGATCTACATTCTTCTTGGATTCTTCTGGAGTTGCTATTGTATCAGGTTCCATCTTGTATTGTGTTTACTGTAACCCATATTTGCTTTACCTCATTATATACATCTAGATCTAAACTGGTTTTCCCCGGGGTGGTTTTGTCCAGGGTCATATTGACCAAAAATACTGTGTCCACAAATGCATGTTATTAGCTCTTAGATCTGTCCATATTTCAGCATAAAAGATGTATTAGGTGTGTTGTAGTTATTTGGTATGCATGTACTAATTTCCTATGCCTGAAACTACTTGCTAGAGCACCCAAATTGAGACTACAACCATAAGAATCAGCAAAAACTAAATATGACTGTTGGCTTTTATAAAACAGCAGAAAATTAAAAAGAAGACAGCAGAAAACTGAGATGCCAAGAGGGAGACTCTTGTTGAGATGCCAAGATATGTGACTCTTGGTGAGATGCCAAGAGTAGGGACCTTTGCTGACATGCAAGGAGGTAGAAATCCTTGGTGAGATACAAAGGTTGAGATCTTTGGTGTGATGCATGTTATCCCCTACCCTAGGGATAACTAAGGAGATCATGTCTCGAGGCCCACACGTCCTGGGCATGGAGTGTCAAAAGTCAGATGACTTGTGCATGGCCCCAGAGGGCCCCTCTTTTCTTCAGTGCATCCCTTTTATCAGCAGCAGCAGTATCCATCCCACCATCCTAGTCCTAAAGTAGCAGTAAGTCTTGCTCCACGAGGTAATGAGTCCGGGTATCATGGTATGTGTCACTCTAATTATTGAAGCACTTGAATATGTTGCATTGAATTCTCCTTCATTTCATAATGTTTGCTTGGAAATTATGCTCTTTAACTTGTTCATACCTAGAGGGGTGACATGATGCCCTAGTAAGTTGATCTCCCTTTAGGATGGGTTGCCACTGGGTGGGTCTATGAAAGGTCATCGTCCCTTCCCTCCATACTTACCACTTTCCATCTTTATTCCTCTCATTTCCCCCTTACCTTTGTTTAGGCATTGGGATTTGCCATAGTAGGAAGGGTTGTACCTTGCCTTGTGGGAAGAAGGGGCTAATGGCCCAGAGGGTAAAAGTAGTTGGCAAGAGTTAAAAGCTAAAAATGAAACCTTTGAGATGCTTCGCCCAGGGATTCCGGAGAAAGCAGTAAAAATCTTCTTAGTAAGAAAAGGGAACCCATAAGATAAACAAACACTCAAGGTATTAGTTGGTGGATGGGAGGTCTCATCATGAGCCGACCTCTTATGACCATGGGCATGTAGCGGTATGACACTACCATCTATATGGTCACCAAACCAGGGTAGTGGCTCTTGGTAGCATAGCCAAGAGAAAGGGGGTCTCATCACGATCCATCCTTCTCGTCTCCGTGAAATGCTTGTGGATAACATCGTCACCTCTGGTCACCAAGCCAGGACAGTGTCCCTCAACTCTTCCCTTGAAGCATAAAAGAAAAAGATCGAAAGAAATGAAGCTAAGAATAAAAGGCATTGAATGGGCTAGGAAAAAATGGCATCTATGACAAGGTGCAACTCACCCTCTACAAAGGCACCCACAAGTAATATCTACATTTCCCTATTATCACTGCACCCCATGCCCAAACACTTACCCCACGCCACCTCACACACACTTACATGACCTAGATTGGTTCTCACCCGGGAAACACCCCAAAATTAAGGAGGATTAGCCCAATAGGACACCCTGAGACCTTCTCCAAACCTGACTTGCTAAATTGCATAACGTCTTTGAGCATTTGTCTGGGTAAAGGGGGGTTTTGATGCACATGTTTGGGTAATTTAATTATTAGATGTGATTTGCATGTTATGATCCTTGTGACTTATGAACCCCTAGAGGGAGTGCTTGTTGTTGTTGCAAGACCTTGCCTTGTGGACAGGTAAACATGGGGAAATGATTAGCTCGGACCTTCATGGGGCTGAAAGCCCATAGATGGATGTTCTAACCCCAGCCAGGGGCAAGAAGACATCATAGATTTGCACCAGGAAGAAAGAAGGACGTCACCTAGGAGGCACCCTGGCAGACCTAAACCCAGGGGATCTTACTTTTCCACTTGGATGTTGACCTTTGAGAGCCCATGACATCACCATCATGACCCTGCACGTCATCCAAAGCTAGGGTTTGCATTTTGAAGGCAGTTGTGAGGTAGTTGGCACGTGTGGGCATCATCCAAGGCCTTTGGAGGCCAAACGTTCAACATCTGGAGCTCAACATTCCACCTTAGGGGCTCAACGTCACCCTAGAAGGCCATGACGTCAGGCTTGGAAATGTTTTTAGATGCTAATTAATTTTATTTATGTCTAATTTGAATTTATTTGTAGATTGGCCAGGTCGGCCTTTATTTGACCTAAAATTAATTAAGGGTCACCAGTATTGTATAAATAAACAAAAAGTACATTCATTTTTTCATCATAACTCCTCACACGAGAGGAGAGGTCTGAAATTTGCGCCCTAGAAGGGCTATTGGCTATAATTGTGAGGCGCACTCTTGTATAAGGCTGATTTTTTGCAAGTTGGATCAATCTTTGAAGCTTTTATGGTGATCTTGCATGGCATTTCATGATTATTCTTGGTGCAAGTAGGTAAAATCTGCATTTCTGTCATCTATTGAACAGTTTATGTATGGTTTTATTTGCTCATATAAGATTATGAAATTGCATGATATGCTTAATGCTTGAAGTAAGGAACTTAAATTGCTACTTTCTTACTTTCTATTTGCCAAGTTTTTCATTGAATTGATCTAGTAACTAGTGAAACCCTAGAGCCCTAGTTTCCTAGCACTCTAAGGTTTTGACCTAGCTATTTTTTCATAAGTTCTTATCCCATAAGAAGTCTAAGGAGAACAAGGTGCTAGGGCCTAGAATTGCCTACACCCTAGTATCTTGTTTTCTTGAGGAAAATGCATAGGGGGACTTAACTTACTACTTCTCCTATGCATTCCTCTTGGACTTTTGTGCACTATCAAAATTCATTTGCAGCCTCAGAAGAAGTCATCCACTTGAATCCATAAGCCCTAGAAGGCATTAGTTCTAGCCTCTCTCTTATTGAAGGATTGATTAAACACTCAAACTCTCTTCCTTGAAGCTTTTGCTAACTTCTACTAACCCTAAACTAGACTAATTCCTTAGCTAAATTGTGGTTGTTGCAAATCACTGCTACAGCCATACTAATTCATGTTAATTTGTTGCATTCACCTACATAACTTGCACCTAGCTCACTCAGAAATTGCTTGCGACAACTACCAATCAATCTGCTAGATAAATGCTAAGTTTATAGGTTGTTTCCTTGCAATTTTGAGCACTAGAATTTGTTGTTGGTACAAAAGATTGCTACAGCCATCTAACTGTAGCAAATTCTCTGCAAAAGTAACATTTAGTGCTAGCTAGACATTGCCAAATTTGCTTGCTACAATTAATTATCATTTTGCGTAGTTAAAGCTACATTTTCTTGTCTTTTTCAAGCAATTTCAAGGCATATTTGTTGCAGCTGTTACAAAATACTTATTGTTGTTTCAAACTATTGCATTGCTGCAATTTTATACCAGCTAGCCTATTTTTTGAAGGTTCATGGTCTTAAGAAGCACTAACATCATTTTTTGTACTTGAAAGCTCTCATATTTTCTTTGTTGTCTTGTTTTGGGCAGGTACACTCCATTTTTACCGTTGTTTCATCCTTTAAAGACCTTACGAACCTTTTGACTTGAATGACCAATGAGAGGGGGATTTTATTTCATCCTTGCCTTAGTCTTATCAGCCCTTTAGGTCACTGGGAACATTTCCCATGGGGTAAATTTGATATACTCCTAAACAGAAAGGGTTTTCCTATTAAGGTGGCAGTGATAGGTCACCCCCTGTTACGCCAATATTCCATTCACTTGCCTTGGGCTTTGGGAAAGTACAGATTGTGCGATAACAATGCCAAGATCTAGGTGATCTCGGATAGGTAGAGATGCACTTCCATCTAGAGATTAGGCAGGTCGAGCAAATCTGTGTCAGAGACCACTTGTGATTATCAGGGTACAGCCATACTCACCGAGTATTTGCGAGAAGGCAACCATGTCCACTGCAGGGGATGAGATTGGAGGGGTGAATGACACTTTCCTCGGTAAGAGGGAGTGTTGAGATTTGGGTACCTTGGAAGGTGGTCCCCTTGTGGTTTCGGGCCTCTAACCACAAGAGGGAAACGTTTGTAGCATTGTGCCTTGTACTTTATGTCTAATTTCACTTTAACTTAGGAGATTTAAGTCAAAAGTGAAATTTGTCACTTTTAGCCTAAAGTGACTCTTTATTCACTAAGTGGGTGAATGAAGGGACATAAAGTGAACTTACGGAACTTAACCAAAAGTGGGTTTTGAGATGAGATTCTTTTGGAGAGATCTCAACCTTTAATTAGAAATGGCTTGGAGTGATCCTAGCCATTCATCTTTTAGGTTTCTTTATGATGGTTCAAGAGGGACACAAGGAGCCAAAAGAGGCTCAATTCCTTTGTTTGTTCACCAAGAGAGTTGGGAGAGGAGCAAGAGGATGGAGGCTATGGATGAGGGAAGCTTGGGTGCCTCCTCTCATGGAGGGCTCATGGAGGCTTAGACCCTCTATTATTTGTGGTGAGAGTACATGCTAGGAGGAGGGTGCACTACAGGATGAGAGCGCATACTTACCAGGCACAAGCTATACTTGGACGATCGCAGATATCAATTTCAGTGGAGAGGTAGCATACAACAGCTTGTTTGTGTGCAAGGGATTCTTCATCAGAGCAAAGAGGATCAACGGTACATTGTTTCAGTGAGATTGGTAACTGTTATCCACCAAGTTGCACTAGGATGGATTTCCAGCAAGCCGCCAAAATTTGAACATTATTGTTCAAAATTCAGAGTTCAGAAGTTCAGTCGGTCATAAAGACCACCCTTTTTCTCTTTACATTTCCATAAAAAATTGTAATAAGAGATGTTGCATGATGAACTTGTAAAAGGTCTTAGCCACCTTAAGTCCTAAGCGTGAGTTATACTCTAGAGTGTTTTTTCACTTACTAATTATATTTTGTCGTGATTGAAAGAAATAGAGATTGGCACTAATCTCTATTTCTTTCAATCACCCTTTTTATTCCTAAAACACAAAAACTATTGTTTTACTAAAGCTACTCTAATATCACATTGTGCCTCATTGCTTAGCTTTAGCAATCCTACTAGGGATACCCCCTTTGAGCTGGAAGAGAGTCGACCTAAAGTCAAGAGGATCAATTACTTAGGTGACAATTGTGACTGTCCTAGTAGTTCCCTCTCAGGTTGTACCTTGTGGATTAGGGCTTTAATCATCAAGTACAAGTTGGGAGGTAACAATGGCCAACTACAAAACTTGGGTGACATTGGTGGAATAGATAATTGTAATAAGCATAAAACTTCTTATATGCAGTAGAGACAATGATGTCTCTAAAATAATAATGTATCAAATAATTGATCTATATGAGAAAATGATTACAATGAGGATAGCTTCGAGTATAAATATACTCTAAGGGGCATCTTTATGAAGAGTCATGCCTCTTGACTATTTAGGCAACTTCACATCATATTTTATTACTATTTATTAATATTCTATTCAAATGTAACTTTTCTTATTTTATAATATGATTTGTATCCAATACATTGCATCCCTCCTTAAAACACTTTGTCATCGAAGTGTTCATAAATAATTACTTTCACCAATTCTATAACATTTACCCATCGAAACCCAAGAACCAAAAGAGCACATAATTATCCTATAACCATTGAAGCAAAGTTAAGATTTAGATAGAGAACGAGACCCGGACTAAGATACTGACCAATTGTGAGAGAAAGAAGGCAAGGGAGAGCATTCAATACATCAAAGTCCTCAAATATGAAGATGACGGAGTTGCGAGGGAGTTTGGTCAAAGAATTTGATTGCAAAGATCTCTTTGACAAGGGTTTGCATGTCTTGTTGCTCTTTCTTTTCTGTATTTAGCCTTCTTTGTGGATGCATTTCCTTTGTGTGTCCTCTTCGTGGGACTTTGAATATTTTGTATATCTCTTCGCGTCGAGGTCTATTGGGATCTCATATGACAATCTTCTTCATTTTTTCAACAATTTTTTAATATTATAAAAATTCCTATAATTTAGAATTTTGAAGATTTTGTTTTAAAATAAACTTGCATCTTTTCAAAAACTTTAACTTGGCTTGTATTTTCTTTTTCTCTCTCCTCAGATGCCTTTTTCAATCCCTAATACGACTATTATTTATTTAGGAATGAGATAAAAGAATGAATATGAGAGACAAATGATGATTTGTATTACTCTTCACATCAAATGTTCGTATGCAAAATCATCTTTTAATGTGGCGATGAGAAAGTTACAAAGGCTTCAGGTGCTTTCACACTTACATTAGTATAATGGTGTCTATTTTGATAATGTCTAATTGTCTAATGACTACAAATTAAACATTATACCCTAACATCTTATATACTAAATATTTCCCCAAAAGTGCTATTAAAGAAACGACCTGTTAAAAGTGCCTGAAACCTTTGCAGTAAAGATCTCACGAGCAGCCATCAAAAATCCACATTTTGTACTGTTTGCAACCTTCTCCACATAGTCAATAGCCTGAGGATAAACAGAATTTACAAAACAAAGAAACTGGTTTTTGTATCAGATTTTTATTAGCATAAAGAACTATTCATGAACACCTGCAGAAAACAATTAATACTTTTTTATATTCACTCTTATTATCAATCACATTTAACCATACACGTTGACCACATCTAAGACATGATAGCTCCAATAAACAACAATATGGTAGCAATCAGAAACAAACCCTTTTCTTCTCTTCCTTATCACCAGGATAGAGTGCTTTGAAGACACAACGAAAAGGGCCATCTCCACCCATAGACAAAGCAGTTTGAAGCATTGAGATCACAGCTTTGATTACCTGTTAAGCCAATTAGCCAAATGTAAAAAGCAAATAACAAGTTTGTAGTTGGAAGATAACACGAATAACCATTTGTATTTATTAAGCATTTCTATGTGAAATATTGTTGATATGCACAACATCTAAGACAAGTATATGATACACATCAAACATGCAGTCAAACTTCAAAGTAATGTCAAACAACTAATGTCCCTTATAATGCTAAGTTTGAACAAGCATACTGATCCTCTAGGATGCTTTAACTTTTGACAGAACCTGTCATTGAGGTTACTGATGACATCACTGTTAATAGGGAAAGCATGAGAATCATCAAGAACCCAATTTGCTTGCAGATGAAGTAAAACTAAGTATCGACCAACATCCACTGATTGCAGTTTTGGCCACATTGAAGAGATCATAGAAACTGCATCACAATTATGCTGACTAAATATTATCAGTTTGAACTTTGAAGTGATGCTTTGCATTTCAGAACAGCATACTGATGTACCTTTTTCCGATAAAAAGCCACTCCATGTACATTGAATGGAATCTTTCGAGCACGTAGGATTGATTGGAACAGCTTTCCTGAGACCTGCAAATGTAAGAAGGTGCTTGTGTTTCCATTTACACTTCAAAAAGTGCACTTCAAATGGACAAAATTTAAACCGGTTCTGCATATGAAGGAAACTAAGTAATAAACTGCTATTAAGTTGGAGACTGCATACATGGAAACATTAATAATATCTTCTTGAAAGAAATATAAGAGACAGTATATTGAATTGCATATCTCCAGCAACGTGTTACCTGTCGACGGTACAGGATGGCTATGTTGGCAAATGAGCGTTCACCTTTAGAGTTTACCGAGGTAGCCATCAAGATATTATCAACAACAAATGCACATTGAGCATCCTCATTTCGACATTCTCTTATAATAATCTATGGAATATCAAGGAATGGTAGAATACACAGATACCAAAACTTCATGGCCTGAATAAGCAAACAATATAAACAACCTGCAAATTAAACATTTTTTCTGTGATACAAAATGCAGATCTGAAACTATGAAGGATACTTTATCACCAGACATATTATCCGTAAAAACATGCTTTGAGGGGCAGCGTTTTACATTGTTCCGAATAAGAGAGGATGCAGCCTCAACAATACATCGTGTTGAACGATAATTTTGATGCAACCTAACCTGCATGAAAAACAAATTCAAGGACATCAACAGAAAAATGTTATTAATCTATATGAGCCACCTCTATGAAAATGAATTTAAAAATCTGAAAACTACTGCTAGACAGTATAAGCATCCATTGGTAATATTTGCAAATGAGTTTCATATCATTTGGAAAGGGAAATATCTACAGTACCCTTTGATTTCATTATTTTACTAACATAAAAATATACTCCTAGAGTTGCTATTTAAAAACATTTGTATATCTTGTCATCTAGGTGAGTCAAGGCAGGGTTGGTGTATGTCTTTCAGAATAAAACCTATTTGTTAACTCTATTTGTGTGAATGCATGTCCCAAGGACCATTTGCACATTCTAGGGCCTATAGGCAGTTTAACAGTTAAGGTTACCCATTAGATGCTTTTCCCTTTTGCAGCCTAAATCTACCCAATACGGTCAATGTCTATTCTCCAAGATGAATGCTTCAAACATAAAATTGTTCTTGAAGGAAGAGGAGGGGATGGTACCAAAAAGATCCCGCAAGACCATACTTAAAATTTACCATAAAATATTGAATAATATGATAGTGACATTAAAATACCTTTCTTTGAGAGGAATCCAAACACCTATAATTCCAAGTCTGAGTATGATTTAGCCACGGCTCATCTGAAAACCAATATTGTAGATTTTGGAGTAGACCTCACTTTGAATGGGGTTTTAAAAATCTTCTGCATAGAGGGACATCCGCAAGACGTGAAAAACATTTATGCTCCTGATAATGGAGTTAAAGAGCAGACCTTTGTTTTTGGTTGACCAATGACCTCCCAGAAGCTCATTAATTTCTTTTTCACCTTAACATGATGATCAATGGAGCAACAAGGGGATAATAATGACCTCCACCCTATGCACTAAACTCTAATGCATGGTACAAAAAGAAGCCGAGTATCATATAAACTCTCAAGTATGATTGTATGATCCAAATGCTCACAAAAGAAAGGAGTCTCACAACCTCTGGTTCACTTGGTCCAATTTTTAACAAAAAGAGTCACAAAGTTTCTAGACAACTAGACCAAGGCATGCCTGCTGACAAAAGCTTCTTGGCTTTCTATCATTCAACTCTCACCCTTTGACGGTAATTGGAGAAGTTACTCCCTATGATCATCAACCAATTGATTGTGCTATATTTTTCTGGGCTAATACAAATTTGCCACCTAGACTTGTTTTAAGATTATTGTTTCTCACTTCAAAACTATAGCCTATTTAAAATTAAATTGTTAGGAAGAGGTGATATGTGTTGGATAATTGGTAGGAAGAGGTGATATGTGTTGGATAATTGGTAAGAATAGGCTATAGGCCAAACAGCTTCCTCTCTTAGCCAGAAAGTTGGAAATTGTCAGAGGGCACACTGATAAAGTTATGTCGAAGAATTGTTTGCAATGAATAAGAACCATGAATTGTCATAACCAGAATGGGCCAAGTTGACTAGAAATCGCCAGTTTGACAAGACTAGACACCTAAACCGTGTCAGTTTGGGCCAGAACCAACAGGACCTAGTCATGTCCGGTCAAACCTAGGTTGATCCAGTCACTTCTAGAAAAACTCTTCTCGACTCAACAAACACAAGTCATAACTTGTTTCATGTATCAAGTGGCACTAATTTTACTGCCATGGACATGGACAATGCTTATGCAACAACTTAGTGGACTGTTGAGGAAGGCTAGGCCCAAGGGAAATTATTTTTCAGAGGATGAATTAACATGGTTGGAGCAAACCATTGCGGCAGGGGAAGGGCCAAGTGGGCCCTCTGTTGGCACTCATTCCTAGTCTATTATATTTTTCTTATGTTTCGTCATATGACTCAACATTGGGCAGATTGAACTTGGTCCATCCTGGTTCATAACTTCATGTAATACTCCATGGTGATTTTAATGTATGTTGATATGATCATATGATATACTTCGATATGTTACTTTTGCATTATACTCAGTGGTAATGATGTTTTCCTTCATGTATAATCTAAATTCAAAGAAAAGAATATATTTTCTTGAAAATCTATATTTTTGGATGTCAAGTAATTCACAGGTTCACTAATGAAAATTTGCCAAGTCCCAAGTCAAGTTTGACCAATGGGCCAAAACAGGTCCTAAGTCATGTTGAGTTCGGTGACTTTGGCACAGATCATAATCTTTTGATCAAAAGATTCAGTCCAAGGCTGTGAAGCTTGATTGGAAATCATTTATCAAAAAGAAAATGGAGAGGCCGCACGAAGGAGAGAAACAACATGAGGATGAATGTAAAACCCCAGTTTTGATCCCCGGTTCAGCGTTGTGTATGTACATGATGAATGGCTCTAAGTCAAACAATGTAACTTGTAATATGTGAATTCGATTTAATTTAATATTGAATTGTTATGGTTATGTCATGGTTGAATTAATTTCCAGCTTGTTCTTCTGAATGCTCGTGTTAGCTTGCAATTTTTGGATTATGGTTTCATGAATAATAGAATGGTTACAATTAGGTTGCATAAATCTATAGTGTCATGTCTATGATAGTAAATAGTTAATAACAAAACAATAAGTTCAATTCCTTAGTGAATCGGTTCGAGTTTTAGTGTCAAAATGAAGTACCCCATATCCTCAAAGTGCATAGACAATATTGGGTATGTTACAGAATGGTATCACAGCTACTGGTTATAGCACTATGCAAGGTTGTCGGAGCGTGGAGAAGAGCCGGAGCGTTTTGGGGAGCGGGAGTGTTATTTTCCAAAAATCCTCAAGAGCGGAGAGTCCTGGGAGCGTTTGTGATATATATATATATATATATATATATATATATATATATATATATATATATATATTGTGATTAAGAAAAAACATGCAGAAAGACAAATTCGCTATAGAATATATGAAAACATGCATATTTGTGCTGCTTGTAGATGAATACTACATTATTATGAAGTTAGAGATGTCATCCGTAGTATATTAATGATTATATTGAAACTTTGAAAGAAAGCATTATGAATAAACAAGCAAAAACATTTAAATGACAAGCAATGCTCCACCATCGCTTATATTGTTTGTCATTTAAATGAAGAAGAATAGAGACTTTGTGAGTTAAGAGACCTTGAGGGTTTTGAATAATTCATCTAAGGTGAGAGGAATGCCACATTTGATAGCTTGAAGAGCGGTTACTTTTGGCCTAAAAGTGATTATTAATTAAAAGGGGTGAATTAGAGACATAAGTTGACTTAGGAAACTTAACCCAAAGTGGGTTTGTGATTTAGATATTCATGGGGAGATCTCAACCATCGATTAAATGGGAGATGAGATGATCTCCACCCTTGATTTCTAGGTTTCCTTTT
>ML778335.1:475849-488177 GCA_009831015.1 Picea engelmannii
GTGAAGGAGGGGCACATTCTTCACTTGCTCATTTGCTTGTTGAGAGAGGAGCTCTTGGAGGATGGAGATAAGGTCAGTTGCATGAGGATGCTTGAGGGAGGTCGCTTGCTTTCATTGTTGGAGGCTTGGAGCTACTTGCCTTGCTTATTTACTGGAGCTATTCTACTTCTGAGAGGGGCGCATTAGCTGTGGAGGTTGATTCATTCCCGGTAGGATATCTAGCCATCAGATTGCAATGAGGTCAGTTGCAGAGGGAGGCCATCTACTTAAGCTTCATTCCTGTGGAGCGGTTTTCAGATCTGAGCTCACAGTTGGCAGTTGGAGCAGATTCAGTGGTTCTGGCAGTTTGCATGAGGGGCGCACAATTCCAGGGTGCATTTGTTGATGTAGAGCTTGTATTTCAACTCAGTTGGAGTTGATATTGTATCAGGTTCTTTCATATAATGTGTTTATTGTAACCCTTCTTCTTCTTTCCTCATATATACACACATATCTCAAACTGGTTTTCCTCGGGGGGGTTTTATCCAGGGTCATGTTGACCAAAAATACATGTGTCTACAAATGCATGATTTAGTTTCTTAGATCTGTTCATATTCAGCAGTAAACGATGTATTAGGTGTGTTATGTTTATTTGAGTTGCATGTACTAATTTTCTATGACAAAAACGACATGCTAGAGCACCCAAATTGAGAACATAACCATAACAAATCAGCTTGAAAGTTTTGGACTGTTGGCTGTTATAAAACAGCAACCTATACTTTAGAAGACAGTGAAACTTAGAGCCTCTCTGTGGTCAAAGACAGACCCAGAAGGCAAGTTGATAGGACCTGGAATTTTCACAAAAATGAAGGTGAAAATCCTTCATTTATACCATTCCATGACCTAATTTTACATTTTAGGTCATATAAAAAAGCCGACAAGGCCAAAATACTAAAATCATACTGTTTTACATTAAAATGTCAAATTTAAAACCCTAATCAAGCTAAAAAGAGACATGAAGCACCTCCAAAGGGGAGGTTAGCCCCTTTTAGGGCAAACGGGGCATCCTAGAGCAAAACGTTAGCCCTCCTTGACCTCCTCCATCATGCCACACGTGCCAATACTGCCCAGTCTGCCTCCCAAGACGTCCAATGGGCTGGGTGACGTCATGGTCATCAAGGGTGACGTCCTGGGCCTTCCAAGGCCAACGTTCCATTGAAAGAGGGTCAATCCCCCTAGGTCAAGCTCTACCAAAGTGCCTCTGGTAAAACGTCCTCTTCGTCTCTGGTGCAAACCCCCTGATCCATCTTTGTCCTGTCTCTGCCCCCTGATGGGGTCTCAGCATCCACCTGATGGGCTCTTCGGCCCCATGGAGGTCCAAACTGATCATCTCCCCATGTGTACCGGTCCAAAATGGTACATGTTCATCGGGCATGGTCCTGCACATCAAAAGCTACGCCCTCCATGGGCTCATCAGTCACAGGGATCATAGCAATGTCAAGCACATCTCATCATCAATATTATTAAACATGTGCATAAAATCCCTAATACATCAGTTAACATCTCAAAGACGTTACACAAGCCTACAATACAAGTCTGGAGAAAAGGACAAGGCATCCTATTGGGCTAGTGTCCACTGGAAAAGGGAAGTTCCCGGAAGAGACCTCATCCAAGCCATGTAAGTTGGTGATGTGGCCAAGGGAAGTCCAAGCATCTGGGTGCAATGAGGGCCAAGGATGCAAGAAATGTTACCTGTGGGTGCCTTTGTTAGAAGGCGAGTTGTACCTGTTCTGGATGCATTTTTTCCAAGCCCATTCTTGCCTTTTATTCTTATTCTTTGCATTATTTTATCTTTTATTGCTTTTCCTTTTTTTGTTCAAGAGTTAATCAGGGGACACTGCTCTGGCGTGGTGACCAGTGGTGGCAGCATTACCCACAAGTACTTTCACAAAAATGAGAAGGTTGGCTCGTGATGAGACCCCCTTTCCCTTGGCCTTGCAACCAAGAGTCACTGCCCTGGCGTGGTAACTAGCTGGTGGCAATGTCATACTGCTAAGTACCCATGGACCTAATAGGCTGGCTCGCGATGAGACCCCCTATCCTCCAGTTAGGTCTTGTTTTATTATTTTTCCAGATCCCTCTTGTTTCTTGCTGAGAAGCCTTTTATTGCTTTCTCGAGGATCCTTGGGCGAAGCATCTCAAGGTTTCATTTTTTAGGCTTTTATCTTTTAGCAGCTTGCTTTTACCTTCTGGGCTTTTAGCCCCTTCTTCCCACGAGATAAGGTGCAGTCCTGAAAATAGGTCAACCCAGTGCCTAGACAAGTGGAATGGGACAAGTAGGCGAAAAACAAGATGAAACAGTGGTGCTATGATGGGAGCGGACAATGGATTTTCAAAAATCCCCCAAGTGGCAAACCAAAACCTACAGACACAGGCTTGCTAGGGCACCTTGTCAATCCCCCCAAGCATGGTCAAGTGGGCAAGTGTAAGATCCAAGCAGTTGTTAGAAATAAAAGGAATCGGATGCATACATTTAATGGTTTTGATGATCAAAGTGACACATACCATGATACCCGGACTAATTACCTCATGGAGCAAGAACCTTCTCTGACATAGGACCAAGCCGATGGTGATGGATGCTGCTGCTGCTGACAAGATAAAGATGTTGGAAGAAAGAAAAGGTGGGCCCTCCAGGGCCATGCTAAAGTCAATCCTGCTCTCAGTACTGCGTGTCTAGGACCTGTGGGCCTCGAGACATGATCTCCTAGTTATCCCTGAAAGTGGGGGATAGCACAACCTACATTACGTAGTTACCCTTCATTATCTCCAAGATTTAAAGAATTGCATCCTCCTTTATGCATAAGAATCTCATCTCTACTTGCTAGTATCTTCTAGGCGCTTTATACCTATCACTATTTCCTTGTTGTATACGGTAGCCAACTACCATGAATAAGAGCTTCCACAACCCTTCTTTGTTATCCATATTAGCCTAATGTGTTGATGATTGCAGCTTCGTGAGACATTCTCTAGGTCGTACTCCTCAATGGACTAAGTTGGGTTCACCTATGAGTGATACTCCTCGATGGACTGAGTTGAGTATGACACTTATCGATGGACTAATAAGTTGTACTGGGTTGGTGCCCAACGACCCTTGGGGTGTAGCCCATGTGGTCAGGACATTCTCCAAGTCGTACTCCTCGATGGATTGAGCTGGATTGACCTGTGATGACATATTGGGTTGGTGCCTAGCGACCCTTGGGGTGTAGCCCATGTGGTTGAGACATTCTCCAGGTCGTACTCCTCGATGGACTAAGATGGGTTGACCTGTGATGACATATTGGGTTGGTGCCCAACAACCCTTGGGGTGTAGCCCATGTGGTTGGGATATTTACCAGGTCGTACTCCGCGATGGACCGAGTTGGGTTGACCTGTGGACACTATGGTGGTACTTCTCGATGGATTGAGCTGGGTTGACCTAGTGTGCTCTACTGGGTTGTGGCCCTTAGACGAGATGAGAAGGTCCACATTGGGTGTAGCCATGTGTGACGAGATGGAGGAGACCTTTCACTATGACGTCAGAGAAGGAAAGCCCAAGCCTTGCGCAGAAGACCTAGAAGACCAAGTTGGCCCTATTGAGTGGCACCACTTGGATGTGATAGTTCACATGATGGACTTGTATATATAGAGAGAGCCATCTTCCATTTGGAGATCATCACTTTGGATCATTCTCTCTTGGTTATTTTCGCTCTCTTGGACTTGTGCACTATCTTTGGTGACTAGCGCTATTCTTCTTTGGTCTTGGATCTTCTCTTGGACAAATTTTCTAGTGAAAGGTTACTAGGTTTTCTTCCCTTGAGTAGAAGGGTTTCCCGAGATAAATCCATGTGTATCATGTGCATGGTTCTCTTCTTGTGATCTTGGTTATTTAATGCAGCTATTGGTTATGGTTTTTGCTTCATCTATGCTACTGCTAATGTGAAATGTTAAAGAAAGCTAATGAAATTTAAATACGCATAAAAATTCAACATAAGGCACCATCAATCATTCTCAGTTCCTTCATGATTGTTCATGAAATACAATCTGCAAGAAATGTCAACCTTCTCCATTCAAGATAATTAGCCACCTCGTCAACAATTATCACTATAATACTCTCATCTTGAACATCTATACTCATCAAGAGTGCTACCATTTTCTCCAGGTACTCTCTAAGCCTTCCTTGGTCATTCCTTCAACGTACTATCTAACCAACACCTTTAACTACCCTACTTTGCTAATCCAGTTTATACCTCCACACCTCGATATAACATTATGAATTATTTGTAGTCTTCCTTAGTTATTTTCTCAACTAGTATTCTCATATATCATCCTATAATCCTTTTTCCAAATTGAAACTATTTTGGAAGCCTTCCTCATTTGACAATCGCATTGTCCACTCAAGCTCAGAGCCCTTGTTCCTGCCACTTTCCACTCTAGCTTTTGCCTTTGCAACTAATTCAAGCTTTGGACAAGTTGAGTGTTCAACTGCTTTTGCTTCTCTTGAGCCTTTAGAATTCTCTCATTATTAGCTCTACAACTCTGCATCTCTATCTTCAAGCTCCTCATAGTTTCTATCAACTCTAATGGTTCAATCCTTTCTCTATGCCCATTGGATTTAGTGTTCTCAATTCCTGCACTAATATTCGGGCCTTTATCTTCTTCTTCATGACTGTAGGGATCTTGTCCATCTTGCATGTTATCTCTTCAATGGTACTCTTCAATGTCGATCTTAAGTTATCCTTGTTGGAGCACTGACTCTTCAATAAGTGTGCATATAGGAAAAAATGTTAGTCAATTGGATTTGGTGTTCTCATTTCCTGTATTGATATTCATGCCTCTATCTTCTTCTTCACGACCGTAGGGATCTTGTCCATCCTCCATGTTATCTTTGCAATGGTACTCTTCAATGTCGACCTTAACTTATCCCTGCTGGAGCACAGACTCTTCAAGAAATGTGCATAAAAGAAATATTATTTCTGACACCTCAATTCCGATTATGTATCATTTTTTTTAAATTCTGGAAAATATATGCACTTGATCAGTTTTGCCTATTAAGGCTCTGTTATCGCACGGTTTGTACTTGGAAGTAAAGGAAAGGTGAAATAAGGGCAAACTAGCAAAACTGGAGACTATCCTACCACTGTCACCTCGATAGGATAACTCTTTTTGTTTAGGGTGGTAGGCCAGGGGAGACGTCCCCGATGACCTGGGGTTTTGAGAAGGCAAAGGCTTATGGCTAAGTAAAAGTTTCCCTCTCACAAGTCACCACCGATTAGAAGGTTTGGCTAAACAGCCAATAAAGATAATGATAACCAGAAGTGTACCTTCCCGAGACAAAGCAACAAGAAAATTATATATATGCAAGATCACTTGTTCGTTAGTACTTCATATAATCAAGGACTTTCTGATATAAAGCAATTGATCGATAATATTGCTAAAGCAAATCAATGATGTACAATAGCAATAATCACAAAATATTACTTCACAACAAATGCTTAAGAAGAAGCTTCACAATGAGCAAGGACCATTTATCATCAATGTTACAATACCAATATTCATTGGAAGCAACGCACTTAGCCAATCTTTCAATTGCTTGTAAAAGGATTAAATGCTGCAAAGTACAATCATAAATCAAGTGGATAAATGGCAGCAATAAGGTTAGTAGGTTAGGGTTAGAAAGTATTAGTATTTGTTCAAAAGTATTGGAAGTTGTGATCAAAAACACTCAAGTAAAAGGTCTTAGACTAGTGCATTCATAGGGCAAATGGAGTCAAACTAGCTGCAAAAGTTGAAGGGACAAAATAATAATGCTAGGGCTGAAGACAAGAGGTTTTGATGGTGAAGTGTTGTTGAGCCAAGACTTCAACCATCAAACCCTAGGGGAAAACGTCTCACTAAGGTGTAGTAACCCTAGGCCTTAGTGCGTCTTCCTCCTTCTTTAGCTCAATGACAGGATAAAAATGGCTAGGATTGAAGAGCATAGGTAGGGTGTTGCAATGGCAAGGCCCTAGCAATGTCTTCAAAAGGCAAGAACTCCTTGGCACAATCTTAGCAGGGAATTAAAACAAGGACACCAACATGTGCTTATTTATCAGTGGGTTACCTAAAAGAGGAAAAGCCAAAGGTGCAACGATTTATCAGTGGATTACCTAAGGACTATCAGAACAAAATTGAGTTTGACGAGCCAAAGACCCTAGAAGAGACTATCGGGAAGGTAAGATATTGTTATGAACAGTTTGGGCTTCAGACAGAACCTCGCGAGGGCTAGAAGCAGAAGAACAGTTCGGGGTTCCAGAAAAAGGGGTTTAAATCCCCAAGATTTAAAAACTATAAGGATTCAAGGATGAGCTTTCCTACCCGAAGTGTACACCAGCAGAATTTCCCCTCCCAGAGCGGAAATAAACCTTTTGGATCAACCCTAGGAAAGACTGATAACCCAAAGAAAGAACCCTTGAAATGTTTGGGTTGTAGAGAAGAACATCTACTGAGCGACTGTCCGCAGAGACAACAAAACAATAGCTGAATTTACAACGTCCAAGAAGCTATCACCGTCAATGACGTGGCCAGGAGTATGCCACAAATTTATGCAGTCGTGGATAATAAACAAGCCGACCACCAAGCTTCAGTGGTGGAGATGGAAGGTATGATCGCCAACCATCTAGTATCTATTTTAATTGACCCTGGTTCTAATTTGAGTTATGTGGCCCCTCAAACCGTTGATAAGTGTAAATTGCAGCCACATAAACATGTTAAGCAATGGTTGGTACAATTAGCTATTGGCACCAAAAGAAAAATAGCGAAGGTCATACCAGCTTGCCAATTCACGGTGGATGGATTGCCCACCCAAGCTACCCTTAACATACTTCCCCTAGGATCGTATGATCTGTTGATTAGTATCGACTGGCTAGATGCATATAAAACTAAGTTGGATTGTTACTGTTATCGCACAGTTTGTAGCTAGGTCAAATAGCTAGAAGATAAAGGCCAAACTGGCGTAACATGAACCTACCCCACCCAATGTCACCTCAATGGGGAAGTTCTTTCTATTTAGGTAGGTTAGGCCCAGGGGAGACGTCCCCGGTAACCTGGGGTTTTGAAGAGGCAAAGGTATAAAGGTCAAGGTAAAAGTCCCTCCTCACAGGTTACCACCAAGATCAGATAGTTCGGTTAAACAGCCAATAATGAAGTGTAGCCCCAAATGAGAACACCTGCCCGGAACAAGACAATAGCAAAACAATATATGCAAGCTATAATTCGATGGGTTAGTACTTCATATAACTGTCTGATGTCAATAGATTAGCAATTATAACAATAGATATCAATGAGATCAACGTTTATCAATATAGCAGTGGAGTAATATCAATTCATCAATAAATATTGAGATGAT
The DNA here is from genome assembly GCA_009831015.1 of Picea engelmannii. Classification (NCBI taxonomy): domain Eukaryota; kingdom Viridiplantae; phylum Streptophyta; class Pinopsida; order Pinales; family Pinaceae; genus Picea; species Picea engelmannii. The sequence goes on from ML778335.1 coordinate 483,252, forward strand.
GTAGCCAACAATGTATTTAATCAATCCCTTACTCAATAAATGCTCTTAAACCATCATCTAATTGCTTATCAACAGAAAGTGTTGCGTCAAGATGGAATACCCAAGTATGACGTCAGCCTTATTAGGGTTAGTCAGTTAGTTAGGGTTTCAAATTTAAGAGTTTTGAGAGTTGTTTCAATCACTTTCACTTCAACGTTGGAGGCTAAAGATCAGTGCCTAGGGTTATGGACTCAAAAGGAGAAGGATGCACAACTTGAAGAGGATGAGATTTAAAGGACGAGAGGGAAAGGCTTCAAGGTGCTGCAATGCCAGGGCCTTGAAGACAGAATCCTAGGGGAGAGAGGCTCACTCCGGTGTTGCTTAAACAAGGCCTCGTGCTCTCTCCTCCTTCCCGGCAAACGGCTAGCTAAAAGACAAGTAAAATCAAGACAAGAGAGCTTAAAGAGGGAGAGTGTTGCAAAGGCAAGGCTCTTTCATCAAACCCTAAAAGAAAAATGGCCCTAGGTGTAGATAACCTAGGCCTGGGACGCCCTCTTTCTCTTGAAATTTAAAAGTATGCCTAGCTTAAGGGAGGAAGATAGAAGGAATGTAGCAATGGCTAGGCTCTCTTCTTCTTCTTCAATGGCTTAAAAGGTTTTTCTATCAGGGGACATGAGACAATGACCTACTTGTGTGTTTGTCCTCTAGGGTTTTGATTCGGCAATGTATATATATAAATAGAATGCAAGAAATTAAACTACAACCATTCAATCAAGAAGTTTTGCAGAAAAATACTTACAAATCATCAAGAAAGTAGCATGCAAACCCTAGTTATAAACCTTCCTTCAAGAAAAACACCATAAATTGCCAAAAATCTCTTCTCCAAACAAGTGCGCCTTCCTCAAAATAGCCAATAACCCTAATAGGGCGCAAAAATCAGACCTCACTATGAGAGTGAGTGATGAGTTCTGTCAAAATGAGGCTAAAACTCCTCAATATATAGTGTATCAATGACCTTAATTAATTTTAGGTCATAAAAAATGGCCGACAAGACCAAAATACTGTTTTTACATTAAATTCTCAAATTAAAACCCTAACTGAGTTGTAATAAAGGTAAAATCCCCTTCAAGGGAGGCACTAGCCCCTTTTAGGGCAGATGAGACATCCAAGAGCAAAACGTTAGCCCCCTAGGGGCTTCTCCAACATGCCACACGTGCCACTCCTGCCCAATCTGCCTCCAAGAATGACCATGAAGCTAGATGACGTCATGGTAAGGATGGGGATGCTCTGAGCCTTCCAAAGCCAACGTTCCACTGAAAAAGTGTCATTCCCCCTAGGCCGGGCTCTGCCAAAGTGCCTCTGGTGAAACGTCATCTTCTTCTCCGGTGCAAAACCTCGGTCAAACATTGTCCTCTCTCTGCCCCTCTGACGAGGTCTCAGCAACCATCCGATGGGCTCTTCAGCCCCATGGAGGTCCGAACTAGTCATCTCCCCATGTGTACCGATCCAAATGGTACCTGTCTGTCGGGCATGGTCCTGCACATCAAAAACTACACCCTCCATGGGCTCATTAGTCACAAGGATCATAGCAATGTCCATCATATTTCATCATTAATATTATCAAACATATGCATAAAAACCCTGATATATTGTTCAATAGCTCAAAAATATTACAAAAATCAACAATACAAGATCGAAGAAAAGGAAAAGACATCCTATTGGGCTAGCATCCACAAGAGAAGGGAAGTTCCCAAGAAGGTTTCATCCAAGCCATGTAAACGAGGTGATGTGGCTAGGCGATGTCCAGACAAATGGGTAGAGTGAAAGCCAGGGATGCATAATGTTATCTGTGGGTGCCATTGTAGAAGGCGAGTTGTACCCGTCATGGATGCAATTTTTCCCAAGCCTATTCTTGCCTTTATTCTTTCTTTATTTGCTTTTTCTTCTTCTTTTTCCTTTTATTCAAGGTCTAACCAGAGGACACTGCCTTGGCATGGTGACCAGAGTTGACAATGTTACCCACAAGTACTTTCACAGAGATGAGAAGGTTGGCTCATGATGAGACCCCCTTTCCCTTGGCCATGCAACCAAAGGTCACTGCCCTGGCGTGGTAACCAGATAATGGCAATGTCATACTGTTAGGTACCCATGAACCTAATAGGCTGGCTCGTGATGAGACCCCCTATCCTCTTGGCTAGGTCTTGTTTATTATTTTTCGGGTCCCTCTTGTTTCTTGCTGAGAGGCTTTTTATTGCCTTCTCGGGGATCCCTGGGCGAGGCATCTCGAGGTTTTATTTCTAGGCTTTTATCTTTTACCAGTTGTTTTTACCTTCTGGGCCTTTAGCCCCTTCTTCCCACAAGATAAGGTGCAACCCTACAAACAAGTCAATCCAATGCCCGGACAAGGGGAATGGGATAAATGAGCGGGAGATAAGATGAAAAAGTGGTAGTATGATGGGAGCGGACAATGGCTCTTCAGAAATCCCCTCGGTGGCAAACCAAAACCCATGGGTACAGGCTTGCTAGGACACCCTGTCAATCTCCCCAATCATGATCGAGTGGGTTAATGTAAGATCCAAGCAATCGTCAGAGATAAAAGGAGTCAGATGCATATATCCAAAGGTTATAACGATCAAAAGTGATACATACCATGATACCTGGACCAATTACCTCATGGAGCAAGAGCCTTCTCTGATACAAGACCAAGCCGATGGTGATGGATGTTGTTGTTGCTGACAAGACAAATCTGACGAAAGAAGAAAAGGATGGGCCCTCCAGGGCCATGCTCAGGTCAATCCTACTCTCGATACTCCATGTCTAGGACCTATGGGCCTCGAGACATGATCTCCTGGTTATCCCTAAAAATCAGGGATAACAGTTACCATAAAACCTTAGAATGTGTAAATGAAGAACGGACAAAGATGACCCTCCAAGGGATCCAGAAACCCGTCTCGATGAGATGAATATTAGCCCTTCAAATGAAAAAGTATTACAGAAAGGGATGTCCTCTATATGCAATACAGGTGTTAAAACCTGTTGAGGATGACAGACCAAGCCTAGAAGACCACCCCATACTAAGAGATTATAGAGATGTGTTTCTAGAAGAGGTGTCGAATCTACCCCCGAGGAGGGCCATTGACTTCTTAATAGAACTTGCACCAGGAGCGGTGCCAGTGTCTAGGACACCCTATAGGATGAGCACACCCGAGCTAGTTGAGCTCAAACTACAGCTAAAGGAAATGATGGACAAAGGCTACATCTGGCCTAGCGTGTCTCCATGGGGAGTACAGGTCCTGTTTGTGAAGAAGAAAGATGGTACACTCCGACTGTGCATAGACTATAGACAACTCAATAAGACAACCATAAAGAACAAGTACCCCTTACCAAGAATTGATGACTTGTTTGATCAATTGGGGGGTGCTTCCATTTTCTTGAAGATTGACTTGAGATATGGATACCATCAAGTCCGAATCAAGGATGAAGACATCCACAAAACCGCCTTCAGGACAAGATATGGTCACTATGAATTCGTGATAGTACCGTTTGGATTAACCAATGCCCCTGCAACTTTTATGTGCTTGATGAACAATGTACTCAACAAGTTCCTAGACAAATTTGTATTGGTTTTTATTGATGACATCTTAATCTACTCCAAGAATAGAGAGGAGCATGAAGAACATCTTAGAATTGTACTTCAAGTGCTAAGAGAGCATCAGCTCTACGCTAAGTTGAGCAAGTGTGACTTTTTCCAGAAGCAAATACATTACTTGGGCCATGTCATATCTGAAGAAGGGGTGGCAGTAGACCCTGACAAGATCAGATCTATCATGGAATGGCCTACCCCAAAGGATGTTTCGGATATCAGATCCTTTATGGGCTTAGCAGGTTACTATAGGAGATTTATAAAAGGATTTTCCAAGATTGGTTGTCCAATCACTGCCCTCCAGAGGAAGGGGGTTAAATTCATTTGGACACCGGAATGTGAAGAAAGGTTTCAGTCACTAAAACACCTTATGACCCATGCACCCGTGCTGAAGATCGTCGATCCCGATAATGAATTCCTCGTGTGTACAGATGTCTGCAAGGAAGGACTCGTAGGAGTCCTTATGCAAGAAGGACGTGTGATTTGCTATGAGTCCAAAAAATTGAATGAGCACGAAATCAATTATGTTACCCACGACCTGGAGTTGGTTGCCATAGTACATGCTTTAAAAATGTGGAGGCAATACCTCCTAGGAAGGAGATTTGTACTTGAGACAGACCATTGTGGGCTGAGACATCTGTTAGATCAACCAAAACTCAATGCCAAGCAAGCTAGGTGGATGGCCCTCCTTAGCGAGTTTGATTTCGAAATCAAACATATCAAAGGAAAGGAAAATAGGGTGGTCGATGCCCTTAGCAAAAGTATGAAAATAATTCACATGGTTGCGGTGAACACCTGCGAAACGAATGCCAGGGAAAGAGTCAAGAATGCACAAGAAACAAACGCATTCTTCAAGACCGTGACATCGTACCTAGAGAAAGAGCTCGCAGGGCTAAAGTATGAAGGCTACCAGATACTAGACGGGGGTCTACTCACTTACCAAAACAAGTTGTATATTCCAAGTTGTGACGACTTGAAGAGGTTCACAATGAACGAATTGCACAAGAGACAATACACCGGCCATCCGGGCTATAAAAAGATGGTCACGACCACTAGGAAACAATTTTATTGGCCTGCGTTGAAGAAGGACATAGCTGAGTATTTAGCTAAACGTCTAGAACAGTGTTACAAGAAACGAACCGGAAGCAGTAAAACCGGCCGGTCCGACCGGTTCCGAGCCCAGACTGGTTCAAACCGGTCCCTTAAACCGCTTCAGACCAGTTCCGTAAGGAACCGGGTTTTTTTGCCTGAACAGGCCGGTTTCGTACGGAACTAGTTTTTTTTTGCCAATGAGGCCCGCGGCC
>ML778335.1:540751-553104 GCA_009831015.1 Picea engelmannii
CTGTGTGGGTGTAGGAGGTGTATAAACCTCTGCTGAAAGTGCTCCTGCTGCCATCCCTTTTATTGCTGCTAGCCGGCCCTCCTCTAAGACAGCGGAACCCTCCTCAAGACTGCCGTCCCATACTTCTTGAAGAGATCCAGGCCGCAGCACCCTTGCTGGGCTGCTGGACCCTATTTGCAGGCTGTCGTCCTTGTTTTCAGAACATTTGCTGTGTAAGGGTTTGGTTCCAGTTTTTGCTGTGTGAAGGTTTGGTTCCAGAACTTGCTGAGTAAGGTTTTTGCTTTCAGAAATTGCTGTGTGGGTTTTGCTGTGTCCTGTGAGAGTTATTCCCTTGGTGGCTTGGCTGTCCTAACTTCTCTTGGTATGAGATCTAACCCTTGAGGTAGATCCAAGATTTCTAAGACTTATCTGAGCATACTTTGATGGATTATTATCTCTCCTAGTTGTCATGCTCTTCTTCATTTCAGAGGTAAGTTCAGATCTATATTTGCTCATGCTCAAATTATTTTATTTAGCCTGGATCTATCTACTCTGCATGTTAACTAATGTTGAAAACTGATTTAGAAACTCTTCTACAGTTTTAGAATTACTTCATGATATAGATCTATCTTCTACTTTTGTCCTAGTTTAGATCTGAGTACTTGAATGTTTTGTTTAGATCTAATCACTGTTTATGAACAGAGTTAAAATTCCAGTTCAGATCTGAGTGTTGTGCACACTCAGAAATTATTTAAGGGTTAAATCTAACTGCTGTTCATCTTCTGATTTGATTTCTTAAGTTCAGATTTATTTATCTAGCACCCTACAGTACAGATCTCTTATTGCATTACTTTTCTGTTTTGAAGTTTGATTTATTACAGACCCTAGCTGTTCCATCTAACTGAATTTTAAAAGACAGAAATTTTCTGCTTTACTTCCCTAATTCTAACATCAACTTCCCTCATTGAGTCGAATTAGGGAAAGGAGGCGCCCCACTTTTGGCATTTCTTCATGAGTTTTGGAGAGTGCAAGAGAGAGAGAGTCGAGCAAGAGAAGAGGTTGAGTTGCTTGAGGCATGATTTCCAAAGCAAGTGCAGGCACACAAACCAAGGCAGAGTTCAGCATTAAAGCTACTGTATGGTATGGATTTCTGAAAGGCCGTATTGTTGTTTTCTGGCACAGAAATCGAGGAGAAGCAGCAATAAATTCTGGAGAGTTGGCACGCTTTCCAAGGCTGTCATACTGTACTTTCAGGGACAGAAATCGAGCTAACTGTTCTGGCACGAATTCCAAGGGAAACCGTACATCTACTGTTGCAGAAATTGAGGAGAAGGCCTGTAGAATTCATACAGGAAGTTCTGGCACAAATTTTGAGGAGCTATGCCTAGATTTTGAGTAATTTCTGTGGCTCGGTTTTTGAGATAAGTTGGATTTTTTTATTGCTAAAGTTGACTGCTGTAAAAGAATTTTCTCTCTAAGCTTTGAATAATAAAAAGCCTCCCCTCTCTCACTGGTTTTCCCCTTGCGGGTTTTTCCAGGGTCTTGTTTTGACCAAAATCTGTGTATAATTTTATGGGTGTGCATTTATTTCTGGTTATTGGTTGTAGCAGACTTCATGTGTTTCCTGTTATGAGTGGTTTATTTTATGCTAATTAATTTGCAGTTGTAAATGCAATGTGGGTTGGGCATTAAACTATGAAGTGTCTCATTGAGACTTGAAACCGGGTTGGGGTCTGATTTTTCTACACTTGGAAAAGATAGGACAAAAGGAAAATCATGTCAAGGATAGGAAAAGGAATCTCTAATAAAGCATCCAAGTGGAGTCCCAATAAAGCAGCCTTTTCCCAACATAGAAAGCTTTTACTGTGAGAGAAAAGTCAATAAAGGCAACTTTTTTTAGCATGGAAGCTTTCTAGAAGTGCAAGGCAAGTCAAAGATTCCATCTCAAGTGGGGTGCACTAGTCTAGGATAGATGCCAAGTGTCAACCTACCACTCATCCTCCATGAATCATCTCAAGTGAAGGTCCACTCCACCTTGGGCTCCAGAATTCTTACACATGTCCACAATCAGGGCACACCCCATCTAGATCAAGACATAGGATAGAACCATGAAAAAACACACATTGAAACATGACTAGGGCACATATCTCAACTACAAAAGTAGGCTACATCACAAAGTGCTAAAACACTCAAAGCCTCTTGAAAACTAAAACACATCTTCACTACTAGAAGGGCGACCCAAACCACCTGCTATTTTTAGAAAAAAAAAAACCAAAAAAACACATGTTCTCCGATCGCCACCAAAATTGTCACACATGTTGTCCTTAACAAGGGTATCCAAAAATATGATCAATCTCAAAGAAGCAAAAAGTACAAAAGAACATGTACTTTAATCACTACCAAAACTAATGTCCATGCCCTTCTCAATACAAGATATCCAAAAATGTGATCAACTTCAAAAAATGCGAACCTTCTAAAAATACATAGTTACCCAAAGCAAGTCTTGAAAAACTTAAAGTACACTTTAGGGGCTCTTAACCTCCCATGCAACCATCAAATATTACATGTCATAAGCAAGCATGGGCAAACAACTAAACTCGAAAAATTGTCAACTCTGTACTAGTATGAGCATAAAGTTATCCCTGAAAAAAGCTCGTCTTAAGACCTAGTGCAAGAAACATGTCTAATCTTTAACTCTTGGAATGAGAATATATGACCATGTGCTAAGCTTGGCTAATGTATCCATGAATTGTCGATGTTGAATGGTGAACTTTTAATAGCAAGTTCATCCCATAATGTATCCACGAATCGTTGATGCCATATTGATGAACTTTTGAGGAAGTTAATTCTAGAGTATCCACAAACCATTCACGTTGAATCAATCAAGATGAACTTTTACAGGAAATTCATTCTAAGTGATAACAATGTCTATGAATGTTTAACATGATAATTGAAGCTAGTCCACCAAATACCACCCCTTTATTGGACACACTGAAGGTTCTGATAATAAGATCACCACAGTTACTCAAGTTACACTGCCAACTATGTAGTATCATGTTAGAGTGAAGTTTCCAAGAAAAAGACAATATTAAGATACATGTAGTGGTTGTAATTTTTCATTGTGTCATCCTATTATAGTTCATAGATATTGTGCTCGTCAACAATTATATGCATGTATCCATTAATGACCTCCTAGTGATTTTCATCCGCTTTTTTATTAAACACATGCTTTCAATTATTTTCAATCCATAAATGTGGTGTGTATGTGTAGATAGAATACAAATCAATATGATAGCTTGCTATTGTTTTTTTGTTATAGGTACCAAATCACTATAGCATCGAGGTTGGATATTATACTTACCATTAAAGCTCAGCGCAAGTGTCCATATTCTAAGATTTCACACACATATATAAGTGACAATAAATTTAAACAACTAACTACAAAGTTTTCTCTAAAATTGAGGATTTTCTTCTAGCATTACAAAACATATAATTAGTAAAACAAAAAACAAGCATAGCAAACATCCATGAACAATTTGATGCTTGTGCAACCATAAACTCACTTGGGTAACAAATTGTTGCCACTTTTTTGACTTCTCTTTCATAGGTCCAACAATTTTGTTTGCATCAACGCTCACCCCCGACTTAACACCCTCCCCATATTGATTTGCTTGATCCTCAACTGTCATCAAACGAACAGCTTCAATAATTGCTCGCCTTTGTTGGCCATGACCATATATTAAAAACTCTGATGTACGTCCCAACCTATTTCATTTTAGACACAAAAGTTTAGAAACAAAGTTGGAATGATAAAGTAAAAACAAACTCTATATTATAAAAAAAAAAAAAAAAATACAACTAGGGGAAGAAGCATAGAAGAAACAAAAGATGCATATTAACATAAGCAATACCAAAGAGAGAAATATAATAATGTCATCAAATGACCAAAAACGTCATTGCAATCAAAGATTTTATCAAGGTAGTGCAAAAGGCATCTCTAGCCTAGTTAAAGGATAAAGCTAGAAAAAGCAATAGAAAATAATATAACAAAACCTATATCACACCACACCAATAGTTAGGGTACTTCATCCATGTCTCAGCTGCGAGATTCTACATCTAGACAACGGGACATATCTCATACCTTAAATCCAAACTCTTCCATATCATCCAACCAATCATCTGTCAGTAGTTTTTTCCCTTCGGCCTCAAATGTTAGGAGAGAGGGAAATAGGGGATGTCAATTGCCCCACAAGCGAGACATCCCCCTCGGGAGGGTCGATGGTTACTGGCCTTTAGTTCTCTATTGCACTTGCATGTATCTACATCATAGCTTTGTTTCAATTCTTCACGTTGTTAAGCCTTAGGTTTTGGATTCTTCTCTACACAAGATAGATTTCTTATATCGTAATTTTCCAAGAGCTACTTTAACACTCCCACTTCATATTCACACAGGTGTACTTAGCAGTCCCATTGACCTATCTGTGGTCATTTCTCGAACATTGATAAAATTATCTTATCTTATCTTATCCTGACTTATAAGGTAATACAATTATGTGACAACTAGTGGAATAATATTGATTTAAACCACAATAACTAGGGAAAAATCACAATGCCATAATTTCATAACTTCTAGGCACAGTTTTTCAGTAAAGTATTAGGGACCATAAGAACCTCCCCTTTGTAGGCAAGATGATTGTTATTGGTCGTATTCTTCAGGCTATTCATGTGTATTATGTCGCTTGTTGGTTTCCTAGCAAGACTCGGTTCCAACCAATGTTTTAAAACTCGGACTCGAACTTAGAATCAGTTAGGGGTCGACTTGGACTCGAACTCAAACCGACTCAAACAAATCTGATTTCCATGACTCTGTTTACTAAAAAATACATAAAATGTTTAAATTTAATAAAAACAATATATTTTAAAGATTCCAAACCATTAGAGACAAAACATGAAAAGTCTACTCATACATAAACCAAGTAAACTGCAAAGGTGAATATATCAAAAAGTTTCAAATTGGGACAAAGTGCAACACATAATACATATCAGCCACAAAATACATAATCAATGAGGCTCTAGCCTCTAAATGGCCTCTAAGCTTTAGAGTCTGGAAAACATGCTCTAACCATCTCCTTTTGCCTAGCCTTGTCTTCTTCAAATTTTGCAAGTTGATTTTCCAATTCCAATCTAAATTGTCCAATCTCCACTAAATTTGCACACTTCTTCTCCATTGCTATAGACTTCAGTGCAGCACAGGTGGCCGAATTATTCTTCAGGGAGATCTTCAGATTGCATGGTCTACCCAAAACCATTGTTAGTGACAGGGATAGCCGGTTTATGAGCACCTTTTGGCAAGATTTATTCAGGTTGGTTGGTACGGCCTTGACCCCTAGCACCAGTTATCATCCTCAGAACGATGGGCAGACCGAAATAGTCAACAAGTGGGCAGAAGGCTACCTCAGGAATTATGTAGCAGGGCAGCAGAAGGCAAGGGTTAGGTGGCTACACCTGGGTGAATACTATTACAACACCACTTATCATATGTCCATAGGTATGACTCCATCCAGAGCTTTGTATAGTTATGACCCACTCTCTTTTGTAGAGATTGCCTTTGGTGATAGCAGAGCTCTGATGGTACAAGATTGGGTGCAGCAGAGTCAAGACATACTCAGGGAACTAAAGGATCATCTACAAAGGGCACAGAATCAGCAGAAGGTCCAAGCAGACAAACATCAGGTAGAGCGTACTTTTGAGGTTGGTGACTTGGTCTACCTAAGGCTCCAACCATACAGACATGCTTCTATAAAAAGGAGTGGAGTAGAAAAGCTCCAACCCCGGTTCTTTGGACCCTACAGGATCAGCAGAAAGGTAGGGGCCATGGCTTATGAACTTGAGCTTCCACAGGGCAGCAAGATACACAACGTTTTCCATGAGTCATGCCTGAAGCGGGCCATTGGCCAACACACCACCCCACTTGAGGTACTACCACCTTTAGATGAGGAAGGGCAATTGGTATTGGTGCCGGAGGAAATATTAGAGGTTAGGGAGAAGAAATTCCGGAGGAGGAGCATCAAAGAATACTTAGTCAAATGGAAGGACTTACCCATTGAGGATGCCACGTGGGAGAATGAACAGGTGATACAGGAGACAGGTTCGGAATTGCTTGTGGACAAGCAATTTCTAGCAGGGGAGACTGTAATGTCCCCCACCTCTTGATGAAGAGGTATGGAGAGACTTGGTGGTCTAGTCATCCCCACTAGACCATAGTCTCATGCAGCATGGGTAAAAAGTCAGCTAACTCAATGCTATAATTTGAAGTTGACTTAAAAAGGTAAAAAGTAACTCACTAGAGGAATAGAGAGCTTGAGGTTGAGTTAGGAGTTGAACCTTAGGGTTAACTTAACTCAACAGGGAAATAGAAAGAGGTATAAAGGAAACCCTGGGGCGCACCTCTCATTTCATCTTGGATCATATTGCATTTGGTTATTGGGCTCTTGAGCACAAAGTTTTGGGGGTCTTGAGAATACAAACCCTAGAGAACAACTCAGTAGTGAAAGATTCCACTCACCTTGTTCCAAGCTTGGTCTCGGGGATGAAACACTCCACCCACACCATTCTATAGTATTCACAGGTACCATCATCTATTCAGGAGGGCAGCAGGTTGTACCCTTGAGGGTTTTCCAACAGGGGCGCATCATTCCTTGGAGAGGAGTTTGATCCAGCTTATTGGCAGGGTCTATTGACATTCTAGCACCTGGGTATTACTTGTAGGGCCTTGTTCATCAGATTTGGAGTATTTTGGGAGGGTTTCTCTTGCTAGATTATTATCTGGAGCTTTGGGACGTTTTTGAGAGAAGGAGGGCGCAACTGTGATTCAGATCTGTTCAGTTTGGAGGGGTTATACCTCATATCTGACCCTGAGACTTCTCCCAACAGCTTATGGTGGCCTGATCTATCTTTCTAGAGATTTTCAGGGTATTTGGAGGCTTCCTCCATCAGGGCCGAAATATTGAGCTTGACAGTCTTCAGGAGGGCGCATCCCTGATTAGGGTTTCAACAGTTTGGACGGGTAGACCTTGGCATCTTGACTTGAGACTTCAGGGAGGGCTTCTACTTGCCTCGATCTATCTTTTTGTGGAGTTTGGTACTACTTGGATATCCCCTTCAGCTGGGCTGAAATATTGGTCTTCTTATCTCTTCAGGAGGACGTGCCATCAGCTAGGGGGGTTTGGACTTGACCCTGGTTCTTCTTGCATTGACCTTCATTGTATATCCAGCCCTTGGAGGCTTGCATTGTCTTATCAGGAGTATTTTGTAGCAACTCATTTATTATCTCTTGGAGTCATCTGATGTAATTCCAGATCTACATCCACTTTGTATCAGGTTCTTGCTCTTCATAATAATAAAGGTCAGATCTATGCTATTTGGTCCCATATCTTGTGTATTGGTTAGATCTTGCATTTTCATTGAGTATATCTTCATATCTGTGCTTAATAACTGAATATAACCCTAAGGCCAAAACTTGAGAGGCCAACTTGCAAACACACACCAACAGACAAGTAAATCAGTGGTCAATTAGTGTTCCAAGCAAAAAAATTGGCTTGGGAACATTAGGTTCGATAGGGGAAAAGGTAGGATGGATGAGAACACTAGAAGAGAACTAAGAAGAAAACAATTATGCTACACATGTAAAGAGTCGTGGAACCGATCCCACAAGTGTATGGGTTGTGGCTAGGTTCATTACATTGAGGTGACATTTGATAATGAAGAGGATGAGGATTTCGGCCACATCCAGAACATAGAGGCAGACACCACCGAAACTGCAGAAGAGGAGGCTACAGGTCACGGCAATGCAACAGAGGATAGGGCTACATTGGCATCCATCAGTGGGGTACCCAAGTACAACACCTTCAGGATGAGAGGAGTATTGCAGGGGAAAAAGGTGTCAGTGCTCATTGATTGGGGTGCTTCTCACAACTTCATTGACTCAGCATTGCTACAGAGGAGGCATATACCCACAGTTGAGTTTGAAGGATTCAAGGTGGAGGTGGCAGGAGGAAGCACTATGCCTTGTAACAGGTACATTCCAGGGATGAAGCTCACACTGGGTAGGCATGATTTAGCACAGGACTTTTATGTGATGGACCTCCCGGATACAAACATAATCCTTGGAGTACAGTGGCTCAGTACGTTGGGGCCTATCACCACCAACTACAAGACCATGGAGATGTCTTTCACAGAGGAGAGTGGAAGGAAGGTAGTCCTCAGAGGCATGACAGGCAACACAGCCAGGGTAGTCACAGCAAAGCGTATGGAGGCCATTTTTAGGAGAGAGGAGATTGTATATGCTGCTGAGTGCAAGATTTTGGCACGTGTCGACAAATAGGGGAAGGTTCAATATGCACCAGAGATCCAGAGGATCATTGACAAACCCAGTAAGGTGTTTGGACCCATTCCACCAAGAGTGCCACCAGATAGGGGATTTGAGCATATCATTGAGTTGGAAGACGGGGGAAAGCCAGTCATCACCGCGCCCTACAGACACCCAAAGAACTACAAGGACGAGATAGAGAAGGCCATCAAAGAACTATTAGACATGGGTCACATTAGGCCAAGTTCCAATCCTTTTGCCTCTTCAGTGGTACTGGTCAAGAAGAAGGATGGAACTATGAGCATGTGCATTGATTTCAGGGCACTAAACAAGAAGACTATCAAAAACAGGTATCCCATTTTGAGGATTGATGAGCTATTAGACGAGCTCCATGGGGTTGTTTACTTTATAAAGATTGACTTGCGCTCTGGTTATCACCGATTCAAAATGAGGGAGGAGGACATTCCCAAAACTACCTTCAGGTGTTACTACGGCCACTATGAATCTTAGTGATGCCATTTGGATTAACCAATGCACCCGCCACATTTCAGTCATGTATGAACCACGTCTTCAACAAGCAGTTGAGGAAGCATCTTCTTGTGTTCTTTGATGACTTGTTGGTCTATAGCAAGACTTGGGAGGAGCACCTTCCGTACGTGGAACATATTTTAATTATGATGGAAGACCAATCCTTGAATGCCAAGGAGTCGAAATGTGAATTTAGGATAATAGAGGTCCTCTACTTGGGACACATCATTGGAGTTAAAGGGGTACAGGTACACCAAGAGAAGAGTCAAGCGATGCTTGACTGGCCCACACCCAAGACTCTTACAGAGTTGAGGGGATTTCTCAGTATTTGCAGCTATTACAGGAGATTTGTCAAAGGGTTCTCACAACTTTGTGCACCTTTGACCGATTTTGACTAAGAAGGGAGCTTTCAGGTAGAGCGAAGAGGCACATTCTACTTGACCCTAGTTCTTCTTGCATTGACCTTCATTGTATATCCAGCCCTTGGAGGCTTGCATTGTCTTATCATGAGCATTTTGTAGCAGCTCATATATTATGTCTTGGAGCCATCTGATGTTATTCCAGATCTACATCCACTTTGTATCAGGTTCTTGCTCTTCATAATAATAAAGGTCAGATCTATGCTATTTGGTTCCATATCTTGTGTACTGGTTAGATCTTGTATTTTCATGGAGTATATCTTCAAATCTGTGCTTAATAACTGAATATAACCCTAAGGCCGAAACTTGTGAGGCCAACCTGCAAACACACACAAACAAACAAGTAAATTAGTGGTCAGTTAGTGTTCCAAGCAAAAAAATTGGCTTGGGAACATTACAGGTTACGGTCTCTTGATTTACTGCACCTGTTATAAACCTTCCATTCATACAAGGGATGGACTACAGAGCAACCTCTTTGATATCGAATGTCTTTTGCACAAGGTGATCTCGAAGAGGGGTCTCCCAAATTTCATCAAATGGTATCCACTCCAACCCTACCTTCATCAATCATGATCTCTCTAGCACTAGTATAGCCTCCGTCCATGTAGGATATCTCCTTGGCATCAACAAGAGTTGCATTAAATCTGGGGTGTCGATCATCTATGTCACAGGCTTTGCCGGACCAAAACCTTGAGGTTCAAAATTCGGTGAACCTCAAAAAATTAGTTTAGGTTCAGCTTGCTTCGATTTGATTCGCTTTGGTTTGGTTCGGTTCTATTTGGTCCCCTTTGCATCTCATGCCAGGTTTCCCAACGTGAATAGAGCTTGCGATCTATGTCGACGCCGCAAGGTACAAATTTGGGTTTGGGTTAGGCTTTATCGCGCGCTTTATCTTTGCGTCCCCTTTGCATCTCATGCCAAGTATCCCCGCGCAAATAGAGCTCGCAATCTATGATCTAAAATCAAAGGCAGGTCGTTGGTTACAGATCTTACATAGGTAAGTTACGATTCTGATTCTAACTTCTAAAAAATAACTTTAACATGATATAATGTCAACATACTTTAAATTATAATATTACCATATATAAATAATAAACTAACATATAACTTGTAAATTAATATAACTTATATAATATATATTATAAATTATAAATTAATATAGCTTATAAATTAAATGAACTTATATTTATAAAAACTGATAAATTTATTAATATAATATTTAATATTAATTATAAATACATATAAACTATATATATATAATTATAAATAAAAAAATTAGAGCCCCAAAGGTTAGCTCAAGTGGTTCTGAGCCAGGCATGAAGTTATCCCCAGCGAAGCAGATCACGGGCTCAAATCTCTTGTTCCCCCTTGGGGTTAGGCCTACCATGGACATCAGGGCCGACGATTTACCCTATTTACCGTCCACGAAGTGGATAAGTACTCGAGGATTTCCCATGCGATATTACATCTGGAAAAAAAAAGAAAAAAAAATTATATATTTTGTAAATTTTCAATATGTATATGGACAAACCTAATGATGAACCTCATCACTAAATTCGAATTTGAATCGAACTTCATTGTTTCCAAACCCAAACTCAAACCCGAATCGTGTGATATAGTCGACCATTCCCAGCTTGATCGTTGTGGTTAATGATCTCAAGGTCGAGAGTTTTCTCTCCATCGCTCCCAACAATCCAACGGCATTTGCAAAAAATGATTCGTTTAAATCATGTCACTAAACTGGAATTATTATAGGTGTTGTTACCTCCCAGTTGCACCAGGAAGGAATTACAATGATCCGCAAAGTTGAACAAGGCACGTGTCCAAAATTCAGAGTTCAGAAGTTCTGTCGGGCACCATTGCCCCTTCTTCTTCTTCTTCTTCTTCTTCTATGCATGTTCCATACCCCCCTGGGGGAATTGTATAAAATGAGCTATCATGAGGTCTCCAGTATGTAAAAGACCAAGCTCACCTAAGACTTTGTTATTAGTACAAACTCTAGAGTGTTGTTTTTCACTTGGTCCATTATACCTTGCTTCGGCGACTTACAATGTTCTAAGTTTTTTCACTCATACCTCCAAAGTTGGAGTGGATACTAATGGTCGTGCCTTAGTGTGTTTTGTCTGAGTCTAGTGTCAAATGTATATTACCATGCTAGTCATTAGTCCAGAGTCTCATGGACGTGCATTAGGTCCTCCGAGGAGTTTTTTAACGTAAAATGTCTAGTTAAAACGACATTTTACCTTGTAAATACATGTATGTAATTGTTTAATAAGTTGTACTAGGAGGTGTTAATCACCTAGGGTAGTATTATTTTCTAACTCATAATACCCCCTTTACGCTAGTACCCACTTTTCGAGCAAAATAATTGATTTTTACCCACAAAAATCAATTATTTCCTCAAAAAGGTGAATTAATTCTCTTCCTATTTTTAAGGAAACATATCGGGGACATGTTTTTAGTTTGTCTCCAATTCACTCTACCTCACTGTTGGTTAGTGGCACTTGAGGCAAGTTAGGTGAGAGTTAGTGGCGAGTTTATGGAGATCTCAAGGAGAGTTGTGCCCTCTCTCTTGAGAGGTGGTGCACTCTCCTTGAGGGCATCAATCCCAAGGAGATGCGCACACCTCTCAAGAGAGGTGCCAGCCTCTCTCTCTCTCAATCTTTGAGTGGTGGTGACTTACCTTTAGTCTGCTGGAGATGTGGCACCTTCCCCTCCTCACACTCGGCTCATCCCACCTTGGGAATTGTGCCACTCACCCTGGAGAATGAGCCCCCTTTTCTATTTAATGAAGTCGACCCCTCCTCATTTAGCTAGTGGGAGTTTGGGCCAGCTTGAGTGTACTATTGTAATACTATTTTGCAATAAAAGAAAGATTTTGGAGGTCATGTCTGTTGATTTTTCATAAGCTAGGTTAAGCATGAAGTTCATTTCATTTTAGCATTTCACTTAACCATAAACAATAATGTTGCAGCAACCAAGATCACAAGAAGAAACACCATGCACAAGAACACAAGAAGTATCCTGGGAAACCCTTCTCAACAAGGGAAGAAAACCCA
>ML778335.1:562595-578156 GCA_009831015.1 Picea engelmannii
GGATAGTTTATTTTGCCAACATAAAAGTAAATGTTTGACTAATTACTAAGTCCACGCTGACCAGGCCCCTTTCGAGGTCGCTGAGGGGACGGTTTATTTGCCAAATTGAAAATACTGAAATGAAACTAATCTAACAATTTTAGCTCTGGAGGATTGAGTGAAAAAACTCATAAATTATAAATCCCCTGAAAAGCGGCAAAATATAATTAGTAAGTGAAAAAACACTCCAGAGTATAACTCACGCTTAGGACTTAAGGTGGCTAAGACCTTTTACAAATTCATCATGCCAACACCTCTTATTACAATTTTTTATGGAAATGTAGAGTAACCAGGTGGTCTTTTGGACCGGCTGAATTTCTGAACTTCTGAATTTTGAACAATAATGTCCAATCTTTGGCGGCTCAGCGGAAATTCACCATAGTGCAACTTGGTGGATAACAGTCCCGAAACCCGAAATTAGCATGGGTCGTCCGATTCAGAGGGGCACGTGGCACCAAATCCGAACAACGAAGAAAGTCATTTCGGGAAGCCTGAAGTGAGGAATGCGCAAATTTCCCGAGTCTCGAGGTCCGAAGTAGATCTGGACCACAGATCTTACGAAGACAGGAGGCAGTGGATCCAAGGGTTAGCAAGATCGGATTTCGGGAGTTTTGGAAGGAAGCAAAAGCAAACTTTGTGAAGCGCGAAGTGCGAAATGGATCTGGACCGTCCAATCCAGAGGGGCGCGTGGCGCCATATCGGCAGATTCGCGGTTTCGTGAATCGGAGGTTTCGTTGGTAAGCAATGCGCAAGTTTCGCACAGCGTGAACTCCCGAAGCGCCTGTGGAGATAAGCATTGGGTCATGGCCCGAGGTCGCATGCAAGAAAAGGTGCAGAGTTCAAGTGAGCTACGCCAAAGGCCGAAAACGCCCGTGTTAGTTGCAGAGTGAGACCATCACGGTTTCAAGGTGTCGAGTTGACTCAAAGAGCCTTTGGCAATACCTAGCAATTCCTTAGGCGTCAAGCCCCATCCTGATCCCAATGAAAGTAGTTAATGAAAATGGGGATGGTGGTTGAAACCTCATCTCACCCCATAAATGGAAATCTTGAAAGGACTGGCCGTGGAGGCAGACTGTCAGCCCAGAGTTCCCTGTGGACGGATTTTCCTGCAAGTCCACACTGATCTGAGCTCACGTCTGACAGAAGAATGCATGCACGGTCTGAAAAAAGAAAATGCAAACAAAAAGCCTTGAATGCAGGGGCCTGATCTTGTTCCTAGTGGTCACGAACTGTTATGAGCATAAGTAGGTAGTTTTGATATTTTGTTGAGGTCATCAACTGGTTGAGCGAAGCTCCCTATTTTGTAATATTTTGATGCCAGAAGTTGTTCTCTAGTTATGTATCAAATTTGAGACTTTCACATTAATAGAAGTCAGTTTCTCTCATCTCTTTGTAAAAACTGTCCTAAAACACTCGGGCATGGAGGATCCAATCGAGGGTTGTGATGTTGTTGTAATGTAGGTTTGATTACAGTAGTGTCGTGACCATTTTTAGTTAGATTCTTTGTTGTCTTATTCCCTCTTACGCTGACTGGCTCGGGCATGGAGGATCCAGTCGAGTTGTTGTAGTTGCATTGTGATGTAGGTTTGATCATTATGTTGTTGTAACTGTGTTGTTTGGACATATTTCAGTGTCTGAAGCTTGAGTTCAAGAGCAGTCTTGAGCCTGAGTTTTTCTTCACCAAGCTGCTTGAAAGTCGATGCCCACAGCAGTTTTGTTCACCTCTCTCACTAATTCTTCCATCTACTCACCTTTAAACTCAATTCACTGACTGAAGTTAATGAGGCCCTCACTTCCCTGTGCATTGCCTGCCCAGTTTCTGTGTTAAATTCATTCTGGTTCTGATTTTTGTCCATTTGACCTCCATTCATAAATCAAACATCCACCAAACACTCTGATGGGTACTGGGCTTATCCTCTCGCAATTTGAGGGTGACTCTCAGTGCCAACATTCTTGGCATCGTTGTCGAGGAACAAATTGAAGACATTTCCCTGGGTAAGAACGACAAAGAAGTCTTGATTTTGAAGGTGCATCAAATATCAGTACCCTTGAAGATTGCAACTTGCACCTGGAGACTCCACTATTTCAATTGTGGCTCTGAAAGGCAGACACACGAAGTCTACTCCATAGCTACCTCTAGCTACACCCGGTCGAGGCTCACAAAAAAAAACTTGAACTTGCAAATATAAACACTGGAACAAGTGCCTCTGAGGGGAGACCAGTACCACAATCCCACTCCTCAAACACAAGGCCCTCAACTTCTGCAGTCCGCTCATGAACCTCACCTTTCTTTGTGGGGAGGTCAACACCTGGGGGGAAACCTTCTATTCGGGCATTGATTAAAAGAAAAGAGACGGAGGAGGCCGACAAGCTTGTGGCCAAATGTTTTCTTTGGAGTGATATACCTTTTAACATTGCCAATAACCCCTTCTACCATTCCATGTTTGAAGCTACTGCAATTGTTGGCCTGGGGTATTGGGGCCCTTCCTATCAGGATTTGAGAGGGCGTCTCCTTCAAAGGGAAAAGGTCGATTGCACAAAAAGATTAGCTCAACTCAGGGAAACATGGAAGACCATCGGATGCACCGTGATGTCGA
Organism: Picea engelmannii; assembly: GCA_009831015.1. NCBI lineage: Eukaryota > Viridiplantae > Streptophyta > Pinopsida > Pinales > Pinaceae > Picea > Picea engelmannii. The sequence continues at coordinate 565,232 of ML778335.1, forward strand.
ATGGGTGGACTAATGGGAAGGGCAGGTCAATTCTAAACTTCTTGGTTAAATGTCCCAATGGGACAATGTTTATCAAAAGTGTTGAAGCAAGTGCATATACAAAAGATGCACAATTATTATGTGAGTTGTTGGATGGCTTTATCCGAGAGATAGGCCCGCAATATGTTGTCCAAGTCATCATGGACAATGCTGCTAATTATGTTGTTGTTGGGAGCATGCTTATGCAGAGGTATCCATCCTTGTACTGGAGTCCTTGTGACGCCCATTGCATTGATTTAATGCTAGAGGACATGGGAAAACTTCCTTGGATCAAGGAAATCATTGATTCAGCGCAGAGTGTGACAAAATATATATATATATATAATCACACATTTGTTCTTTCACTCATGAGACAATTCACAAGGAACAGAGACTTGGTACGTCCCGCAATCACACGTTTCGCCACCAGCTTCATTTCTCTTCAGTCGCTCCTTAATAGTATGTTGGAGTTACAAAGAATGTTTCTTTCTAATGAGTGGGTTGCTTGTGTCTATAGCACCAAACAAGATGGGCAAGCCATAGCCCAACTTGTGGGACATGACCAGAGATTCTGGAGTGAAGTAGGGGAGGTATGTACCATTAGTGAACCTTTGGTAAAGGTTCTTCGATTGGTTAATGGTGAGAAGCCCGCAATGGGCCACTTGTATAAGGCCATGGATAGGGCCAAGAAAGCTATCTACCGGTACTATGAGAACAAGGGGGAGGAAGGACTCACCAAGAGAGCTCAAATATGGGGTGTGATTGATGAGCGATGGAATAACACTCTCATCGTACCATTCATGCAGCAGGGCTCTACCTCAACCCTGCATTCGCTTATGCTTGTGGATTTAATTTTGATGGTGAGGTCATTGATGGTTTCCTCCAGTGTGTTCAGAGGATGGTGCTGACTCCAGTTGAACGCTCATAGATTTCTAGACAGAATGAGATATATAGGATGGCATCTGGGATGTTGGGCTATGATATGGTTGTCCAAGATAGAACCACAAGGATGCCAGGTAAGCTTCAATTTCAAATTTTGTTTATTCCTTTCTATATATTATATATGACATTTATTACTTGATGGAAATCCGAACTATAATTCGTTGTCTTCCTTTCATTTTATTCATTGTAGATGTCTGGTGGAAACACTATGGTGGAAAGCTCCCAGATCTACAGAAACTTGTCGTTCGAGTGCTTAGTCAAACTTGCAGTTCTTCAGGGTGTGAGCGCAATTGGAGTGTCTTTGAAAAGATACACTCCAAGAAGCACAACAGGTTAGAAATGTTAAAAATTGCAACAATCAAAATTTAAATTTTTTATATTTTTTTTAATTTTTATTTTTACAATTTAGTATTTACTATTTATTTACCATCACTAACTATAGCTCTCAATGTTCATATCGGTTAGGTACCCAGCGCCTTAATGACTTGGTATATGTCTACTACAATCTAAGGTTGTGGGTGAAGCAACTTGACAAACAACCTAACATAGAAACCATTTCATTGGATAACATTAACACCACCAGTCAATGGAGGGTGGAGATTCAGGAGCCTGAGATGGAGGAGGCCCCCAAGTGGTTGGAGGAGCATGCAAATGATTTGAGGGAGGAGGGGACAACAGAGGAGGAGGAGGAGGAGGATGTTCCACTTCCAGTGGATACAGAGGCTAAGGAGGAGATTGGACTTCCAGTGGATCCAATGCCACCACCACCTCCATGGAGAGCCATACCTGGAGTTGGACTTGGGTTTGTTGGGACCGGGAGGAGGCAACACACTTTTCCTTCCACCTCGTCCCCATCACTTACCACCTCAGATGGAGCATCTGGAGCAGCTAGAGCTTCCACTCCAAGCTCATCTGGAGTACCTCCACGACCACCTATTGCTTCCAGAGGAAAAGTGGTGCCCTTTCTTGATGTTTCAATAAGCTAGGTTAAGCATGAAGTTCATTCCATTTTAGCATTTAACTTAACCATAGACAATAATGTTGCAGCAACCAAGATCACAAGAAGAAACACTATGCACAAGAACACAAGAAGTATCATGGGAAACCCTTCTCAACAAGGGAAGAAAACCCAACCAAATCCTTTGCTATATTCTTCAAGAGAAAGACCTTCACCGCCAAGAAAGACCTAGCACACAAGAGGGTGCTCAAACCCTAGAAGACTAGCACTCAAGGGAGGTGCGCACTTTTCCCAAGTAAATGTACTTGCTGAAATTTCCAAACTCACATGAAAGATATGTTTCCACAATGGGGATTTTACCTTTACTTATACTAACCTAAACCTGTCAACAGAAGTGTCTATTGGCTCAACATGGCCGACCTCTCTAAGTCAAATTATAATTATTATTATTATTATATTATAATTAATATTAACCAGATTAATTATCTTTTACATTTATTATTAATCACATTAAGGTGGGGCTGACCTGTACCCTTTACATTACAATTAGGGTTACAGGCAGGTCTAACTCTTGAACAACATATAGCAAGGGATCTGATACACCCACTAGTGCTCATCCACTAGGGGCACATCCATAGGGATGTCATATCTCTGGCTCATTGCATTACACAGAAGAACCAGATCTTCACACGTTCACCTGTGCTCGTCCATAGGCACGTCCACTCTACAGATCTTCTTCCCCACTGCCTCACACAGGAGAATCATCTGGAGTTTTCTCGTCAACTCTATCGCTCAGAGGAGGCTAATACATCATCTTCATTTCTGTTCACATGACGATGCAACCAGCACTTTGGGATTTCACACGTTCACCTTGTGCTCAACCACAGGCACGTCTAACTCAACAAATTGCCTTTCCCACTGGATAATCATCTGGAGTTCTTCTCAACTCTCTGAATGGAGGAGGTCATCTCTACATTCCTAGCTTTGTCTCAGGCAGGAACCACGTACCCTTCTTAGGGGCTTTCTCCCAGGTTTGTAAGCTGAGAGAAAGACTCACATAGCTGCAATGATCCACATCTCACAGGTTTGTAAGCCGGAGAATGTCTCACATAGTTGCATTCATCAGCACCCTTTACCCGTAAAAGGGCTAGAGCAGCAGCTGCAGCACGGCCTAGAGAGAATCAATGATTTGGATTCCTATGATCTATCATTTTCATTTTATCATGTAGTATTTAGTATCTAGATGCCTCATGATGATTCATCTCATGAGATACATTTATTTTGATCATTTTATGTGATTTTGTATCTACTATCATCCTATCAGGAACATGCTTCAGAATTTTCAATTTAGTAACGATATGTGACCACTTGACATCTTATGCATCTTATTTATTGGTTGTATTTTCATATTTATGTAGCAATGTGTTTATTTGATGTTATTGTTGCTTTACAAGTTTAAAAAATTGAAAAAAATGAGTGTTTTTGTATTTTTTTGAGGTCTTGCGACATTTTCCGAGATATTCCGATATTTTCCGCCGATGTCACCGAGAAGTTACATTACGGACCCTTGCCGACACTTTCCCCGACACAACATATACAGCATTACTCTGAACCTCCCCATCATGTTCTCATAGGATGATAGAAATCATTGTGCACTAACTCTAACTGCCTTCTTGCTCTCAAGTTTTTTTTTCTTTAACCAGGATAAGTCGAACCTCTTTCTAAAATCATTTTCAAAATTACCACTTTAGCACTTACCTTTAATTGAGTTTGCATGGCACATATTTGAATATGCATGCCCAGTTTTGCCTCATCTTTGTCTTTCCCTTGTGTTCCCTTGCTAGCACAAAGTTTATTTTATTTTGCCAATCTATTTTGCTGAAAAAGCATGTTCTAAAGTCCCATCTCTCATAAGGCTTTCTTTTGTGCTCCTAATGCAAAAGCAACACTTCTCGTTTGTTGGATGTTAATTCTTCAGTTCTTACTAATAGACTCAAGCTTGTAATAAAGACCTAGAAAGTATGAGACATATTGTTAGTGCTCTAGCAATTATATCCATATTTTCAATTGTGCCTCCCATCAAAATCAATTGATTCGTTATGTTTATACATTTCATGAGTTAATATATGAATGAGTCACTTCATCCGTCGTCGAATTGTGACATTGGTTTCTCAAATGACAAATAGAGAATTCAATTCCATCGGAAGTGCTACCCCTCATATTGCATGAGGTAAATGTGTGATTTTCATCACATGATAAGGTTTTATGTGGGTGACATATTAGGATGATGATGGGGCAAGGATATACTCCGTTTTTTGCTTGGAGATGATGCATTGAACAGCTTGATGGTTACGACTCCTCTTACCTCATCATGGTCTTGCATGGGATATTATACATTGGTTCAAGTATGATGGTTCTAACCCCCAAGGGTTGGAATTGGATGTAAATCGGCTCATATGGTGCATTGTCTTGGTACCTAGTTTTCTCCCCGTGGTTGCATTTGATGCTTGGATGGATAGTTGTGATATAATCTTTGGTGCTATGGTATGTCATTGGTTGATGGATCATGATTACTTGTTTATGGTTAACCTAGCCAAACACTCAAAGGATCAAAAGGGAGGCATGGTGTTATCCTAGTTCATTGCGGTAGGTTTATTACTTGGCCTCCCATTTTATTATGACTTTGGCTTATGGTGGAGTTTACTAGAAGCAAAATATTTATATTCCCCATTGACACAAACAATTGGGCAAGTTTGTTTTAAAGGGGGCCACCCACTTAAACCATGATGACAACTTATGTGATAGGCAAAGTTAAAAGATTTTAATAAACGGGCCTCTCCCTTTAACCATGATGAAAGCATATGCATGTTAGGGCAAGGTAAAGATTGTATAAGGGGCCACCCCCTTTCATTAGCCTATCCACTATGAGGCACTACATTAGCTCATGTGATTTAAGAGGGTATCATCATATTTCATGAGACCGCCAAATTCATGTTGAATGGAACTGCCATACTAAGTTCACACATCAAATGTAGAGGGGGCCATGAGTAAAACTTAGAAGGGATTAAATTATTACCATGATATACCTTAAGTCTATGTAAGCCGCCAGACTAAGTCACACTTGTTTTCATTGGGCCACCCCCATTCCTTGCAATGGTTGGGTGATCAAAGCATAAGGGATACATGTTCTCATTGACCACCATCTCACATCTTCAATCAAGGGGTGTCATACATGGAGCTGCCAGCTTCTTATCTTATGCAATAACTTACTTTGTATAACAAAAGTTTATTCATAAAACCATGTATGGCTCATCCATTTAAGCAAAGGTCGACGTGGAATTAAAGATATATTATGCTTCATGAGGTCATCATTCATATTGCAATTGTTCATAAAGTGAGTTATGAAGGGTCAACTTCTTTATGGCTTGATCAATACATCAAAAGGGGCTGATACATGTTTGGGCATTGGGTTTTGCATGGAGGCGTCCACTTATGGACAATTTATTGGTATACTTGTTAGTCATTGGTGGAGTGATCTCCTTAGATTATGGACATTGGGGCATCTGTCAAAGTCAAAGTAACCACATGAAGGAGTTTGTTACATTCCTTGTTATTTTGGGAGACTGTACATAACTAACTCATTGTTGCCTCCCCAATTGCACTAGGAAAGACTTATGGATGATCCACAAGGTTGAACAAGATACTTGTTCAACCTTCAAAATTCAAAGTTCATAAGCCCTGCAGGGCATTATTGCCCCTCATTTTCTTCTTCTCCTCCTTCTTCATGCATGCTCTGATTTTGAATAATTTCTTGTTCAACTTTGGCAACTCAATTGCAAGTCCATCCTAGTGCAACTTGGTGGGTAACATAAGGTACTTAAAAGTTAAGTATGTATAAGTGCCTCTTGATCTACTCATCCTTTCTTTTTGTTTGAATACAATTTCATTGCCCATATTTGTCTTTCTTTCCACCTTGACATGTTCATCATTTAATTGATCCAACTCAATCAAGAAATGGATGATCTTGAATGGTATTATCTTATCCCTTCAAATCCATAGATATTGACATATATGGGGAAAGATGAGAACAGTTGGATAAAGAGAACTTTCCTTACCAAGAAATGGCTTAAACCAATGACCAAAAAGATTAATATAATTTTCTTGTTGGCCAGACAAGTCATTCAGTACTTGGTGTCAATTGGGTCTAGCCTGAGCGGTTGTCCACCCATGTTCTATTTCCATAAGTGACACGATGAACTCATAATGAGTATACTGGTGTAACAGCTTTGAGCCCTGTTGTTGACTTGGCCTTGTGTTGTGCCATCCTCGAATATGGAAAGTGCCCGACAATTTTCCCTAGGATATCTTGCCCCGAAAAACAAAACATTTAGTACTTGGTTCAATTTGAGTAAGCCCTCTTGAAGGACAGGTCAGCAAATAGAAGACAACCTATTTCAAGTTGTATAATTGCACCTATTAGTTAATTAGTCAGAAAAATGCACTAGGCAGCTTCATTAGCTCACTATATCATGCAACAATCAAGGACATTGTGGTCATATCCAATATATTTGTTAGAATACCCAATCACTAGCTTATGTTGGTCTAAAATTTTAATTGAAATTTTCTTAATGTCCTTGAGTTCCTAAAAGAAGCCAATGGGACTAAGAAATAACAAGAGATAGGGTACAACGAGTGAGGGATTCACTAAGGCATCTTTCAAACCATAGTTACCAAAGTTGGCTTGGCAAAAAACTTGCCAAGATGGAAGAATCAAAAGTTTCCCTCGAATTGGGAAAAGCTCAATATGTACAAAGATATAAAGAAAGACACCTTGTTGAGTTTGACTCGTGTTAATTTTCTAATTCCAACCCTAGATAAATTGCACCTCACTGAATAATTTACACTGCTGAAAATAATTAACTAAAACAAATAGTGGAAGAAATATGGAACCAATCTCACAATGACACAGAAATTTCTTCCCTTCAAATTTGTTCTTCATTAAAATAATATCCAAGCATACAAGGGCTCCCTTATCGGGAAAACAACCCACAGAGAAAATACAAACAGCAGCAAAACCTGGGCTAATTTTAGTTGACGAAACCCTCTACCCCCTTGTTGTTCCTAACTATTTCCCACCTACTTGTACGACAACCTGTTCAGCCCAACCGTACGTTGTACAACCTCTGCTGCGAGATGTATGGTTGCTACCCGCGGGTTGTACAGTGTTTCCCACGGGTTGTACGACCCCTCCAGAAAACTCCCCGACATCTGTCTTGCTTGGTACAGCCTGATGAAATTTCCTAACTACAAAAATTTTCTCCTTAGCCAAATCTGCAGAGTGAAAGTCCTTCTCCACTCAAATGAGTCACTAACTCCTTGTTTGTGTGTGTCTCCTCCTCTCACCTTGGCTACATTTTATAATCTTGAATTGAGCCAAAACCCTAACCTCCAAAGTGATCAATTGTTGAGATTAAATCTCACCTCACTTGAGATCAATGGCTAAGATTCATTTAATTAATTAAATTCACTAATGCCAAAAACTTAGGCATTTCATTTAATTAACCTCCATTAATTATAAAATGACATTTACTTTAATAATTAAATTATTAAAGTGAATTTCCAAATTTATGAGGTATTAATGACGATCTCCACATGTTAGACACAAACCAATGTGGAGATACCTATCCGAGCTACAAACTTCAACACTTCCCTCTTACCGAGGAAAGTATTCTCCACCACTCCAAGTTTGCCTCTGAAAAGAAAAATTTACCCTTCACTAAGGGTTTGGTGAGAATGTCTACAACCTGCTCATCTGTAGAAATATATTGGAGCTTGTTTGCTCCCTTCTGGATCCTGTCTCCAATGAAGTGATATCAGAACTCAATATGCTTGGACCTGTCATGGAATACTAGATTCTCCTAGAGTTTGATACAACTCTGATTACTACATTATATCACCGTAGGCTCCAACTCTTGATCAAATAATCCTATAAGCAATTTGCAAATCCAGATGGATTCACAACTAGCGATACTCGTTGCCATATGCTATGCCTTTGTTGAACTGAGTGCTACAGAAGTCTGCTTCATGTTGAACCATGAAATCACTATTGATCCTAAGCTGAGGCAACACCCTAAGGTGCTCTTCCGATCTGTTGCACTCCATGCCCAATATGAGTCTATATATCCCTGCAACCTCGCTACATCACCTCCAAGATACCTCATACCATACTCCACGGTACCTCTCAAGTACCTGAGCACATGCTTTGTTGCTACCCAATGCACTTGCCTCGGTTCCACCATGAACTGACTCAAAGTGTTCACAACAAAACATATATTTGGCCTAGTGTTGACCAAATACATCAAAGAACCAATCAATTGTCTTACAACCTGAAATCCACCAAATTTGAATCTGAAGTGACAACCTTCTTTAGATTGGTAACCATAGGTGTAGCCATCGGCCTACAGTCTTCTATCCTGAATCTCCTTAGAATCTCCACTGTGTACTTCCCATGACCAAGGAAGATCTCACCCAATCTCTCCCAAACCTCGAACCCCAAGAAGTAATGCATCAAGCCAATGTCCTTCATCTCGAACTCAGGAGCCAAATCTACCTTCCACCCTGCTATAAGCTCCTCTTCACTTGTGAGAAATAAATCATCCACGTATAACACCTAGATAAGTGAATCCGCCTCAACAAGTGTGAAGTACAAGTTGGGGTCCACCTCACTCTTGGTCAAGCCCATACTCTGCAAGTATCCGTCAATCCTGGATTACCATGCCCTGGGTGCTTGCTTGAGTCCGTACAAGGCTTTCTTAAGCTTGTGTACATGAGACTCCCTCTCATCCTCAAAGCCTTGAGGTTTCTCTATATATACTTCCTCTTCAATCATCCTTTTGAGGAATGTTGTCTTCACGTCTATCTGGTGAATCCTCCACCCCATGATTGAGGCAATAGATATCACAACACGAATAGAAGCATATCTAGCGACTGGGGCAAACATCTCCTCATATTCTACTCCCTCTCTCTGAGAGAACCCTCTCACCACAAACCTAGCCTTGAATTTCTCAATGTTTCCATCTGCAGCATGCTTGATCTTGTAGATCCACTTGGAACTCACCATAGATTTATTCTCCTGTCTAGGCACTATATCCCACACATCATTCTTCATGATGGAGGTGTACTCCATCATGGCATCCCGCCAAACCTGCTAATTTGCCACTTCCTCAAAACTGGAAGGCTCGACATCAATGATGCTACTCATAAGTGCCATGTAGTTGGGATAATTCCTTGGACACTTGTTTTCCCTTAATATACTCATGGGAGCCTCAACATGCTCCCGAGCATCCTTCAAGGTCTACTCAAGCCATCTAGTTCTCCTGACAGAGCTGGAAGGGGCTACCTCCCCACCTGAAGGCTGACTCCTTGAACTGGAAGTCTGTGAACTTTGTTCTCCCTTCGGAGCCACCTGCTCCTCCTCCTTTGCCAGTAGTGGTAACTCATGAGACTTCATAGATGCCAAGTTCTCCTCAAACTTAACATCTCGATTCACCATTGTCTTTCGTTGCGCTGGTGTGAAGATCCTGTAAGCCTTTCAGGTCTAGATGTACCCCACGAAAATGCCCTTCTCTCATGAAGGCTCAAGCTTCGTCTTCTTCTCCACAGGCACATGGATGTATACTGGACAACCAAAGATCCTCAGATGATCGATCTCTGGCTTCACTCATATGAATGCCTCCTCAAGAGTCTTATCCCCCAATATCCTGTGAGGACTCTTGTTCTGCAAATACATTGTTGTGTGACATGCCTCTACCCAGAGAAACATGGGAAGACCGTAGTCATGAATCATAGCCTTTGCAAAACTGATGATGGACCGGTTCTTTCTCTCCACAACCCCATTTTGTTGAGGGTTGAATGAGACTGTCAACTCCCTCTTGATCCCTGCCTCATTGCAGAAATTATTCAAGTCAGTGGAGGTGTGCTCGCCCCCATTATCCAACCTCAAGACCATGATCTTCTTCCCTGTATGGTTCTCCACCTAGGCCTTGAACTCCCAAAACCGACTGAAGATCTCATCCTTAGTCTTCATAAAGAAGATCCAAGTTTTCCTGGAGAAATCATCAATTAATGTCACATAGTATGGCAATCCCTGCACTAATGCTACTGAAAATGGTCCACACACATCTGAATGAATAAGATCCAAGATCCCCTTGGATTTACTCTAGCTGCTGGGAAAAGTAACCTTGACATTCTTGCCAAGTGCACACCCTCTGCACATGCCCTGTTAGTCAACACTGAACTCTGGAAGACCAATGACAATCTCCCTCTGAATCGACAACGCCCTGTAATGCAGGTGTCCCATCCTCTTATGCCATAGTTCGCAAAGTTGTCACTATCATGTACCAAGGCCTGAACAGGATTCCCCTACAATATCTATAAGTTTCCCTCTCTAACCCCAATCTACACTGCGATGTCAAGGCTAGCTCCCTCTGCACGTATGAGTACTTTCCCTTTCTAAAAGATAACGACAAAACCCTTGTCTTCCATAACTAAGATTGAGAGCAAGTTCTTCTTCAGTCCCAATACATAAAGTACATTCTGGGCATAAAACGAACCTCCTGACTCAAGCTCGAACAAGATTGTTCCTTCTCCCTTCACTACATACTTGGCATCATCACTAAGGTCCACATGGATACCTGAGTCTGTCTCTATCAGACTATTGAATAGCTCTCGTGCTTCTGTCATGTGACAAGATGCACCATTGTCCAAGTATCAAGCAGCACTCCTGGAAACTGTGTTGGTGGAAAGGCAGGAAACTAGTGATAAGCCACTCTCGAACTTCGCAGCAAACTCACTCAACTAAGTTTCTATATATTTTGCTACCTACTGCGATTTTCCTTTTCCTTTCTTCTTTTCGGGACATTGAGATGCATAATGTCCACTCTTGTGGCATACGAAGCACTTGACCTTACTCAAGTCCTTCTTCTTCTCTGGCTGTAAGGTTTCCCCCTCACTATTACCCTTCTACTTGGAACCCTTTCCTTTTCCCTTTCTTCTCTGACTAACAAGGGCCTAGTTCTCATCACTATCTCCCTACTTGCTAGCTTTGGACTCCTCCCAAGTCTCTTCCTAGATGCAATCATCCCAAAGCCTCTGCCAATCTAGAATTTTCTCCCGAGCGCAGATCCCCTTAACAAATGGTTCCCAAGGATTCGTGAACCCATTCAATGCCGCATTAACAAGTTCTACGTCACCCACTTTCTCCCCAATGGCTGCAAGTTGATCACGTGTTTGAGTGATCCTCATGAAGTAGCCAATAACATTGTCAGATCTTGACATCTAGATGGATTTGAGCTTGTTTCTCAAGATCATCTTCCTGTTCAATTTATCGCTCTGGAATAAATCCACTAGAGCCTTGAACATCCCTCTAGCCAACTGTTTCTCCGCCACGTGAGGGATCAATTGATCCTTCACAACATCCAAGACCATTCTCTGGGTTTTGATGTCCTTCTCGAGAGCAGCATTCTTTATTGCAACTGTCGTTGCAGGAACAACCTTCTACACGATCTCCCCAAGGTCAAGTTCCTTCAAAAGCAAAGTAACCCTTCCTTTCCAAGATAGAAAATTAGATGATCCATCCAACCGGTGTTCAAACCTGAGATTGGTTGCTGCCATTTCTAGATCTGAACAAATTGTCGCAGAATTTACCCTATTGATTTATAGATCTGCAAAAATGTTTTGAAATCGGCTTCCCTTCAGAGTATGAGCACTGATACCATGTTAATTTTCTAATTCCAACCCTAAATAAATTATTTCCTAGTCAATTTGCTTGCTGAAAATTAAATTGGAGCTCACTGAATAATTTACACTGCTAAAAATAATTAACTGAAACAAATAGCGGAAGCAAAATGGAAACCAATCTCACAATGACACGTGCACAGCGAATTTTTTCCCTTCAAATCTGTTCTTCATTAAAATAATATCCAAGCATATAACGGCTCCCTTATTGGGAAAATGGCCCACAGAGAAAATGTTGAGATTTGTACCTTGGGAGGTGTTCCCCATGTGCTTTTGTCCTCCTTAGCACATGAGGGAAGGTCATGACACTTTCTACCTAGTACTTTTGTCTATTTTCACTTTGACTTTGGTTAAAGTGAATTTTGGTCACTTTTGCATAAAGTGAGTATTAAATCACTTTGGGGTGATTTTGGAGACATAAATAGACTTAGGAAACTTAACCCAAAAGTGGGTTATGATTTAGAATTGATTGGTGAGATCTCATCCACTCATTTGGATTGATCTCAACCATTAATTCTTAGGTTTCCTATTCTTGCCTAAAGAGGGCGCAAAGGGTCTAAGGAGGGCGCACTTATTCATGGAGAGTTTTGCTCATGGGAGGAGGAGAACTCAAGCTATGGAAATGAGGTCAGATGCATGAGGTTTTGTGGAGAAGGCCGCTAGCTTTCCTTGTGGACAGCTTGGAGCAGCTTGCTTCATTATTTTATTGGAGTCATTCTACAGTTGAGGAGGGCGCATGAGTTTGGCAGACTTATTCCTTCCTAGTGGGATTTCTAGCCATCAGATTTCAGTGAGGTCAGTTGCAGAGTGAGGACATCAGCTGGAGCTACATTCCTACGGAGGGGTTTTCCATTCTGGCATCACAAATGATTTCTGGAGCATTTACAGTGGTTCTGGCAGTTTACATGAGGGGCGCACCATCCAGGGGCGCATCTGCTTGAGGGAGCTTGTATATCAACTCTGTTGGAGTTGCTATTGTATCAGGTTCCATCATTTCTTGTGTTTACTGTAACCTATACTTGCTTTTCCTCATATATACATTTAGATCTCAAACTGGTTTTCCCCGGGAGGGTTTTGTCCAGGGTCATGTTGACCAAAAATATTGTGTCTACAAATGCATGCTATTAGTTCTTAGATCTGTTCATTATCAGCAGTTAAACGATGTATTAGGTGTGTTATATTTATTTGAGTTGCATGTACTAATTTCCTATG
>ML778335.1:616375-646566 GCA_009831015.1 Picea engelmannii
AACTGCTTCCTGCTTAGAATGATCTCTTTATCACACAAGTTGGGCATGATGACTTTTATGGGCCTGGCTCTCTCACCGTTAGGCTTACCTACTCTCCATGCTTGACATATTTGTCCTTGCCATTGGAGCTTGTCTTTCAAGAAATCTCTTGTAAGGTCAAGAGTACATTCATTTTTCCCATAATCTTTCACCCCCTTGATAATTATGTTTGTTTCTCTATCATGTCTTTCTTTTCTTTCTCTATCTTGCATGTTGTCAACCTGAATGTTTCTTTCTCCTTCCCTCTTAGCAGGATTGCTAATAATTTGAGCCCAGGTTTTAGAGAGTTTTGCGGAATCTCCTTTCCTCTCTTCTCTTGATGTCTCTTCATTGTTGTCTATTTGGGTAACTACTTTCCCTTTATCCTGAGATGGCTTCGCATTCATCACCTTTGTATTCTCCACCCCAATTTTCTTCATGTTTTGCACTTCCGCTTTCAGGCATTGCCATTCGGTTTTCCCCATTCGGAGAGCTTCCTGTAGCAATGACACTTGCTCCTTCAGAACTTTGTTGTTTTCTGCTAAATCCTGGTTTTCGACTATTATTCTATGGATTGTAGCGTGTTATTTTGCTCCACAGGATTGCAGCATGTTATTTTTCTCCACAAGTTTCAAAAACTTACAAAAGTAGGGGGCTTGACCACAAAGACCCTTTTGCAGCTTTAAAAAACGATATTGAAGTGTACTCTCAACTAAGTGAAGTCCTTATAGTGGGTGATTTCAATGCTAGGACGGCATGTGAACAAGCTAGTATTCTTCGTTGTAAGGAACATTGCAACCCCCATTTGGTTTACAGAAGAGAGAAATCATCAATGGACAAGAGTTTGAGAGGACAACAAAAGCTTCAACTTTTTTGGGGAACAACTGCTTACTTTATGTGGGGCATTTGACTTAGTCATTTGTAATGGGGTGGCTAGATGGACGAATTCTGGCAATTTTACCTGCAATACCTATAATGGAGCAACTGTAGTAGATTATGCAATTTGCTCACATGGCTTGTATGAGAAAATAGAGAAAGTTTTGATTGGTGAACAAGTGTGGGAGCTGAAATCTGATCATAAACCGATCTATTTAAGTCTAACTTGGGCTAAACAACAACAACATGAGACTAAAAATCAACACATCTGACAACCTCCTTCAAAGGGTAGAATTTTGTTGACTCAAAAAAATTGTAATACCTTCAAGATAGCACTAAAGAGGTTGTTTAACGAGGAGAAAATTCCATCCCAGGGCCTTCATAGCTATGAGCTAACAAATTTAATCCAAAGTGCACTTACAGAATGCAAAAGAGCAAAAAATAGGAAATCTGAAACAAATTGCTTACAAAGAGTCAAGCCATAAATAAATAAGCATAAAATCTTACAAGCAAATTGTAAGAAAGAAGAAAGTCGATTTCATGATCTCAAGGAGGGAGGAATTAATCTTCTTAGGGAAAAATAACCCCAAGTTATTTTGGAAGGAGCTTCAAACGAGAAAGAAACAAAATGAAAATAATATCACAACCTATCAATGGTTCGAGTATGCAAAGCAGCTTTATGAGCAAGATCCTAAGGTGCACCCTCCTCCCTTGGTCAACACTACTACTAAGCTCTTCACCGTGCAAGAAATTGAGGTGGGTATCAAAAAGTTGAGTGTTGGAAAAGCAAAAGATTTAGTTGAACTCCAAGCAAAATATCTAAAGTGGGGTTCAAAAACTCTTGCACCTCACATTATGAAAATTTTCAACAACATCATTCAACAGGGATTCCCTACAGATTGGACAACAAGCCTAGCAATACCAGTTTTCAAGAGTGGGGATGTCAACAATCCCTCCAACTATAGGAGCATAATGATAAACCCCTTGTTTACGAAGTTATTTGGAAGTATGCTAGAAAACAAAATCAGCAAGTGGGTGGAAGAAGGGGATAAGTGTGCCAAAGGACAAGCAAGTTTCAGACCTAAACACTCAACGATTGATCACGGTATAGCTCTAAGGCACATCATTGAAAAAGTGTGGGAGAAAAAAGAGGAAGCCTTATGTTGCTTTGTCAATTTCAAAAAAGCTTTTGACACAGTCCCTAGAGATAAGCTTTGGCATAGAATGGAGGAACTTGGGGTTCCTATACATCTTAGAGCTGTCGTCCATAGGCTATATGAGGAGGTCAAAGTCAAGATCAGAACGTCAGCTGGCATCTCCGAAAGTTTTAGGAGCGATATTGGGGTCAAGCAAGGGTGCCCATTCTCCCCTACCTTCTTTGGCTTATATATTGACAAACTTGAAGAGTGGTTAAACTCACAGGAGGGTGATGGTGCTCTTTTGGGTGATTTTGTGATAAAGCTTATTTTGTATGCAGATGACCTTATTCTGATTGCTAAATCCGTTCATGGGTTGCAAGAACATCTAATTTCCCTTGAGCGTTTTTGTAGTACATTGGGAATGCAAGTCAATACTAGCAAGACGAAAGTGGTAATTTTTTCTAGCAAAAGAACACATAAACAACATAAGTTCTACTTTGAAGGCAACACTCTTGAAGAAGTGGCAGATTACAAATACCTCGGAATTGACTTCAACAAAAATCTAAGTTGGGAAGGTTGCAGAAAGAAAAGAACTTTGGGAGGTTGGAAAGCGTTCTATGCTTTTTAAAATAGATGCAGAGAAGCAGAGCTATGGGATTGGAAGACTATGCAAACTCTCTTTGGACTTTTAGTGATCCCGGTGGTTCTATATGGTTGTGAAGTGTGGGCCAGCAACACATCTGACTTACAGTGGAAACAAAATGAGAAGATTCAAAAACGTTTGATCACAAACAAGTTTAAGATTAAAATTTCAGTCCCTTATGATATCATGCTGAGTGAAATGGGGGTTGCTCCTATTGAAGCAATTGCTATAGTGCGTCTCATAAGATATCTAAAAAAAATTGAGCAAATGGAAGATAGTCGGTGGCCTAAGATCGTCTTCGATGACATATTGAGCAAAAGAAAGAAGACATGGATGAGGCAAAATATTAAATGGCTTAGTAAATGGGATATCCTGTTGAACAAGTGCCCTACGAACAGTAAATAGATAAAGGCTTTTGTTACTGATAGGTTCCACAAACGAACTTGGGATAAAGGGCCCAATAGAAAGAAAGAGTATTATATTGAAGAGTTTAATCCCACATACAATCATCATCAAAAAGCATACATCGGGGCCAATATATCTTAGAGAGCCAAAATGCTTATTGCACATATAAGAACCAATTCACTTCAACTCCGTTGTGAAACTGAGCGTTGGAAAAGACCAAAAGAAGCTTGGGAAGAAAGTGTGTGTGTGTTTTGCACCTCCGGAAAAGTGGAAACAGAAAAACATTTCATTTTAGAATGTGAAGCTTTCAAAGACAACAGGGACAACTATATAAATATCTTGACAGCTAGCTCTTGGAATAACTTATTCAGCGAGGGGACAGTGGAGAAATTGGGGGAGCTCATCATCAAGTTGAACAGGAAAAGGGCTGAACTGCAGAAATCAGTGTGTGAGGCGGTCTGTCCCATAGGCTTTTGTTAGCCTCGTGGACATTAAAATTTTCTTTTCTTTTCTAAATAGTTGATGAGTGTCCCCCTCGTTTTCGAATGTGAAATGCAATTTTTTTCCGTACCATTGGAGGAGGTGAAGATAGGTAATGGGATGTAAAATGTAGTATTCTCATATACTACGAGGAAATAAAGATATCCATGATATAGGTGTAATATATTAAATTAGAAATTATTTTCTAGATTGAAGACAATAGTATCATGGATAGAAAAGGTTATAGATTTTTTGTCGAAATGTAAAGAGAACATCATCTTCATTGATCCATATGTATTTCAAAATGTATTTGAAAGGTTCACTTGATTCTTAATAGAATAGTAGTGAAGCTGTTTTTTTCTACGTGAAATATATATATATATATATATATATATATATATATATATATATATATATATATATATATATATATATATATATATATATAATTAGTGTAGATTTATCAGTGTTAAGAGATATTGAATATATGTGATGCAGGAGCATCGCCAACGTCAAGCGAGCGTGGGGCAAGCGCCAACGCATTTTGGACACATGATAAATTGTTTAAAAACTTTTGAAGATGGATGTGCCAAACGTAAATGTAATAGTTAAGGAGAGGCTTACTTATAGATTGTAATCAGACCTTGAGCGACCCGCTCTTGTCTGAAGGACTAAGAAGGCATTTATGTTAGTAGGTAGCTTTGAATTCTCAGATTAGACAGTTTTAGGAGCGGAGGGAAAACAGATATAAACACCCTCATTGTATTATTGTATGGAAGTGAAGAACATTACCAAGAGAAGAGCATACAAAGCTGGAATAGAGAAACTGTGTTTGAAAAACACCCATGTACAAAGATTTGAGTTAATAGAAGAAGTCTTAATTCAGATTCATGGTGTTGTATTTGTTTCTTGTATGTGTATGCTGAATGGTATGTTCATGGTTTTACTCTTTCTGTTATACATTTGCTTTCTATGTTGTGTATGAATGATTTCAAGATTATGTTTGAAGTCTGAGAGAGAAAGAGTTAGGAAATGAGTTTCAATTGTTTCTCTGTCTGAGCGAGAGTTCCTGCAAGGAGTGCAGTTGAATTGTCTGCAAGGAGTGCATTGACAAAAGGGTTCAGAGGTTTTGTCTCTGAAAGCTCAGATAGGTTAGCTTTTGTTCTCATTTCCTCAAAGGTGCAGTTAGGCACGGGAGTCGTGCAAAGTGTGCGCAGGCCAATGAAGCTTCCGAGGTTTGTAACCTGAATGAATTGTTGAGAGACTGTTGTTGCAAGGAGTGCGTAGAGTCGAAAGGAGTTCAACACTTGAAAGTGTTTGAAGGTTTGCCGCAAGGGGTGCTAGTAAGAGTTTTTCTGAAAGACTTGGAGTCGGGAAAACCCTCAGAAGGGTTCAAACCTTCGAAGTCATCGAAGGGAAGCAAGAGGTTAAGTGCCTTGAAGAATTGAAAGGAGGAGCAATGACATCGTGCTGCAGAAGGACAAGTTCCACGCAGAGCAATATTTTATTTAAATTTCGCGGAGGTTCTCAAGGGAAGAGACGGACGGTTGAAATTCTCCGTAGAGAATTTGCGAAGTCTCGCCAGCCGTCCAATCTGACAGAGAAGCAAGGGGGTTACGACTGATTTTCCCCAGTTTCAAGCGCAGGAGATCGTGAGTCGTCGGCCCTCACTTAGATACCCGTCAGTCGTAGGATCCGACAGGAGTTGCACGGGGCTTAAACCCTCACAAGCAGAGCGAAAGTCCCGAAAGGCGTCAGGATATCGGGACTTCAGAATTCGGGATATTGGAAGTCTCGAGGGCAGGAGATCGGGTCACTCCACGATGAAAACCCCAAAACAGATCTGAGTCGTCCATTGGTTGGGAGGCGTGGCGGAAATCCTAGAGTTCGAGGAAAATCCCGATAGAAAAGGCCATCGGCTTATCGGGGTTCGGCGTTTCGTGAATCCTGAAGACAAGAAGCACGAACATTTCGAAAACGCGAAGTTCGAAATCCCGACAAGGTGGAAAGCTGTGTTGTGGGGCCAACTGATGTCATTTCATCATATAGGAGGTCAGGAATCGGAACTTCGGGAGTTCCGAGGGAAAGAACCCATAGGCATTTGATTTCCCGAAATCGCGAAGCGACGAGGACCGTCCATCTTGAGGGGACGCATGGCAACAATCCAGGGTTTCGGAAAAAAAATCCCGAAAGGCAAGGTCATTTCGACACTTCGGAAGTCGAGAGACCAAGAGGTCGGGTGCTTGAGTCGCGAAAACCCCGAAAGGGATTGCGGTCATACAAGGGGAGGTCATGTGGACCAAAGGTATAGCCCAGGGGGCTAACTGAAGTTAAAGTCGTTTCGGCAAATCGACATATCAGAGATCGGGGTATCGAGAAGACTGAGGTTCTCGACAACGGGAATCGCGAAACCCCGAAACCCAAAATTTCTGTCGGGGAGAGATCAGGCATGCGCAGAAGCCGTGACAGGGGGAAAGGAAGGACCTGTGAATCGGGTTTTTAACAGAGATTCTAGTGAGGAATCAAAAGAGCCACTTCGGCTCGAAGGTGAAATTAGAACGATGTGTTAAGACCGGGAGGTCAGCGCAGAGACTGTGGCCGAGGTAGGGGCATAGTCGGCGTCAATATGGAAGTTCAAACATCTTTTATATTGTAAAAGTTTGAAAAAATCAGACTCAACTTAGACCATAGTTTCCTTAGGAAATCGATCATATTAATAGCAAATCGATTTCCTTGCTATCGTTTCAATAAACGAGTACGTCGATTTCCTTATTATCGTTCCAATAAATGGGCACACGAACGGGCACTTGAAATCTCTCCAGTAGGCAAGCACTCGATAAAGCAAGTCTTAAGGAAAGCACTTGAACTCTCTCTTGGATGCAAGTGTGTGCAAACACTCGAATCTAGATTGGTTCAATGATGTTGTATTTTGTGATTATATATATACTTGCATCCAAGAGAGAGTTCAAGTGCTTCCTAGGTGCTTCCTTTCATTTTGTGAATGATGCTCAAGATAAATGTCGTCAAAGTACAACATGTACTCTTAAGCCAAAGGGACTCTACGAGACTTGAACCCATGATCTCTTAGTTATCTCTACCTTAAACCTGGTTAGTTCAAACATATTGAGCTAATCGAATGGGCTAAAATGTTTGAAACGATGTCATGTTTAATCAACCATATTGAGACATCATCCATGTCAAGCTTAGATCCCATTGTTATAAATTGCAGGGGCATACCCTTTATGTGCACGTTATATGTGTTCTCGGATGGGCTTAAGGGCTCCCTTGTTTTCCTATCGAAACAAATCTCAATGAGATTTGAACCCAAATGGGTAGGGAAAAGTCATTTTTGTTTCTTGTCGCACCACATGCTCATGTGTTATTTGTTTAGATAAACAGGTTGGCATAAATGTTATTGGACTTTTTGTTAGTTTTATCCTAGTAGTTGTCAAGTTTGAATCCCCTTGTGTGAGGTGCACTATTCTCTCAATGGATTTACTAAGCATGCAATCCAGAGATGTGTAGAAGCATCATTTAGATTTACCCATTAAGTTTTCCTAGAAATTTTTTTTATATATATGTGCCAAAAGGGTTGAATCCATTGATACATACATAGATATACATATACATATATTTTTCCAAAAGGTTGGATCCATTGGTGAAAGGCAAGGAGTTTTTCACCAATGGGCAAGGTTCAATTCTCATGAGGGATTTTCTTGGAACAATGGGGTCACCTCGAGGTAGTGGTTGCACCCAAAGAAATTATATTGAATGATCTCATGACCCATACACACAAAAGTGGAATCCACTAGATCAAAGCCCACTTCCATGTCCTTCAAGTTAAAAGCCCCAAGGGTTAGCTCAAGTAGTCATGAGCTAGACATGAGATCTCTCCCCCAAGTTGGGGACAACATGAGTTCGACTCTCTTTATCCTCTCGAGATTAGGTGCTTGGAACTTAGGTATTGACAATTTACCACATGTTGACGATGGTGAAGTCTTTGAGAGTTTCTCGTGCATGGTTATATGGAAATAATATATATAGAGAGAAAGAGAGAGCGAGAGAGAATGCTCACATATCTTTCTCTCTAGAATCGTGCCAAATAGTTGAACAAACAAGCTACTTACCATGATGGTTTTATAATTTCTCACATTATTTATATCAACCCTTTTACAAATAGGCATGATCTTGCTATGAGGACTCCATTGGGATTTATGAGATCTAACTTTGGTGAGGGGTCGACAAGGAGCTAGCGTTGAGCGGGGTTTTGTGGTTTTAATTGGGTCTAACGTTTGTTTTAGTTTTAGTAGACTATACAAAGGATGATCTTGTCAAGTCAAATATATCCCTGAACTAGCTTATCAAATATTCACATCATTCATCTTAGGTGGTACAGGGATCCTCTTGTGGCATGGAAGGTGTGGATTGTAAGATGGGTTTCCAAGCCAAATCCAATGATGAAGATGGATTGTATATGACAAGTCCTTAGGGTATTATGAACAAGGGATTTAAAAGTGCCACAAATCTTCCATCTTAGAAAGGGGGTTTTAGTAATGGCACTTATCAACAACCCATTTTTCAGTTACCCTCTTTGGTTATCGATTGATCCACATCTTTTGCATAAGTCAATGGGCTAGAGAGGGATTTTGTGTTGACTGGTGAGGAACCCATGCTAAAATACTTCGCTACATTGTATGGAGGGATTGATCTAGACAATAGGGTTTTATATGAGGGTTTAATTTACAAATCTTAAATCCAACTTAGACTTCAGTGGGGGACAAAAATATTGAAAGCGTGGCTAGTATTGTAGAATGTTGCAAATGCAGTGATGAGGAGGATGGTTTGTAGAGGAAAAAGAGGTGTGTGAGAAGAAAGTTAGCTCCATTAATGCGGCATTGGGCGAGGATACCTGGATACATCAAGTCATGGGTTTGGTGTCACTAACTCTAGTTAGGTGTTTCAAGGGTAGACAAATGAATGACAAGACTCTTAAGGACTCGATCTGCGACTTTTGAGAGCCAATTCTAGGGTATTAGCCGCAGTTTCATCTACTTTCTAGGGGTTGGATGGATTTCATTTTCAGGATGTGAAGGATGTTATGAAAGTTCTAAGGAAAGTTTGGAAATAAGATACGAATCCTTTAACTCTCAAAATATGGTTTTTTTTTTCGATGCCAAACTAGAGAAGTCCTTCATAGTCCTAATTTGGGTTAAATTACCCAAGTTAGCATTATAATTCTTATCCCTGGAAGTATTTTTTGTTTTTATTTTTTACCATGTTACAAAGCCCAAGGAAAACACCCAAGTACTTCCCCTCATTTTGAGGATGGTACCCAAGGTAATTCCTATAATCTTTAGGGCACAAGGCTAGTCAACAACAAGGCTCGAAGCCATTACAATAATATACTCGTTAAGAGCTCAACATGTCACTCAAATGAATTGAAACTAGGCGAGGAGGATAACAATCATTCCTCCCAACCACCCAACTAATCCCATACTTCCATTGAACTATTTAAGGAAATAGGTAATTCAATTGGTTCGTTCATGGCAGTTGATATGAGTTTCTTGAAGAGTAGTATCGTGACTGTTATCCTCCATTTCTAGGGATAACTAAGGAGACGATGTCTAGAGGCCCTCGGGTTGCAGACACAGAGTAGCGAGAGGAAGAGTAGACAGGGGCTCCTATCATACCACGCATCACCATCTGATCGATGGCAGGAGCATCCACCACACCCAGCTTGGCCCACAAAGGACAACGGGTCTTGCTTCATGAGGTAACAAGTCTGGTATTGTGGTAAGTGTCTTTTTAATATTTGAAGCATTTGAACATGTTGCAAAGGATCCTTTCTTGATTTTGAAAACATTTGCTTGGAAATTATGCATTTTGCCCTATTTCACATTGGTGAGTGTCATGGTTTCCTGGTAAGTGGCCACCCTTGGGGAAATGATTGCTAATAGGGATCTCCTTGAAGGGTCATCATACCATTCCCGCTCATACTTTCCACCTTCAATCACCTCTTCCCCCCTGTTTCCCCATCTTTTAGGTTTTCGGGCTTATTGCCCAAATACGGCTTGTACCTCATTACATGGGAAGAAGGGCCATTAGGCTCGGAGGTGTAACACAACAAACCCCTTAAGTACCTTTTAAGGGATGGGTATTAAAATTTTGCTTCTTCTTAGACATCTCAAGGCCTATTCTCGAGAGCACCAACGTCTCCTACTCGTCAAGAGCTTTCCAACGACTGTAAGTATGCTTGAATTTGATCTCAGAGTCAAAAGTTATGGGCTCCCAAAGTTCCCAGGTCTCCATTGGCCAAGGCCACCTTAATGCCATGTGGCATCCATGTGGCCTCTTAATACTCATGTCATCTGACATGGTGTTTGCCACACGGCTCGTCGATGCAAGGTACCGAGCCCATGGAACCTCATGTCATCATTGTTGGAGATTTCATTCCCATGGGTTACAAATTCCCCCGATGAAAAGTTATGATGACACATAGTTAATCGAAACCCTCCTTAGATATGATGGTTCATAAGCCGCTCATCCAACAACTTTGGTTGAGTCGACAACAACAACTTACGCGAAGGGTAACACCCTCCTATCTAACGTTTCTCGATTTGATGGTCCTAGCACCGATCATCCAATGGTTTAGATCTTCTTGTCACATCCCCGACTGGATCAATGGATCTCAATATGTCGCTAATCTATATCGTCATCAGCGTTCTCTGGTTAACCCACAACTATCCATCCTACTACCACTGACTACGATGCCTTCGAAATCGATGGTCCAAATTCATCAGTTCGTAGATCCAACGACTAGGAATAAAACGAAGGTCCAGAGGATCCCTCTCGCCCAACGGGGCCCACTTTTACCTTGTTGGCCAATCGCTTAGTGACAAATGTCACTACTCAATACACATGGGTTGTTGAGTTGGCAAACCACGTCATCAAGACATCATTGCTTTTGTTTACTCACTAGAATGGACCCTAAGGTGATCTACGATTGAGATTAATTCTCGTCTATTAATAGATCATCGATGCTCATTGTTCCATCAACACCTTTATCATCGTCCACATTTTTCTTGGTCGACACACAAACTTGCTAACCCTTCAAACTCCGACAAATAGCCCATATCTCTCAGCTCGTAGATCTTAAAGATAAGACTTAGAAACTCGTTCCTAGACTTATCCTGGTGTGGACTCATACTTGGTCCTTTTTACAAATTATAGGATGGCATGTGTCCTCCTACGAACATGCATGTATTTCCATGACCTGCCACCTATCGTGACACGTGGCATCCATGATGCATTGTGGATGATCCGTCGAGGTGCCAAATCGCCATGACACATGGTGTAGTCGTTACTTGACACGTGGATCTCCCTCGTGGTTTGACATGGCACACAAATCATCATTGAACACTTGGTTCGTCCATCAAGGTGCTGACATTTGTCGTCCTTCGGGACAATCCGAATGCCACATTGGCATGACACATCATGCCACCGTCATCTTTTCTCTCTTCATGCTCATAGGGTAAGGCATGGAACGAGGAGCTAGAACCATTTTCCCCTCACTCAACCTCAATGGTCGAGATTCATCCCTCAACCCTCTAATAGACCAATGGTCCTTGTGGATTTGAAGTTTGTCTTCTACAGGCATCCTAGCCTGCTCTGACAAAGGGCAAGGATCCTTTATTGCACTAGATTGACGAATGAGATTTATTCTCACAACTGATCAATCAACGATAGAGATCTATCCTGATCTACGACCTAGTTCTCCTCTCGAAATCTCCTCTATCAGAGTCCCTTATCGACGCCGCACTCTGTTACTCCAAGACTACGCCCTCTGATGAAAGGCTAGGATATGTCAACATCCAAATCATACGGTCTATGTTAAAGCCAATGGTCATAAAACTTCCAACCTCTTCTTAGACATTCATGTCCCTTGACCACTCCTCTAGTGACATGTGTCACTATTAGGACACACTGGTTTTCAAGTTGGCAGTCTGTGTCGAATGACGTCATATTTTTCCCCTTATCACTTAAATGGGGCATTCTAGAGATCTACAACGGAGGTTAACTCTCGCCCATATCTTGATTAACGATCCAAATCATTTCTCAGAGTCTCCCATTGGAGTCACGATATAAATTAGTGCTGGAGTGCTCTGATGGCTCACTCCCTGACCAACGATCAAGATTCCCTTCCTCTAATCCCCCGACTGATCAGTGGTTGTCATTAACTTAGGCTTTAAAACATGGGTTCTCTCCCAATTAGCAGTATGATTTAGGACCTAAACTCTCGGAAATTCTTCCAAGTTCTTTCTAAGGTTTTTAACATGCCCTCTTAGCTTTGAACCTTACTCAGGAAAATCCCTTTTTCCATAATATCTATTATATTGTGCGCGCTAAAAAATCATAGATATGTGCTTATTTTCCATAGTTTAGAACATTTATAGTGTGTTCATGTTCAGATGTGCAATACGCATGCAATTCTACTCAGATACATTATCATGCAAGCATATTGACTTCCCAATGGGACAATGACGAGCCCATAAATCATGAATACACAATTACAAACCATTACATGTATAAATCCTCTACTTTCAATTAGGTTGCACAGAGTGAGGAATACTTATCTGTTTCGAGTTGTTGGTAGCCAGCTGAATATGGGTGTTCGCCTTTCCACCCAACCATAGGCTCTACTGGCTCAATACCTTCGGCAACAGACCAACCTAGGCCAAACCATGATACCACCAGGGAGTTTCTCTGAGGTCCTCAGGGAGATTAACATGTGAAGGTTACTCTCCTTCGTACCACTCTTAGTAAAGATTTTCTCATACCCACCTACCCAAGCCTTTACAAGATTTATTAAATTCTCTCCAACATCAAGCTCGCGGCCTTTTGAGCTCAAGTTGGGATCTAGGCTTTCAAACTAGTCATGTAACCAAGTTTTTTCTTGAGACTCATTTTTCTCAACCCACACCTAGGCCTCTCCTGCACTTTTTCTTCTCCTACCTCTGTTCAAAAACCCTCCCTAGCTCTCTCTCTCTCTACCCATTTCATCACCCCCCTTTCACTCATGCCTTCTTCTTTTCTTATTCATCGTGTGTCTTCTGCATGAAATTTGGAAGGTTCTCCCCCTGTCTCCTTCCTTCTGTCAGAAGGAACTCGGGTCGACCTCGGGGATTGTGGAATGGCACGCTGGGTACCTTTGGTTGACAACTTATTTTTTCCTAACTCGGCCTCCCATGCTTGTATTCATTGAGGGTGGTTGGATACTCAACGACCAGTGCTCCCTCATTAATTGATTTGCCTTGATATCAGGGTCGAGGGAAAATTATGAATATTTCTAAAAGAATACATCAACACCATGGCTTAGTCCTTTTGCCTAATGAACCCCTTCTCTCATTCCTCTAGTGGTATCATGGCCAGTACTCAAGGCTTCACCCCCACAGTCAGTTGTTGGCATTTTTGATTGATCATTAATACATTTACATTGTTTGCATGCCATATCATGGCAATAATTAATTACAATTAATTACATATAATCAGAGGTTTAGAGAGGGGGTGTTACAATCCCCTCCCCCTTCAAAGGAACATCGTCCTCGGTGTTCTTTCCTCGATAACACCTGTCATGCCTTGTTTTTTAGTTGCTTTAGCAATGTCTTCCTTTTCTTGGTTTGGTCCTTTCCTAGACTCTTGCCCTTTGTCACATGCCTACAATAATTTCAAACAACAAGCATATCAATCACAATTTCATGCAAAAACCTTTTTTGTTGTTCAAACTGAAGAGGAAATAATCACAAACCGACGTAATACGTATCTATGCAGTTCATGGATTTGCGTCCATGTGGTCGTCTCTTTAACTTGGTTCGTTGTTTTCCTAGACAACCCATTGTGTGCATCATCCCAGTCAACAAATGACAATTTTTTTAAAGACTCCACTGAGTCTTTCACATGAGCTATCGAAGTCTCCCCTTCCTTGTGATCACTCGCCTTTCAGGCTCAGGCTCATGATTCCCTTCTCTGCTATACAGTCCCTTAGGAAATCCATCCTGTGTGCCCAGGATTTCTTGCACAAGAAGAGTTTCAGAGGCTTGGTTGAGTCTTACAGCTGAAGCGTCCCCCAAGCTTGCTCTTGTCGAGGCATCCCTCTGACTTGTTTTGTTGAAAGTGTCCATTCAACACATGTTACCACAATACAACATTCTTTATGGCGATCACAACTTATCACAAAGTTCAACGGTAGCCCTCTTCCATGCTTTTTGATTTGATAGCCACCATTTGTCCTCTCTGGATGAATCTCTTCCTCTCACCTCTGTTCACATGCATACATAAATTTGTGAGATATTTTCATTCAAAAATTCTTCCCAAATATGTTACCTACATATTTTCAATTTCACAATTTCATTTCATTTTCAGATCTGTTCCATATTGGAACTAGAGTTAACAAGCATTAGATTTCCTTCTCAAAACAGTTTGGCTCTTCACAACCAACAAGCATTGGTCTTCCTCACGGGCTTATAATATTTCCATTTCCAAGACCCTCCTTCTTGCATTTCAATCTTTACTCAACCAAATAAATTGTTAGTTCTCATGCACATTATGTTTTCAATGCACACGTCCAGTGATTTCCAAACACTTTTCAAAACCATGCATACTAATAATTTCCTCGCATTCATCTATTCAATGATATAAGCAAAAGGAAATAACATTCCTTACACATGCATCATTTCAACATACTAAAATTTTCCAAATGCAATTCAATATTAAGTGAATTTGATCTAATGTGTCAATATCCATGGCCACATTCACACACAATGCACCCTTGCATTGATTTCATTTACTACATTTTATATTAGGTACTCTTGCCAGGGTGTGTTGGAACTCAACCAACCTCTCACCACATGGATTCTCTATCCATATTCATTATTACAATAGGATTGTCCCTCCTTCTTTTAGTTGATCATAGCCTAAGATCAACACACGTGAGACTGTAAGTTTCTCATGAATGCATTCAAACATTATTTCTTCACTAGTAACCAGGGTGCCAACATTCATGGGCACCCAATTCCTCTTTCTATCGTTACTACAACTCTGTAAAATATTGGAAGGTTCTCCTTCCATACTGGGTAGTCCATTATCTTACCTCTCATGCAAACATGCATTTCTCAATGCATTCAATCAATGTGTTGCTTAAGAGTACTTTTGTTCCCAATCATTTCCGATTGGGTCAATATATTCATGATACTTTGTTCATGAATTTTTCTTGCAAGGATTCCAATCATGCTTGACTACCAGAGTTTCGTTTCTCTATTCTTCGAGTTCCCTTCCTTAATCTTACCCTGCTCGGGCATCAATGGAATACAACAACCAATCAAAATCGTTTTCATATCATTAAAATAATAAAATATTTCAGAAGGGATTCTTACCCAATCCATTTAAAACCTTATGCCACATAGGCATGAACACTTTTATACTTGTTCTCACTGTTAGCACCCTCTCTGATATTACCTCATTAGTGGTGCTTCATGGGATCTCTCATAGTCCCCTTCATCAATCTTTCAACAACGATCTTCTTATATTTCTCCTCTTCCTGAGGTTGTCAACCATTGGTAATCGTCCTTCCCCAACAACTCAATCACTTCCTACATATACCATGCATCATCACATTCACAATTATATCAGTTATCATGTAAAATAGATGGCATGTATCATAACATTTAAATCAATAAAAAAAAATCAGATATGCCCCAACATATTTGTATGTATTATATCACATTGCTTCTTAATGTCCTGGCTAGTGCAATCACAATCCAATTTTCAGTTGTATCTAAAATCATATAGCTATCAACATTCTCATGCCAAAACTTTTACATACATCTACGAATCAGTTTCTCATCCTCGAGAAAACACCATAATCAACAGGAGAGGAGTTAAGGGACCCTTCCCTTTTTCCAACTTCTTTTACACAGTTCAAGATTTTCAGTCTAGCTGAATTATTTCAAGGCCTCACTGCCTTTGCATAAGATGGCCTCTGACCAAGGTCATTCTTTCAAACATATGCATTATACTTTATTATACTTTGCTTTCACAATTGTTCAATTTTACAACTATGTTAAGCAAATCAGATTACAAAATGAGAAAAGCATTCCTCCTTTTCTCCTTATTTACTTTTGTAGGCTATCCCTTTTGGGATTTTCCTGCTCAATTCATTGAGCAGTTTCAACCAAGTTTCATCTTGACTTTTTCTGGTAAATCAACATGCTGCAACAACAAGATTTTGGTTCACATTTTAATCGTGAACCAATGCATTTTTCACATTTACTAATTAGATTGATTAACTTCATTTTCATGTTCCCTATGCATGCATTATATTTTAGAATGTAATCCAGGATTCTTATATAAACATGCCTTGCAACCCACTGCCCAACTCTCAATAATCATTAAGGTTATAGCTTTGTTTTTATGACAGAGTTCCTACACAATTCCTTCACATGGAACTGTCTCATCATGCAACTTCCTTATTGCATATCCAAATGGTTTGAATTGACCTCAATCTTCAGTCAGTCTTAGCTTCACTATTTTAGAGTTTTATCCAATATTCCATAAGGAATATAAGCTTGCAATCCTATGATGCATTCCAACTACATATTCAAACTTGTGTCTTTAGGTTATCAGCTTACTTTCAAACTGTTCTTTATGCACTCAACCGCATGCATCAACATGTTGTGTGTCTATCATAGACATACTTTACAATTTCCTTTTTATGTATCTTTACTTTAAAATCATTTAACTCATGATTGTTCATAGTCATTATCATACAAACCTAAAAGGCATAAGCACGTTGTCTTGTTATCATGCCAATAGAGCATTTATGCTCATTTATTCTATCAACAAATGACACTAGATTTTTCTGAGGAAATGGAACACATCTCCCTCAAGCTATTATTCCATCGAGACAATCAGAGCCTCCAACATATGGTCAATCATGCCTCCATGGCATTATTCAGATTTGCAAGTACACATCTTGCCTCACATCCTACTTGATCAAGCAGTCACATTATACTTTTAAGCATGTTTATGTACATCTACATATGCGTATGTGCATCACTTGCACCTTTTTACCTATTTCATTCACATTTATTTTAACATCATCTAGTTTTGATGAGATCCTTCAGTCACTTGCATGACTAGTCTCACCAATTAAAGTCATAATCATGTTGCCTCTTTAAAAGATAACAACAAACAAAAGGTCACTTTTTCTCATTGCTCTCTTAGCATTTCATATTAGCTTTCTCTGAGGATTTGCATACTTCCCCAAAATATTATTAAAACATGGTACTCATACCCTCCAACATAGGGTCAACCATGCATCCATGGCATTATGCAATCCAGGAAAGCATGCTCTTTGCCTTACTTCCCTCTTACTCGGGAAATCATATCATGCCTTTAGTATACATATACTCATCCATGTATATTGTACATGTGCACACTGGTACATTCCCATACTAATCATATACATTCATCAAATTTTAGCTTATATCAATCTTTTATGATGAGGATTTGTAATTATTCACACAACTAGTTTCATAGACGTGATCATATTTATGTTTCCTTCTCTCATGACAACACCCAACAAGAATCCATTGTTACATGTCTATTATAAAAGCCTTCCACAATTCAGAAACATAAGCAGATAATTACAACACCGACTAAGGAAACAAGTTAATAATTCTAGTCTCTCTTCATGCTTCAATTCACTTTTGGTCAACAAACCTTTATCAAGGTAATCCTATCCTAAATTCCTTCTTTTTGCTATTTGAGTATACCCAACCATACCTGTATGGCCATCATCCACCCATGGATATGAATCTGACCTATTGGTCACCTGGAAATGCTCCAACACTTCATTTACTAGACTTCATATCAGTCTTTCCTTCAACATTACAACCTTATCTTCATAAGGCAATAACAATCATTTATCATAAACATTTTACTTATGCTACTACAATCAAATCATTACTAGCCATATGATCTATGACCATACCACATTTTATATCTAATCACCAACTATAATAATCCTAATTACATGTTACATCTATGTTCAATCTTTACCATATGCATTCCAACATATTCGTGTGCTCTAAGCATTTTGCTCGTGTCCTCGGTGCATATGTATTTCAATTGTCTTCCTTTGCATCCACATGCATAGACAAACCCTTAGGTTAGTAGGATTATATATTTTCCTGAATACAACCATGAGCTCATAACTCTCTCAAGTTCATATCATTTACCTCTTTTATGAGGACTATCAACAATCCAAAAGACTCATTTTTCTTTGGTCAACTAGGTTATACAGTAACATGTTTTCATTCGTTACAGGTCAAGTAGATTGACCTTGCAAATTTCCATCAATCCTATAATACGATGAATTATATATATATATATATATATATATATATATAGTTTATTCTTTTATTTAATCAGTAATTAATACTGCCAAGAATCCTATCGATCCATACCAAATTCCTTTAACCACAAGGAATCTCTCCATAAGGGTTTTAGCCCTTACATGCAACATTACAATCACTAGTTTATTCATTCTTTTGAACCTAAGTAGCCCTTGACAAGATTCTACCATTTACATCAGATTCAACCATGAATGCTTACCAATATATTCTCACTCCTATAGGAACAACAATTATTCTATTGCACAAAATCCCAAAACAAAATTTTAAATTTGCAATCCTTTTTATTAAAGAACTTGGGCAGAATATAAACAAGATTTAACGTAGACAAACTTTTTCCAATAGGCCTATCCTAGACTTAATATACTAGTCCCTTGTTTGATCTATGGTCCATCCAGTCCAAGTGTTTGAACTATGCTCTGATACCACTTTGTAACACACCCAACCACTTAAGTACCTTTTAAGGGATGGGGTATTAAAATTTCACTTCTTCTTAGACATCTCGAGGCCTATTCTCGAGGGAAACAACGTCTCCTGCTCATCAAGAACTTTCCATTGACTGTAAGTATGCCCAAATCTTGTCTCAGAGTCAAATGTTATGGCCTCCCAAATTTCTCGGGTCTCCATTGGCAAAGGCCACGTTACTTCCGTGTGGCATCCATGTGGCCTCTTAATACTCGTGTCATTCGACTGGATTTTTCCGCATGGCTCGTTGATCCAAGGTACTGATGCCACTGAACCTCGTGTCGTCATCAGGGATTTCATTCCCATGCATTACAAATTCCCCCAACGAAAAGTTCTCATAACGCATAGTTAAATGAACCCCTCCCTAGATCCGACGGTTCACAAGTCCCTCATCCAATGACTCTAGTCGAAACGACGACTCCAACTTACGAGGAGGGTAACACCCTCCCATCTAATGTTTCTCGATTTGATGGTTCTAGCGTCAATCATCTAATGACTGAGATCTTCTCGTCACATCCCCGATGAGATTGACGACTCTCAATATGTTGTCGATCTATATTTTCATCGACGTTCTCTGGTTAATTCCCAGCTCGCCATCCTACTACCTTCGACAATGATGCCTTCGAAATTGACGGTCCAAATTCACTGGCCTGTAGATCCAACGACTAGGAATAAAATGAAGGTCCAAGGGATCCCCCTCGCCTAACGGGGCCCACTTTTACCTTGTCGACCAATCACTTAGTGACACCTAGCACTACTCTATATAGATAGGTTGCTAAGTTGGCAAACCACGTCATCAAGACACTATTGCTTCTGTTTACTCTCTAGAATGGATCCTAAGGCGATCTACAACTAATATTAACTCTCCTCTATCAGTAGATCAATGACACTCATTGTTTCGTCGATGCCTTTATCGTCATCAACATTTTTCTTGGACGACACACAGCCTTGCCAACCCTTTAAACTTCGACGAATGGCCCAGATCTATCGTCCTGTAGATATGACGGATAGGACTTATACACCCGTTCCCAGACTTATCCTGACGTGGACTCATACTCGGTCCTTTATACAATTTATAGGATGACATGTGTCATCCTCTGACTATGCAGGCATTTCCACGACCTGCCACCTATCATGACACATGTCATTCGTGACGTGTTGCAGACTGTCCCTCAAGGTGCGAAATTTCCATGAAACATGGTGCAACCGTTGCTTGACACATGGATATCCCTCATGGTCTGATATGGCGTACATGTCATCACTGAATATAAGGTCGACCATCCAGGTACTGAAACTTGTCATCCTTCGGGACATGTCGACTGCCATGTTGGCATGACACATCATGCCAGCATAACATTCTCTCTCTTCGCGCTCATAGGGTAAGGCATGGAACGAAGAGTTGGAACCATTTTCCCCTCACTCAACCTCAACAATTAGGATTCATCCATCATCGCTCCGATACATCAACGATCCTTGTTGATTGGGAGTTTGTTTTCTACAGACATCTTAGCCTGCTCTGACGAAAGGCTAGGATCTTTTATTGCACCATATCGATGGCTGAGATTTATTCTCACCACTTACCAATTAATGGTAAAGATCTATCCCGATCTACGATCTAGATATCCTCTCAGAATCTCCTCTATCAAAGTCCCTTATCTACCCCACACTCTATTACACCAAGACTATGCCCTATGATGAAGTGTTGGGATATGTCAACATCTCCTACGGTCTATGTTAAAGTCAATGGTCTTAAAACTTCCAACCTCTTCTTAGACATCCATGTCCCTTAACCACTCCTCTGGTGACACATGTTGCTATTAGGACACACGAGTTACCGATTTGGTAATTTCCATCGCATGACATCATCATTTCCCCAATATCACTTAAATGGGGCATTCTAGAGATCTACGATGGAGGTTAACTCTCACCCATATCCCGATTAATGATCCAGATCATTTATCAGAGTCTCCCATCGAAGCTACTCTATAAATTAGTGTTGGAGTGCTCTGATGGCTCACTCCCTGACCAACGGTCAAGATTCCCTACCTCAAATCCCCTGATGGATCAATGGTTGTCATTAACTCGTGCTTTAAAACATGGATTCTCTCTCGATTAACAGTCTGATTCAAGACTTAAACTCTTAGGAATTCTTCCAATTTATTTCTAAAGTTTTTAACATGCCCTCTTGGCTCTGAACCTTACTCAGGAAAATCCCTTTTTCCATAATGTTTATTATATTACGCAATCTATAAATTCATAGATACATGTTTATTTTCCATAGTTTAGAACATTTATAGTGTGTTCATGTTCAGATTTGCAATACGCATGCATTTCTACTCATATACATTATCATGCAAGCATATTATCTTCCCGATGGGACAACAACGAGCCCATAAAACATCCATACACAGTTACAAACCATTACATGAATAAATCCTCTACTTTTGATTAGGTTTCATAGAGTGAGGAATACTTATCTATTTCAAGTTGTTGCTAGCCAAATGTCTGTGGGTGTTTTCCTTTCCACCCAACCATAGGCTCTGTTGGCTTAGTGCCTTTGGCAACATGCCACCCCCTTGCCAAACCATGATACCACCAAGGAGATTCTCTCAGGTCCTCGGGGAGATTTAGAGGTGCAAGTTACTCTCCTTCATACCTCTCTGTCAATATTTTCTCATACCCACCTATCCCAAGCCTTTACGATATTTATCATATGCTCTCCAACATCAAGCTCGCAACCTTCTCAGCTCAGGATTGGATCTAGACTTTCAAAATAGTGTAGTAACCAAGTTTTAACTTGAGACTCATTTTTCTCAGCCCACACATGGGCCTCTCCTGCACTTTTTCTTCTCCGACCTCATTTCAAAACCCCTCCCGAGTTCTTTCTCTATGTTCCCACTTCCCCCACCCCCTTTCACACTCCTGCCTTCTTCTTTTCTTATCTCCTCATGTGTCTTCTGCACGAAATCTGAAAATTTCTCCCCCTGTCCCCTTTTTTTTGTCAGAAGGAACTCATGCCAACCTTGGGGATTATGGAATGGCACGTTGGGTACCTTTGGTTGATAGTTTCTGTTATCCTAACCCATCCTCCCATTCCTATATTCATTGATGGTGGTTGGTTTCTCAACCACCAGTCCTCCCTCATTACATGATGTGCCTTGATAACAAGGCTGAGAGAAAATTCTGAATATTTCTAAAATAACACGTCAGCACAATGTCTTAGTCCTTTATCCTAATGAACCCTTCTCTTATTCCTTTAGCGGTATCATGGCTAGTACTCAAGGCTTCACCCCCACAGTCAATTTTTGGCATTTTCGATTGATCATTAATACATTTACATGTTTTGCATGACATAGTATGGCAATCATTAATTACAATTAATTACATATAATCAGAGATTTAGAGAGGGGATGTTACATGAGGTGTCCTAGCAAAAACATCATGCAATAGAGGCTCACCCTGTAATCCCGAGAGCAATGAAACACTTCTAAAAAAATTGAGGGACCCATAACATAAATAATTAATTAATTAGTAATACTTTCCAAGGTATAGCGTTTGTGGGCTATGCATTTCCTTTTTAGTTTCCATTATTGTCTTCAACTTGGGAAGGCATGCGAACCAAGGTAGAGAATATGTGGGTTGTGCATTTCCTTTTTAGTGCCCTTATTGTCCTCAACTTGGTGACACATGCAAAATAAATGGCTAATAAAGGGCTTGGAAAAATATGCCTTAAAAACAAAAATGAGGAAAAAGATGTGGCTAATCCTCAACAAAGGCGCCCATAAATGAGACAATACGAGCCCTTGTATGTGATGAAACCCCATACCTAGAAGTCTAACCCCATACATGTCATGTTCACTACATGACTTAGAAAGGATTCTCCCTGGGAACATCTCCTACTTGAGGAATCAACTCACCCAATAGGGCACTATGACACCCCTCCCATATCTAAATTTGGCAAGTTGTATGCGGTCTTTGAGCATTTGTTTATTTTGAAAAGGGGGGATTTGATGCAGGTGTTTGGGTGGTTCTTTTATTATATATGGCTTACTTGACATGATATCATGACTTATGGACCCTTGAAGGGTGTACTTGTTTGTCTTTGCAGGTCCTTGACAGGTGAAAGCTTGATCGTGAAGGCATAAGGTTCCTTGGACCTTCATTTGGGGCATGATGCCCACAGGTTGGATTATGCGTTCCCTCTCCTTGGGACAACCTGGATGAGGGGTGTTTCCTTTGGAGGCATTTGATTATCCATTGGAGATGACTCGCTAGCCTTCCCAACCTCGATGTTTTCCTTTGGAGGCCATACTCTTCTCTTTTGGGACATGGATTCATCACTTGGAAGCATAACGTTTCATGGTTCAAGGTATTTGATGATGATGTGGCATGACTTGATGGAGAGGAGGACACTTGTTTTGCAATAGAGCACTTGAGGACAGGATGTGAGGCATTTGGAGGCTTAACGACCTCACTTTGAGGAAAAACATCTCTTCTAAGAGGGCCTACGTCGCCATTTAGGGCATGACATCACCCCGAAAGGGGATTTACTTTATGTATTATTTGAATTTTAAGTTGTAAAGGGGAAAATATAGGAGGTCGACCTCCCTAATTTGTGTTTTACCCTAGTTAAATGGACAAATTGGTCTTGCAAGACCTTGCATAAATAAAGGTCTTGCTCATTTCATTTGGACATAACACACTTGAGAATTACATATTGTTGGCTGAAATTTTCGCCCTACTTGGGCAAGCCACACTATCTCTACTTGGTCTCTTTTGGATTCTAGTACTTGTCTTTTGATGATGAAAATCTAGGCGCTACTTCTTGGATGCTTTGTTCTTGCTTTGTGGTGGAATTTTCTTGGTAGAAAAGGGTTTTACTTGCTATATATTGGAATTGGTAAGGAATTTTCTACATATCGTTGTTATTTTTTCTTGGTTCATGGTTATTCTTGTATAAACCCTTGGAGGAGTATAAGGGCATACACCTTCCACCAAGAACTATCATTTTGTCCTCGAATAAGCTATTGCCAAGGTTCTTAGGAGGAGTAAAAAGGCTTACACCCTCTTAGATTTACCTTGCTAGATTTGTTTTCTCTGGCCAGTAAAAAGGCTTACACCCCTTGTGAAGTAACAAACCTAGCACTTACACAAGAGACTCCACTACCCAATTGATAAGGCACTAATCTACTTTCATTGGGCATATAAAATCATTGCATTGGTATACGTGAAAAGTTGAGATTTTCCAATTGGCTAAGTTGGAAGTTATTCCTCATTCTTAAGGCTTTATTATGCCCTTGAAGCATCTTGATTGGCAAGCTAATTCATCTTGCTGTTACAAATTAATGCTACAACTATTAGGGCTGCAACAAACTCATCTAAATCTCTTCATTTACTCATTATTCTACCACATAAATTTTATTGTAAGCCTTGGTGATTATTCTACTATTTATTGGCTAATTCTTGGGTGGTTTACTTGCTTGTTTATGTGGTTAGAAATCATTGTTGTAGAAAAAAATTTCTACAACCATTTGGATGTTACAATACTTGTTGATAACATCACATAACAACCCTCTTACATGATCAAAATCTTGTTCTAACCATTGGAAGTTTCTCTACTCATTGTTAGCTTTATTTCAAAGTATCTTGTACATGATTTTGATTGATAAATTTTAGTTGTCATTACTTGTTCATTGCTGATATATATATTCCAATACTTCTACAATTTTGGACAACAAATTTTCTTGCTATTCCACACTGTTTAAAGCCTTGGTTTCTCACAATTTGTCTTGTTTCGGGCAGGGCTAACGTTGTATTGCAGATGCACGATCCTTGGAAACCATTTACCTTTTCACAAGACTCTCTCTCAAGCCTTTCTCCACTTCCAAACTTGATCTACATGGGACTCACTCATCATCATTTCACTTTCCATCTCAATCCCCCTAGGGTCACTGGGATTCCCCCCTTGTGGTGATTTCATCGTCACTAAAGCGAGGGGAGTGTCTATCTAAGGTGACAGTGAGTAGGTACTCCCATAGTTGTCACACTACCATGGATTGGGTTGGGCTTTTCCCAATCTACAGATTGTGCGATAAAAATGACTATTGGTAAGATACTTGGTGTATTAGATCTGAGGGAAGTTCTTGCTAAGGAAATGATCACTTAGAGAGGTCCCATTTCCCATACTCAGTTTTTGTATCATTCAAGTATTTCCCGACTATGTAATTTCTTTTACCAAACTTAGTCAAAAAGTTAGTAGACCCGGTAAGTTTGTTTATTTATTTTGACCCAACCAAGTAAAAATTTCACTAGCCAAATCGTTGTATGCTCCAGTTGTCATTGGTACCACAACCATTTTGTGGATATACCATCGATACATCTTCTAGAGCTGTAACCGACATTCTTGGCATATTAAAGAACAAACTCATTGATAATATCCATGAGTTAATAAATAAAGCATTTGAAAAGATGAATATGACAAGGATAAGGAACACAATGAGTCATGAAAAATATAATCATAGGGACATCAAAAAAAATAAAGCTGAGTGCAATCCCAACAACAATGGTAAAATTGAAGAGACCAAAGCAAATGATAAAATTTTTGACTTTGATTTCAAATTTAACCTAGATTGTAGAACCAATAGAAAAGCCAAGTCTCGAAATGACAAGTCTCAGTGGAAAATAAAGGATAAGGAGCTTGGTGAAATGCAAAAGAACAACATTAATGACATAAAAATGAAACATGGATCGGTTAATGAGAAATCACGATGCGAGAGGGGATCTAGTGGTATTTCTTATTCATCATCCTCTAATATAGATCAAAGCATTTTTTCCATGGATATCGAATGCTTTGTTGTCAAAGGTAGAGTTGAGTCTATGGAAATTGCAAGAAAGAAGAAATGTGCATATTTGGACTACCACGAACAACAAGTGAAGCAAATACGAAGCAAAATATTAGGAAATATCTTTACTCATGAACAAAACCCTGAATTTCAAAAATCTAGACAAAAAGAAGAAAACAAATACATGCAAATAACTCAAGAATGCAACCAAGCGAAAGAACAAAAGGACATGGTAGAACGTCAACAAACACAAATGGATGAGCAAACAGGAACAAATAGAATTTATAGGTGTGTAAATCTCTATAAGAAAAGAGGTAGAGAAGAAGTGATAGTAGATGATGGAACCAATGTTATTGATAAAACTGAGTGGCCTAGATGGCCTCAAAAAAATGAGTTTCGATTCCTTGTTCCTACTCACAAAGGTGGTGGCATAATGAATCACAGGGGAGAGACTTTCAATAACCTTCGTGATGAGACCAGATCTTTCATTCAAATTCTAGATGGGGGATTCACAACATGCAATTACTCTAAATATGTTTACATGGTGTTAGCAAAGGGAGAACTAGATGCACCAATTTTATAGGTAAGGGATGGGATCCTTGAATATCATAAGTTAATCATTAACCCTCAAGCTATATTAGATCATCCACAAGGTTCAAATCAAGTAACTGAAGGAGATAGTCCATCTCAAGAATTTTGGAAAGAGACCATTAATAATAACTTGAATGCTACTAGTGGGAGAATCACAAGCTTCAAGTATAATCATAAGAGATGGATTAACAATAAAGGTTATTCAAGAGAAGTCAAGCGCCATGACTTGAGTACACATACATGTTGAGGATATGCCCCATGCATGTGCTATAATAGACAACAAAGTGCTTGAGATACGAGGAGACCTTGAAACTTTCATGAAGATGTGGTACTAGTTTCTTCACATCTAAAGGAATTTTTGCTTAATTGTAGCATTCTTCCCTTGTTTAGAAGCGATATCATGTCAAAGCTCACAAACTAGTCGACTACTACTAGCCAGATTGAGAAACATCATCAATCAGCTCAAATAATGCTACCAAGGAGAAGAAACTTCACTCTATAACCATTAAAGAGTGTCACATTAAACGGTAGAACCTTTAAGGGGAAGATGTGTATTGGGAGACAAAAAAAAAAATCGCCTAGGTATGATGTAGCTATGTTACAATACGAAAACATGTTGGTCTCACCTCTTGTTCCATTGATGATACATCTGAAGAGAATGAACCAAGGTATAATTAACGACCCTTGTTTTATCATTACTATGGGGTGAAATGATGTAAAAAAGCATAGCTAACTACCTAAAAGCTTCTGCGGAGATTTACAAAAGTGACTAATAAATCTAGAGTCAAATCATAATAATGAAGACAAGTGACTTCACGCTCCACTGTCATAGAAGGGTCCAATAACAATGGTGATGGGACACTTCCAAATAACGAAGGTCGGTTATCCATAATCCTTCACCCACCCAGTATGAAACGACCTAAGATGAGATGTTGTTGGTAGCTTTAACTTTGCAACCAGTTGTTGGGATACCATATTTTTCTGCCCACCATTGTTGATAACAATGGAAGATAATCATTCCTTGATTTGAAAGCTTTGGTTGAACATAACATCTTCATCATTCTCTATATAATCTATGGCCATCAACAAAAAATGTAGAGTCCTAGAGGTGGGACATATGACGTCTCCAACTATGTCTCTAGTAAGTTGTTGTTGTCCAATGAGAAGGTATGTGTTCTTAGCGATCTTGGCTCCTTTCACTCATCATTAGAATGTCCATATGTTTTGTGGTGAAAACACCACTTCCTCTTCTTTTGTGTCCCGATAGCAGATGTTGTGTTGGGAGACCCAAATTTTATCCATTATTATGGATTTACCCTCAAAAGTGATAGTGGGTTGAGAAGAGGAAACTGACTTCTTTTGATAGATAGGATTGGTTTTAGGCATCTTGACCTCTATTTTGGAAGCAAGTTGGAAGGTGTGATATAAGGAAGTAACAAAGAATAGTTCCAGTTCCTTCCTTGAAATGATCTTACGATGGAAAATGTTTTCAAAGTCTCTTAACTTGAGCTTAATGGAAATTTTGTTGAAGACAACAATAAATTGTTAGACAAATTTTGTTGAAGACATCAATAAATAATTGGATGAACTATCTTGGGTCAAAGTGTAGAAACTTTGTCCACAAAGCATCCTTGTGTTCTAATGGATAGAACCTCTTGGGAACAACATCCTTGATCTCTGCCCAAGTGTCGTCAATGGTTGGTTGTTGGATGCCAAATGTTAAATGTAGGTTTACCATGATGTAAGGATATAATACTCCATGTGAACTTCAATGACCAAAATATTGTTAGCCTATCTTAGGTTCAACAAAGTTTTGAATTAAGTTTTCATGTTGTGTATCGTATAACTAAGCTCATTGTCATGGGAGTGCCATCAAACTTAGGCACAAACAATGTAGTGTCCATCTTGAAGGTCCTTTTAACAATAGGAATTGTAGAATGAAAAATGTGTCGAGGTTGAGGTTGCCATTGGGATTGTTGTTAATGTGTGATGAAATGTAAAAATATACTCATTATAGCATGCATCGTTTTAGCTTGTGACTTTTGTTATTGTTGAGTAATGAGGGTTTCCAACAATAATTTTTGTTGTTGTTGCTTTTGTTTAGACAAGACTTTGTAAAGGATGGAGTCTTGGGAGACTCCCTATTCACTAGATTTTCTATGAGAAAACATGGGAATTAGTTGATGTAGGTAGAGATAGGGATTTACAACTAAAATATTGACCCACACGTTATAAGAATAAATGAAAGAAATTCAAAGAAAAAAAGGATTGGAGAGCTTGAAGAAAGATTGTGGCTTGCAAAATTCCAAAGGAGTTTGGAATGACAAAGCTCTTGAGAAGCCCCCCAATAACAATTGATTTGAACACTAACAATAGTAGATAAGAATGTAAGTTCTAAACCTATGAAGTAAAGCAATGCATACAGATTCTAAGCAAAATAGAAATTAATCAATGGTTCATACACATAGTACACAAAGATTTATGCTAGAAACCCTTGACCAGGAGAAAACAAACCTTCCTTGGTGTCACACCTCTCAACTCTTCATTGTATTAATTTCACCATTCACAATACAATATACACAAAGTTTTAGGTATTCTGCATCGACCAAAACCCTAATCCCTTAATTCGAGATAAATTTATAAAAATGTTAAATATAGCAAAAACCACCCCAAAAAAGTTTTTGGGGCATTGCCCCAGAGCTGAACACTCTGCGTAATTGGGGGGAGGGGGGGGTCTCCTCCCCCCACAGGACCCCCCTAGGGAAGCGCCCAACACACATGACACAAAGGACACTACTAGGGAGAGATCATTAGACACAATCGTCAAATCCGACGCACCCTCCCACACACATGCAAATAATATAACACCTACCTAATAAACAACTCAAACAAAAATAAGGGGTGGCAAGTGTGGGGGGGATTATTTGTGATCTCAGAGGAAGTTTTGTTGCATATTTTTCTTGGGGCCTAGACAATGTCTCCAACAACACTATTGAGGCTTGTGTCATTTGGGAAGGTGTCAATCTCGCAAGATCAATGGGGATTAAGAAGAGAAGCATCCTTGATGACTCCATGCTAGTGATCAGGGCACTCATTAAAATACATATCATTGGAAACAATGTTTTCATTGGAGTAATTTCTCATACATTAGCCCTCCTTACTGAATTTGAAGACCATAACTTGTTTCACATCAAACAAGAGCACAATTCTTAAGCAGATTGTTGGGCCAAGGTGGGATCGGGCCTAACAGAAGGTGAAATAGTAGTTAATGGGTCAAAAAGGTTGCAACCCATACTATAACCCTTATGGATAGTGTAATTAATGGATGGGACATGTGGTAAGTTGAAGGTGTCATGAACCATGTGAACAGATAGCTATCACATATGTTTGGCCTTGTAATTGATGGGTACATTTAATTTTGTTTGTGTGATCGTAGGCTATATTGGTGGATGGCTCTCAACGGGAAACCCATTCTATTATTTGGAGGTGAAGATAGGATTATGTTGTTTGGAGAGGAAGGTAGGATCGTGATGTGGCTCTTCTCATAGGAGCTCAGAGCTCTATGTTGTAAGGGTTTGAGGACTCTGGGTGTCTTACATTCAGTGCTAGTGACAAGTCAACTCCTCACCAAGCTTCCCTTGATCACTAGGTTTCTCTATTGTCACTTTATTTCTTCTAGATCTCAAGTCTGTATCATTTAACTTTCAAATCTGAAGGTTTTCTTCTCTTTTTGGTTCTATTAGGAATGGCAATGCATTTATGTATGGGGTGTGGTATGGTTATTTTGGAAGCTTTTCCCCTGCTTCTGTCTCTAATTCAGGAAGAGGGTTATTTGATTATCTGTGGCTCGGCGACCCTGGTTACCCTCTTTCCCTTGTTTCGTCCAACTTTGGTGGTGGAATTAATCACAATCTATGGTCTGGTTATCTTGGATGCCTATTTGGTGTAAATATGGACCCTACCTGGAATGATATCAAATGCATCCTGCATCACCATGAAGAAATAGTCGAAGCCAACAACACTGCCCTTCAAAAGGTAACTATTAAACTTGGGGAATTGGAATAGACAATACTAAATCTCACCCAGTGAATTGATAGTCTAGAAATAGAGGGTCGGTATTGAGATCCCTCGTTCTGACACAAAATTCTCAGTTAGCCTCCATCAATCAAGTTTCAATAGTTTCTCACCTTGGGAATTCAGAGGAAGAACAAGAGGGTCGTGATGCAATGCCAATGGAAGTGGAATAAAATTATATATATATATA
>ML778335.1:646639-677911 GCA_009831015.1 Picea engelmannii
ATGTCATTAATAGTTGAAGCTACAGTATGTGAACCTAAATTTTGTAAAACACTTTGATTTTTTTGGTTGCCTCGACGCTACCCCTTATATAAATATATGCTTCCGTTCCAGTTAAAAAAAAATATCTCAAACAAAAATAAAGGAGTAACGACAAGTTTATAGTAAGTGGGATTGTCAGAAATGTACACATTGTATACTCATTTATATTGTTGTATATAGATAATAAAATTGTGACAAGAGTGATGAATGTTGACCAAGTATCCATTGCAATACAAGAAAGTGGGCGAGTGATCATTTTAGACTAATTCACCCAAAAGAGACAAGAAGAAAGTAAAAATTGGCAAGTAAAAATATAATACATGTTCACATATATGTATTAGATTAAATCCCATTAAGAGAAATGGTTTAATGACCTCCATGGTTACCAACTGGGGTCTTTCCTTGGACGATCACAATGAGCCCTCACTAGTTGTGGAATAAATGTTCAACATTGTATATATTAGGTTGTATGCCTCATGGTTCCTCAGACTTCGCTACTATGCTTTATCTTGTTAGTGGTTGTATGCCCTTGAGTGTTTTGGTTTAAGTCAACCCATTTTTGAGTTTTTGATGGCACTTTATTAGTGCTTTTGGTAGTTGCACAAATGACCTACCTTTTTGTATTAAAGAGTACAAATAATGTTTTATTAATAGTCAAGTGGATGATTTATGTAAAAAAATATGTCGAGGGATGGGATTAGGGTTCATGACTAGAGTCACTTTTAACCTATGATGGTACTAAATTCACGGGGAGCCAAAGCTCCCATGCACTCACCCCCAAAAAAACACTCATAAAGAGAAAATATGCAAATCTAATTTATTGACCTTTAACATATGAAATTCACGAATTTTTGGAACAAGATATCATAACATAAAGTATCACCTTATAAAAATATGGATACCGAGAGAGAAGTGATTTAAACCAAGCATTGTGATTAATATATTGGCATAAAATAATGACATCTTAACATTGAGGGCACATGGTATGATCTCTAATTTTATTAACCTCTATCTCTAATTAAACAACCCATGGTTGATTGCATTGGAAATTACAACTATACAAATTGAAAGGGTATTATGGGTGTCTATGTTAGGGAGAGGCCACTTCTTGATTGTATTCTCCTTGATAGAAGACACATGTCAAATTAATGATGCCCAAGTTAGTATTACTTAATGGACTAAAGATTTGGTAAAGGAGGTTGTGGGAAATGTCGGTGACATTAAAATCACCAAGTTCAAGAAGCTTGAAGCGATCAAGGAGATTCGAGTGGTTCAAATAGAGGAAACACATAGTTGAATTGCATGGAGTTAGTTAACATTCAAGGTAAATTAAGTTCAAGTTTGATTAATTAATTCAAATTTTAAGATAACGAGTGTTATTTGACCAATTTGTCGATAACTAAGCGAAAGCCAAGATATTACAATTATTTGACGTTAACAATTGTTGCATTGTGGTCTACTCGACTTTCAAATTGGACAGTAGGGTACCCCATTTTCAAGATATTTTGAACTTCACAAACCTTCTTGGAAAGTGGAATACTCATGTATTGTGGGATTTATATAGATTATGGATTTAAAACATGTCGTGTGAAATTTTAAAGTTAAATATATTTGATACATGAATGACTTCCAAAATTGGGTCGATTGGGTTTAGCTCGGTTGGTTGGGAGGAATGATTGTTATCCTCCCCACCAAGGTTCAATTCGTGCAAGTGACATGTTGAACTCTGAACAAGTATATTGTTGTAATGGCTTCAAGCCTTGTTGCAGATTGACCTTGTGCCCTGAAGATTCTAGG
The DNA here is from genome assembly GCA_009831015.1 of Picea engelmannii. Taxonomy (NCBI): domain Eukaryota; kingdom Viridiplantae; phylum Streptophyta; class Pinopsida; order Pinales; family Pinaceae; genus Picea; species Picea engelmannii. The sequence continues at coordinate 648,476 of ML778335.1, forward strand.
GTTTACCTTGGGTACAATCTAGGAAATAAGAGGAAGTACTCGAGGGTTTCCCCCAAGTTTTGTAACCTAAAAAAAAAATCCAAAATTAGAATACAAAATTAGATATCCATTGCATTAAATTATCAAAGGATCACACCAATGTGTAAGAGGAATCCATATACACTTATCTTGAACTCAAAACAAAATATGGGGAATAGTTGCAAAAATAGATTTCACCACCCAACCAAGGGAATTGCTAGTCAAAATCCACCCTCGAATTAGGGCTATGATGTGACCTATAGGAAAACATTTAAGCATCTTTACAAATATCCCAACAGTTAACACAAAACCTTCTCTAGTATACATGATAATATCGGTATGAGGACAATTAGCATATTTGACACCATTACCACTAACATACTCATGAAACATGGTGAGATCCATAACAACTTAGAGCTTAGCAGGGGTAATGTTACAACCTTGGTGGCATGAACTTAGTAGGGGGTAATGTTATAGCCTTAATGGCATACTTGCTAGTAAAATACCTCCTTCCTAGAAATAAGATTTGTGTGGCAATGCTCTCTCTCTCTCTCTCTCTCTCTCTCTCTCTCTCTCTCTCTCTCTCTCTCTCTCTCTCAACAATCATGACTCAAGTGTTATTCTATCCACTCGATTCACTAATTCCTTTTTCCATCCAATCTCTCTCAATCTGTCAATTTCTAATCTATCCACTTGGTTAACCAATTCAATTTTCCAGTCAATCTATAGATGATAGATTGTGAAAAAGTCTAGTTGTATGCTCAATGTGCAATTTTTTTTTTCCACAAGTTTGATGTAAAGTTTGTGTCCCAATATATCTGTTTCTATGTTTTCATAAAATATATCTAAGAGGAGAGGAGATTCCGTACGAAAGAGATTTAAAATCCACATTGAAAAAACTAATTTGTAAAGAGAAAGAAGGAAGCATCTTGAAAATGTTAAACTTGATGATAGACCAGATCACTACATTTGGAATGGGCTCTACATTGTGTAATGTCACATAATATTACATAATTGTGAAAACATTGTAGACAATGTTCCTAAAAGGGAGTGCTCCATAGTTATTATGCATATCCCTCATGGTCACAATATTGAAAATTGTCCTTATGATCATGAGCCATACACTTCCCAAGCATTCAATGAAGTGGCCACGAGATTCCTCAAAGTCAAAATATCCCCACTTTGTAGAATTTTCATTTTTTAATTAGCTACAAACAAGATTAATGATGTCAACCTTCAAGGGTCAATCTAATTCATGGAAGAAACCTTATTTATAAGATATATAAATGGTATTGTTTTAGTATCAAACATTAGAAATCAATTTTATTTTTTTACAAGTGAAGTTGAATTATTATTTATTATGTCACATGCACAGACAAAATATCCATGTAGCATTATAGTGACCCATTTATGAATGATATTGAAATCATACATGTTGTGAAACAATACATGATAAAGGTGGAGCCAAATTAATCTAGTCAATTATTGCTTTATAATATTGTTGTTATAAATATAATGTATCAAGAGATAATAGTGAGATGAAGAGTACTTGTAAGCATGGTGTCTGCTTGCTTGTCTGGGATCTCTCCTATCCATCACATTCTCTACTCTCTCGTTGTCATGGATCAACCTTTTAGATTAGGGACAATGGGGTTGAGACCCTAGATTCCATCCCACAACAATGGCATTTGAATTTTTATACTCAACATTGTTATTGGGTTAGATCTCTCACATTGGTAATCCTCAACCACCCCAAAATCCTTCAAAGTGACACTTTAAAAACCTTGCCCCAATTCTACAAATTAAAACCCTTTCACCCTCCTCAAAGGGGAAAAAGTAATTGCCATCTATGCTATCCCTATTGAAAAGGTTTCACTAGACTAGACAATGTTATGAATGCAATGGTCTCATTCACATATTCTATGGGATATGGCCCAAACTAGTGGATTTGCAGTGATGGATCGCATAAACTTGGAAAGACAACCTCATCGAAGCAATGCTCATTTTCCCTTATGTAAGGGTTTTTTTCATTATTGAATTTTACTCTATCATTGAGAGGGATCACATCCTTCACTTTGAAGCTTGGTTTTGTGTCTAAGTTGTCCTATACATGAAGACCTAGCTCCCAACTTTCAACCCTTCTTCAAAATCCCTCACTTGACCTCTAATTCAGGTTTGCCTTCCCAACCTTCCCCTCCAATTCAAAACCTTCAAGTTGCTACGTCCAATCAAGGATGGATATGGAAAGTTCCATTTTCATTGCGAGGAAACATAAAATAAACACACAACCACATATAAAATGGTTTCTGTAGAGATAGACTTTACAAAAGGTTTGTTGGAAGAGAGATCTCATTGAAAGCTCTCAATTACTTATGGAAGCAAAAAAAAATAACTTTGAGAAAACCATCTTCAAATGTATATCTTGCTTTAAAAGTTGGGAAAATGATGAGATATTTTCCTAAAAGTATCTATGGAGCCTCTTTGGAGCCCCAAAAGAGTGGGGAGCAATCCAAAATCTACATTTCTTGCAAGCCTTCATTACAGATATATGGCTCTGATCGACATCATTTGGTGGCTATATAGAATCATATCAAAGAGAATTATAATCACTCAAAGAAGAGAAAGAAATGACCTCTCCTCTTACTAACAAAGGATTAAACAAGTAATTCAATTTCATTTGGCTTCTACAGATATAGTCGAAATGAAGAATTATGCTCTAGAGAGGGTCACATTTCTAGCTCCGGAGGAAAATATCTCGTCCTCTCAAAAGGGTTCTCCCGATTTGGAAGAAGTGATCCCTTGTTTTTGACAATAATTTACTCTATAGTTGTAGAGATTGGGAAGGTGAGACACAAGGGCTTCCCCACTATAGAAGAGGTGCACCCTTGGGGATGAAACATGTTAACATCCCTAAAGGAACCATTGTTGGATATCTGAGAAATTTTATTGAAAGTACGAATCAAGTGGGAAGCGAAAGAAATTTGATCGAGCATGAAGAAACTACTACTATAGTCCCAAATATCCTCCAAGGAATGGATTTAGGTAAACACAAATACATTTATAAAGCACAAAAAACCTTCGTTAAAGTATATTATGCAATCCTAGAAAGGGAGAGAATGCTTGGTTAATGAAAGTTAAATGTGTTGTTTATGCCAATTCATGTGTAACTAGTTTGTTTGAAAATATACCTTTCCCAATGAAAGAAACAAGCAATGTGAGGACTCATAATCTCTGGAATTTTTCCATCCCCGCTTGGGATGGGACCAAATCTTGACTGTAAAAATCCCTCTTATCTTTACTTTTGATTGTACTCCTACCATACAAAAATGTTGTTGCCTTTTAATTCAATACGATATTCATTAGGATCTGTTATCCCCATTTTATGGGATAAGTAAGGAGATAATGTCTTGAGGCACTCATGTTGCAGACATGGAGTACCGAGAGACAACTTGACCAACAATGTCCAATCGCACAGATAGAGACCCACCTCACCACCACGCTCTAGGTTGATCATGAGGGTATCCAATGCATCAACTGGCCTCCGAAAGACATTGGGTCTTGTTGCATGAGTTACAAGTCATGTATTATGGTGAGTGTCATTTAAATATTTGAGGCATTTGAGTTTGTTACATCTATTACTGCTTTTGATTATGTGACATTTGCTTGGACATTATGCTCTTGTCCCTGTTTCACCTTGGTGGTTGACATTGCGCCCTAGTAAGTGGGTCACCCTTAGAGACAAGTATGTTACTGGGAGGTCCTTTTGACGAGTCATTATGCCATTCATGACCATACTTGCCACTTTCCACACTTCATCCCCTCATTTCCTCACCTTTTGGATTTTTCAAGTGGATTGACCCAAAAAGGGGTTGTCCTCACTTCATGGGAAGAAGCAGTTCAAGGCCTAGAGGCTTGTCGATGGAAACAGATAAAATATTGATTATGAACCTTCCAGATGCTCAACCAAAGAGGTCTTGAGAGCAATGAAACGCTTCTCTTAAAAAATCAAAGACCTGCAAAAGCAAACACATAAATATAAATGTCCCCACTTGTTCAGGTGTGTACACTCATGTTGGGTCCCTTTCTTTCCTTGCATATGGAACTCTGTGTACCTCTAGCTTCAAGTGGCCTTATGGTATTGACCCCCAAGCTAATCGAATTCACTCTAGGGAGTACCCATGGTTTTGGACTATTAATTAATTAATGGTAATGAATGGGCTTGGAAAAAGGATGCATTGAAAACGAAGGTGCAACACACCCTCTACAAAGGCACCCATAAGTGAGACACTACAACCCCTTGTATGTCATGAACCCCATGCCCAAAATTTTTCTCCTCATCCATAACACATCATGTACATGACTTAGAAGGATGTCCCGTTGGGAAACACCCCTAAACTTAAGGGACGATTCACCCAATAATTCGTTTTGTCAACCCTGGCATACTCAAACTTGGTAAATTGAATAGGGTCTTTGAGCATGTGTTTATTTTGATGACTCAGTTTGGATGTACATGCTTAGATGGCTCTTTTATTGATTTTATTTACTCATCATGATGCTTTTACTTGAGACCCTTGGAGGGTGTATCCAGTTGTCTTTGCAGGACCTAGCTGGTGGACAATTTTGGAAGAACAAGCCTAGCTTGGTCTTCCATGGGCCTTCAAGCCCATAGGTTGGATGTCCAGGGCCCGCATGCCAAATGACAAAGACATGCCTTTGGAGGCCTATCACACAAACGACTTGCCTAGAATGGGAAAAACGTCACTCTTTGGGGCTTGACATCACCTAGAGCTAGGGATAGGTGGTGATGGAGTTGTTGCTCATTGACACTTGGCATGATTTGACCGAAGGAGGCATAGAGATACCTTGTCTCATGAAGAGGAGGCTCAAGAATCCCCAACGACCTCCACTTTCTTCTCCAACGACTTGGAAAAGTGTCAAAACGTGCCCCTAAAGGGGTGATGTCTTACTTAGGGTTTCATTTTATGTGCAAATTATGAATTGTTTAATATTATTTTTGTAAAGGGGAAAAGTAGGGGTTTGTTGTCCCCTTACTTTGTGTTTACCCTAACCTAAGTGGATAAACTATGTCTAAGACTTTTTGTATAGATAGAGATCAAACTCAAATCATTATAACATAACTCTCCCATTTTGAGAAGACTCCATGGCTGAAATTTTTGCTACACTTGTGCATTTTTGGTATCTCTCTCTCTTGCAAATGGATTATGGTATTAGTTTTTGGTAAATGGATGGAAGGAAGTGATGCACACCTCTTGAAGGCTTATTATTTTTCTCTTGGATGGTAATTTGCATGGTGAAATGGGGTTTGATATCTCTTTTTCTTGGAAGTGATAAGGAAAATCTGCATATGCTACTTCTTTCTTGTTGATTCTTGGTTATTGTTGGTGAAAACCCTAGGAGGAGTATGTTGGATACACCCTCCATTAATGCTTCATGTTATTGTTAAGGTTATAAGTCATTCTTGAACAAGGGTTTCTAGGAGAAGTACAAGTGTGTACACCCTCCTAGATTTTCCCTACGTTGGTTAGCATAGCCTAGGGAGTAAGAGGATTTACACCCCTAGGGATCTTGTTGATCCAACTTGTGTTTTAAAGACCCCATTCACCCAATTTTAAAGGCACTAATCTGTTTTTTTTTGCATTGGAGAGATAAATTCTTTGCCTCGGTAAACGTGATTTTATGAGAAACTAATATCTTTTCAATTGGATAATTTTCTACATGCTAAGTACTTATCAAGGCCACTAGGGCATCTTGATTAGCCTAGTCTTCTTAGAGTTATAACTCATTAAAAGCGACAACCATTAGGGTTGCAACAAAAACTCTCTTTATTCACTTATAACTTGCTTTTTGATTGTCAAAATTTGCTAAAAGTTTGCCAAGATAATCTACTAGGCCGAGCACAACTTTTCGATGGACTCCTTGTAAGTTTTGGTGGTTGGATTTACTGTTATAACAACTTGTTTGCTACATACATAAGGCTGCAAAATATCTCTGCAAACAACTTTTATTACAACCTTATTCATTGCTAAAGTCTTATGCTTTCATACTTGAGTATTACTAGTGTTTATCTTGCTTATCTCTTACATCATTTGTTGGAGTTTTAGCAATTGTTTAGCAGCTTTAACACTTAGTTTTGTTGCTGATATATACTTTATTTAACTGCTGCAATTAGGGACAACAATATTATCTTGATTGTCCACCTAAGATTATACTCATATATTTGGCTTGTTCTTGTGTATTGGGTAGGCACAATCACTCTTTGCAAGTACTCTTATCTCTTCGCAACTTTTGGCTACAACCAAGACTCTTTCTCAAGCCTTTCCACACTCTCTATCTTGACCTTTAGGGTGACCTTCCTTCATCTCTTTACTTTCCATCTCATTTCCCCCAGGTCACCGAGATTCCCCCCTTGAGGTGATTCTCTCATCTCTAAAGTGACAAGAATACCTGCCTAAGGTGGTAGTGGGTAGGTGTTCTCTATGTTGTCACTATTTTATGGTTGGGTCGGGATTTTCCCAACCTACAACTTGTGCGATAACATTTTGGGGCTGTTTCCAGGGAGGATTTTGAATCTTCTTCCAAACCCTGACGACACTTTGACAAGCTATTCCAAATCCTTTCCTAGCTTGCCTGCCAAATCCACCTAAAGGACGTTCCCTTTCCACCTTTGATGAGATCTTCTTGAAGCTTATTTGGCTACTCCACCTTCCCATAATTAGTCTTCCTTTAAGACTTTTCCCCTAGGGAGGTTCAAACCTTCTAAGGTTTACCGAAGAAGGCTTCCCCTCAAGCCTCCCATTGTCAAAACCCTTTTCCACGATACCCTCCCCCTTGCTCCAATGGCTCACCCTTGTGAAAAATACATTTACAAAACCCTTAACATGGCCACCATCCCTGGATACCCCAACACAATTCCAAAGGAGTCTAATAAATGGCTGGCAAATTTTAATGAGGTCATTGTTGATGATCATCTTTATGCCATGTGCCAAGACATTGAAAATGTAGAAGTGGAACATGAGGATGTGGAAATGAAGCTACTAGCCTTTTCATTAACTGAAGATGCTCATAGGTGGTTCAAAAGCTTACATGATAATCACATCGCATCTTATGAGGGATTCGCTAAGTTTTTCAAGAAAAGATGGACACTGAAAAAAGACAACGCAATGTTTCTAGTTCAGTTCAATTAGATTCAAAGAAGGAGGATGAGATAGTGAATGAATTTGACAATAGGTTTGATAAGTCATACATTCAAATGCTGACAGATCTACACCCTATAGATGCATCTATTAGTCTCCTTTATATGAATGCATTTGATGGGAAATTTCGTTTCTTTCTTAAGGACAGTAAGCCCACTACTTTGGCACAAGCCAAAGAGTACAATGTAGAGATTGAATAAAATCTCCTTGACTCAAAGGTTGATTCTTTTCAGTACCCTCGTGTCAAGGCACAAAAAAAGACTAAGTCTTCCAGAAGCATTGCTCTTGATCTGATTGCCCTCTTGACTTAGCAGATATTTCAGATGAGTACCCAGTTTGTCCAAGCACATAATCAAATCATGGGAAGGTTAACTATTGTGGAAAGAAATCAATCTGCCCCCAGACCTCAATTTTCTAGACAACAGAGAGATGCCACAGGTTGGAAATCAAGGCCTCAACAAGAAGCAAAGGCCCCTGACACTTTAAAACTAGTTGGAATGGTTGACAGAAAACAAACACCGTGGTATTCTCCATGCCAAGAGCCTTACAAAGAAGATGAGTGTCCCCAATGAGATGAAGATTCTTCCAAAAATATGAACTTCATGGATATGATCTATAATTTCCAAAATGAAGAAGTCACACAGGAACATATTGACGAAGCCAAAAGACATGGGGAAAGAGAGGGGGGACTCTGGGCTTTAAATCAGTTGACAGATGATCAGAGGAAGGAGCTAAGGAAGAGGGAATTGTTGGCATACACTAGAATAAATAAGGCTTAAATCCCTTCATCACAACCATCCAATTCACCTAAACCAGGCGCAATCGCTACTCCTTTGTCTACAGAGAAGGTGGTACCACCGCTTCCACCTCCAATACATGAGTTGTTTCGAAATCCAACTCCTAAGGAGGATGAGATTTGATTGAATAATGATGTTGCAACCAGGTTTGGGAAGTTGAATACGACAGTCCTTATAACAGAGATGTGCAAAACTCCTTCTGTGAGGAGGGAAATCTTGAAACTATTGTAGGTACCAACCGAGAAGGAGGATCCTCCAATCATTTTGAACACTATGTATCTTGATCGGCAAAGTGACAATAACCCTCCCTTTTATCTTTCTTTGGGCATGAATGGCCTTTGCCTAAAAAACTGTATGCTGGATTTCGGGGCCTCAACAATGTCATATCTTTGAAGGTGATGGAACAACTTGGCTTGAAGACGACCTGACCATATGGAAATGTGTGTGGAATTGATTCAAAAAGGATCAATGTTTATGTAATGTGTTAGAACGTTGAAGTCTTCCAGATTGATTTTCTGCATATCAACCTCCTTATGAACATAGTAGTGATCAATGTCCTAGACGCTTAGGGGATGCTATTGTCAAGGAGTTGGTTTGCTGCTCTTGGAGGTTTCCTTAGCATGGATTTTACCCATGCACACATTCCCATGGGGGATGGAACCTTTGAGATATTATATAGTTGAGAGCGGGTCGACAAACATGTGATGGACCCCAATGGTCTAGATTATACAAGTGAGTGCGAGTTTAATGAGGTTCCAAAAACCATTGAGTATGATCCAAAAGTTATACCTTTTTTGCAGGAGGACTGCATAGATGTGCTACTCGAAAGGACATATGAGTATAAAGAAAAAATTTCGAAGCTCCAAGGGAAGGAGCCAGGGTCTATCCAAATATTGAAGAAAGAAGAGAACAAGGACAAAGAACATGAAGAATGCATCAAAAGAGCAGTCAACATAGGACCTCCTTCCTATATTTACATCGAGAATATACCTTACATCAATTACAGTGAAGGAAGTGCTACGCTCATGTGGGACAAGAGGAAGGGCGAGCCTAAATATGACCAGAAGGATGACATCGCTTGGCTTGGCCCTTACATCATCAAGAAGAAGTCTGAGAAAGAGAAGTATCACTTGATAACTTTGGACAAGAGAAAGATGTCATTACCAATGGATGGGTCTCTTCTCCAACCCTATGTTCATATCACTTGACTTCTTCAAGGCACAAGCCCTAGGAAAGTAGGTAGGTCATCTTGCTTTCCTTGCATTTGCATCTTGATTGATGATGTCAGTTTAGATCAATTTCATATTTGATTTTACTCTACTTGCATATTGACTTCATTCTTAGTTTAGAAATGTTGGAAAAAATGTTGAAAATTTTCTTTTTTAGATTAGTTTCATTTTTGGATTTTGATATATGTGGACGAAGGGTGATATAACCACCCTGGATTTTAAAGTTTGTTGTTTCAGTGTTGGCACATGTCTACCAGGAGATGTTGCGGTTCTCATGCACTCTACGACAAGCACATGTCCCCAAGTAGGAGCCAGATGTTATCCCCATTTTGTGGGATAACTAAGGAGATGATGTCTTGAGGCCCTCAGGTTGCAGACATGGAGTACCGAGAGACAACTTGACCAATAGTGTCCACTTGCACAGATGGAGACCCACCTCACAACCACACTCCAGGTTGATCATGATGGTTTCCACCACATCAGATGGCCTTCGGAAGACATTCGGTCTTGCTCCATGAGGTACAAGTTAGGTATTATGGTGATTGCCATTTAAATATTTGAGGCATTTGAGTTTGTTACATCTATTACTGCTTTTGATTATCTGACATTTGATTGGACATTATGGTCTTTTCCTTGTTTCACCTTAGTGGTTGACATTGCACCCTAGTAAGTGGGTCAACCTCAGGGACAAGTATGCTACCGGGAGGTCCTTTTGACGAGTCATCATGCCTAGCTTGGGCTTCCATGGGGCTTCAAGCCCATAAGTTGGATACAAGGGGCCCACATGCCAGACGACGAAGACATATCTTTGGAGGCCTAAAATACGTCATGGATGACCTCACCTAGCCCCTATCACCCAAATGACTTGCCTAGGAGAGGAAAAACATCACTCTTTGGGGCTTGACGTCACCTTGGGCTAGGGCTTGGTGGCGATGGAGTTGTTTCATAATTTGATCGGAGGAGGCGTGGAGAGACCTTGGTGCATGAAGAGAAGGCTCAATAAGCCCCAATGACCTCCACTTTATTCTCTAACGACTCGGAAAAGGGTCAAAACGTACCCATAGAGGGGTAATGTCTTACTTAGGGTTTCATTTTATGTGCAAACTATGAATTGTTTAGCATTATTTTTGTAAAGGGGAAAAGTAGGGGTTTGTTGTCCCCTTACTTTGTGTTTACCCTAACCTAAGTGGACAAACTATGTCTAAGACTTTTTTTTATAAATAGAGATCAAACTCAAATCATTATAACATAACTCTCCCATTGTGAGAAGACTCCGGCTGAAATTTTCGCTACACTTGTGCATTTTTGGTATCTCTCTCTCTTGCAAATGGCACACCTCTTGAAGACTTATTCTTTTTCTCTTGGATGGTAATTTGCATGGTGAACTAGGGTTTGATATCTCTTTTTCTTGGAAGTAGTAAGGAAAATCTGCATATGCTAGTTCTTTCCTTCTCATTCTTGGTTATTGTTAGTGGAAACCCTAGGAGGAGTATGTTGGATACACCCTTCATTAATGCTTCATCTTATTTTTAAGGTTATAAGTCATTCTTGAACAAGGGTTGCTAGGACAAGTATGAGTGTGTCCACCCTCCTAGATTTTCCCTAAGTTGGTTGGCATACCCTAGGGAGTAAGAGGATTTACACCCCTAGGAATGTTGTTGATCCAACTTGTGTTTTAAAGACCCCATTCACCCAATTTTAAAGGCACCAATCCATTTTTTTATTCATTGGAGAAATCAATTTTTGCCTCGGTAAACGTGATTTAATGAGATACTAATCTTGTTTCAATTGGATAATTCTCTGCATGCCAAGGGCTTATCAAGGCCACTGGGGAGTCTTGATTGGCCTAGTATTCTTATAGTTATAGCTCATTAAAAGCTATAGACATTAGTGTTGCAACAAAGCTCTCTTTGTTCACTTTTAACTTGCTTTTCAACCATCAAAATTTGCTAAAAGTTTGCCAAGATAATCTACTAAGCCTAGCACAACTTTTGGGTGGACTCTTTGTAAGTTTTGGTGGTTAGATTTACTGTTGTAACCACTTGTTTTTACATCCGTAAGGCTGCAAAATATCTCCACAAACACCATTTATTGTAGCCTTGTTCATTGCTAAAGTCTTATGCTTTCATACTTGAGTATTACTAGTGTTTATCTAGCTTATCTTTCGCATCATTTGTTGGAATTTTAGCAATTGTTTAGCAACATCAACACTTAGTTTGTTTCTGATATATAATTTTATTTACTACTGTAATTAGGGACAACAAGCTTAACTTTCTTGTCCACCTAACATTATACACATATATTTGGCGTTTTCTTGTGTCTGGGGCAGGTACAATCACTCTTTGCAGGTACTCTTATCTCTTGGCAACTTTTGGCTACTACTAAAACTCTTTCTCAAGACTTTGAGCACTCTTTATCTTGAACTTTAGGGGTACCTTCCTTCATCTCTTCACTTTCCATATCATTTCCCCCAGGGTCACCGGGATTCCCCCTTGAGGTGATTCTCTCATCTCTAAAGTGACGGGAATACCTACCTAAGGTGACAGTGGGTAGGTGTGTTGATATTATGGTAGCTACGGGAGGTATTTACCTCCACGTGTAAACCAGTCGATAATAGAATATTAAGGGAAGCAAGAGGAAACCCTAATTAGTTGACTAATAACCCTAGAAGACAAGTCGACTCAATAGGATAATTTGTATTAGGTTATTAGCCTCCGAGAGAAGAAGTTGGCCAAAGAAAATATTATATACTAAGTAAATAGGCACCCAGAATGAGAAGTCAGCCCACCCAGTTTACCAGTTTTAGTATAAATACAGGAGGCCGGTCTTCATTCTGGCAGAAATTCTCAAAACTGCAGAAGCAACACTTGTGCACACTGCAGTTGGCCAATTTGTGCACACGTTTGGAGGAGAGTTGCTGTTGCAGCTAGCAGATTTCGGTTTTGGTTTGGACTCTTTCTTGGTTATGGTTTGGACTCTCTGATCATTTGTTGTTTGGTGCACTAACCTTGGAGAGAGGTGCACTATCTTGTTTAGGCTATCTAGCCTAGGGTTTGCTTCCGAAATGATTCTTTGTCAGGGTTAAGGTGCTCGATGGTGGCTTCGACCTATGGTTGGGTGACAATAGTGATATTGTCTATGGTTAAACGAGCATATCCATTATATTCTAATAGGTTATGGTCCCACCTCTCCTTCATTCAGTGTAACCACTAGAAGGGAGCATAACCATAAGGATACTAAGCTCATTGAAGAACTGTCGCTAGGGTTTCTAGCAGGAACAATTACCAAAGCACTGCCGCTAGGGTTACTAGCAGGTGCAGTTGCAGAAACCCTAATCCTCTCGTTGAGGCACCTTAAGTGAAGGGATTGACCTAATTTCCAGATAGATTAGTGCGCCCTAGCCTATCGCATCTCCTAGTACTCTCAGCAATCTAAGACGTCAAGTTTGAGTTTTTGGTCAAATATAGGGTTGACCAAGTCAAAGCAACCATGACTTACTCTATGAAGTCAGAAAACAAGTTAGAAGGGGTTTCTAACTTCTGAGCATGGAAGACAAGGATTGATCTGATCCCTGCCAAGAATAAAGTGTTGGATATCATGAAAGGAAAGATTGTGGAACCAGAGTTTGAAGAGGAAAAGAGAAGGAACCACAAAATGTTGTAGTTATGGAGAAGTTCAAAGACAATGACATCAATGCCATGAGTATCATAGTGGATTCTATAAAAGACCATTTGATACCCTACATCTCCCATCTTGATTCGTCTAAGAAGATGTACGATGCCCTAACAAACCTCTTCTTAGTCAGAAACATTGGACAAGTAATGAGTCTGAAGAGTAAGCTCCATGACATGAAGATGAATGATAATGATAGCATAACATCATACTTTGTGAGGATCTCTTAGTTAAGAGATCAACTACAAGCTATTGAAGAAATCATCTCAGAGAAGGAACTGGTAAATATAGTACTCAATGGTCTTCCCAATACATGGGATTCATTTTCCGCAAGCATGAACACAAGGAAGGAGTATCCTACATTTGAAGAACTTTGGACTTGTTGTGCACAAGAAGAGTCAAGGATCAGTGCAAAAGAAAAACCCCAAAAGAAATACGATGATCAAGCCTTCAGAACAAAGTTCAAGAATTTCAAGAATAAAAGGAACTTTGGCTTCAGGAAGAAACCAAATCAAGAGAAAGATATGTCAAGAATACAATGCTTCAATTGTCAAAAGTATGGTCACTACAAGAATCATTGTCCCGAGTTAAAGAAAGGGAAGGAAACACACGAAGCATTAGTTGCCGAAGAAAGGGAACCCTCAAAGAAAGCCAAGCAGGACAGAACGTACTTCTTCTTCTAATACAAGGTAACAATACTATTCATAGTTCGTGTACATACCATGTTTTCCGTACATATCTTGCATATCTATTTCTTAGAAGATAAGATGTTCAAAAAGAAACGACACCTATGGAAGATCAAAAAAATAATTACTTGCTATCACAATGAATACAAGTCAGGCAATACACATGAAAGGATGAAGTACATCAACAACCCCTAGTAACAATTCATATGGAAGATATTACATAAGTAACAGCTACAAGATAAGCCAAAATCAGAATCAATCTCGAAGAAACAAAGACAGAAAGAAGTCAACAATCTAGAGGAAATTGGAAAAAGGCTTATGACACTTTGCAGAAGGCAATAAGGATGCAGACGAAAGCGTGGAATCTGTTAGATGGAGGGAGGCGATTATATATTTCCAAAAGAAGGGCATGCACTCATACATGAAGCAAGGATTAAGAGGGAGATAATCCTATGGTCCATTGAATATGATGAAGTATATATCAATTGTAGCAGCCATGAAAAGCAATACGTGTTCAATTTGACTTTAGAAGAAGCCTTCTTAGAAAAGAAACCTTAAAGTATCCCTGGTTTTCCATCCACATCCATGATCCTATGATGAAAGGAAGAAGTTAGAATCTTCAGGGCACATAATCTATAAGAAAACTCCATGGACCCAAGAGTTAAAGAGAAACATGAAGAAGAACATGAAGATTCCAAGAGAGAAAGAAAAGCTAGAACAACCAGCGATTATATCAAGAATCACAAGTCTACCAACTTGATCTAAATCCTTTAGAAGAAATCAAGCAGAAGCAATGAAAGTTGTGATGAAGAATAGTGTATGGAAGACTTATTAATGTAAGCATTGTGAGATCCAGAACTAGAGGTTCTCGTAGATGGAGGGAGAAAACTATGATGATTGCTTGTTCCAGTAAACCAGATATACTTCTACATGAGCCATTATATCGTCCGCAATATCCATGGGTTCGAATTGATATCAGATGAATCCAAAGACTATTCTCCAGAATAATTGAACAAAGAGAGTATGTAGAGCAACCTCAAGGCTTTGAGGTATACAAGAAAGAGACCCTTGTATGCAGATGAAAGAAGCTTTTGTATGGACTCAAGCAACTTGGTGCAAAGATTCTCATGCACAACAAAAGCGTGGTGAAAATATTCTATGATAAAAGTGAGAATGGTTACTCAAAAGTCCAGGATGATGGATTACTAATCCATGACAAACTCTCACGATGAAAGAAGAAGTGCCACATGGATGTGTTCCAGTTTGAGCCTTGCCACGATATTATGAGCTAGCAAAAAACAAAGGAGTTGAATTCAACTATAATGATCAGAGATATATGAAGCCTTCAGAGAAAACTAGTGTTCCAGAAAGACTGAAGTACATTGAGATCAAGCATTACATTCTCCGTGATGAAGTCCAGAAAGGAGAAGTGGTTCTTCAATATATATCTCCATAGATGAGCAGATAAGCAGACATTTTGGTAAAGCCTTTGTTCAAGATGAAAGAGTTTGTGTACTCAAGCTGAAGCTCATGGAGACGACTTCGGTATTGAAAAAGGAGGAGATGACTCCCAGTTTGGGAGGGAGCATTGATGTGTTATTGATATATGGACAATCATTTTTCAGTTCGAAAAATGGTCCAGGATGAGCAGTTCCTTTCCAGTTCGGAAAGTGGTTTGAGATTTCTGACGGACAGGCATTTTCTAGTTTGAAAAATGGTCCAGATCGAACGGTCATTTTTGTAATGAAAATGGTTCGATGGATTTCTGATGTACCATAGACAATGATTCCCCTTGTGGTTAACATAGGGAATGGTCTAGGGAAGTCTCTCTTCTTGACGGTCACTCTCAGTAGTGGTCAAGAACACTGGTTTGCCTCGCCGGACAGTCATTCTTTCGAAGCTCACAGTTGTGAGTAGTTTCGAAGAATAGTCCATTTTTGAGGTTGGTGCAGGATAGTCATTTCCTTAGGAAATGGTCTGGACAGTCATTCCCTTAGGAAATGGTCTGGACAATCATTCCCTAGGGAAGATTCATTCTCTCCAGGTTGCACTTTATTTAGTGCCGGAGGAATGGCCCAGATAGGTGAATGGTCCAGGTTCAACAATCAGGGATAGGCATTCCCTAGGGCAGATTCATTCTCTCCAGGTTGCACTTTGTTTAGTGTTTGAGGAATGGCCCAGATAGGTGAATGGTCCAGGTTCAACAATCAGGGATAGGCATTCCCTAGGGAAGTTTCATTCTCTCTAGGTTGCACTTTGTTTAGTGCCGAAGGAATGGCCCGGATAGGTGAATGGTCCAGGCTCAGAAATTGGGACAATTATTCTTCCTTGCTTGAGAAGAATAGTCCAGATAGCTCATCATTGATGTTTTACCTTCTGAGGGAAGATGCTCTTCCAGATCTCACAGATGTGAGTGGAATAATGGCCCAGATGATTCAATGTATATCATAACAATGTTTTCTATGCAGGTTGATGATATGACCGTTATGGAGACTATATGTCTCCGGACAATAGATGTATACTATTGTGGTGGATGTGTTCCACTGATTATGACTATATGTCACTGATCAAGTATCTGTGTGTTACTTGGTGTGGCAGTGTATCACTGGATTGTAGTTGTGTACTACTATGGATAGGCACAATTGTGTTCTATTGAATGACATTGTTTCGATTGCCCTGAAAACTATCAGTAGTGTTGAAAATGATTATCAACTAGATGGATGATGAATGGACAGAGATTTCCCAGACGAAAAATGGTTTAGAACATTTATTCTTCTAGGACATATGTCTGTATTAGAAGAATGGCTCTTGTGTCACTCTATGGAGTGAGTGACCTGTCCAGCATCATGTATGATTACTCAGATGGAGTATGGTTTTGATAGATGATGCAATTGATGATACTGATAGTGATGATGGTGTTCATGATCTAATCATGAGATAGTCTAGACGACTATGTTGATGCTACCAGGTGAATGGTATGTTTGTGCTCAAGACCATTACCTTCAAATACCTCCCTAGCTAGGAGGGAGTGTTGATATTATGATAGTCGCGGGAGGGATTTACTTCCACGTGTAAACCATATGAGAATAGAATATTTTGGGAAGCAATAAGAAACCCTAATTAGTTGGCTAATAACCCTAGAAGACAAGTCGGCTCAAGAGGATAATTTGTATTAGGTTATTAGCCTCCAAGAGAAGAAGTCGGCCAAAGGAAATATTATATACTAAGTAAATAGGCACCCAGAATGAGAAGTCGGCCCAGGCAGTTTGCCAGTTTTAGTATAAATACAGGAGGCCAGTCTCCATTCTGGCAGGCATTCTCAGAATTGCAGAAGCAACACTTGTGCACACTGCAGTTTTCCAGTTTGTGCGCAAGTTTGGAGGAGAGATGTCGTTGTAGCTACTGTAGCTAGCGGATTTTGGTTTTGGCCTGGACTCTCTCTTTTATCGCACAGTTTGTAGGGAGGACAAAAGCTTGAAGTTTGTAGGTCAAACTGGTGTAACAAGAACCTATCCCACCCAATGTCACCACAATGGGGAGGTTCTTTCTCTTTAGGAAGGTTAGGCCCAGGGGAGACATCCCCGCTAACCTGGAGTTTTGAAGAGGCAAAAGAATAATAGATCAAAGAAAAGTTTCCCCCCTTCACAAGTTACCACCAAAAGATAGTCCCGACTAAACAACCAATAAAGATGAATAATAACCAAGTAGAGTCCCTGCCTGAGAAAACAAAACAACAAAAAACTGATATATGCAGGTCTTGGTTAGCACTTCATGTATATTAATGACTATCTAATATTTAAATAAGCAATTATGGCAATAAATATTGACGAAGTCAATGTTTATCAATATAACAATGCAAATAATATCACTTCCTCAATAAATACTAAAATGACATGGCATTCAATGTAACAAATCAACACACCATCTAATAAATGCCTTTAACTACCATTCAATTGCTTATAAAATGAAACGTTGTTGCATCCAGATGAAATAACCAAGGGTGACGTCATCATTCTAGGGTTAGTGTAGTTAGGATTTCAGTTTTGAAAGAAGTTTGAGAGTTTTTTGGATCAAATCACTTCAACGCTGGAGGCTTAGATCAGTGCTTTAGGGTTTAATGGAGTCAACAAGAAGGACACAAGAGTTGAAGGAGGATGACTAAAGACTAGAGGGAAGGGTTCTGAAGTGCTGCAATGGTAGGGCTTCAAAGACAAAACCCTAGGGGAGAGAGGCTCACTCCGGTGTTGCTAAAGCAAGGCCTCGTGCTCTCTCCTCCTTCTTTAGATCAAATTGGAAAAACGGCTAGCTGAAGATAAAGAAAAGACAACCTAAGCACGAGGGCTTGAAGAGGCAAGGTGTTGCTACAACAAGGCCTTTTCAGCAAACCCTAGAAGGGTACGACCTTGGTGTAGAAGAACTAGGCCAATGATGTCTCACTCTCTTTGGCTTCTGGATAGTATGGCTAGCTCAGGGAGAAGAAGAAATGAGAGTGTAGCTATGGCTAGGCTCTCTCTCCCTTCTTCAATGGCTGAAAATTTCTCTATCAGGGGACATGAGACAAGGACCAATTAAATGTGCTTGTCACCTAGGGTTTTGATTCAGCAAATTGATAAGTAATATGCAAGAAATTTGGTCTAAAACCATTCAATAAGAAGTTTTGCAGAGAAAACACTTACAATTCATGAAGAAATAACCATGCAAACCCTAGTTGTAACACCTTCCTTCAAGAGAAACACCATAAATGCCAAAAAAGTCTTCCTTCAACAAGTGCACCTCTCTTAAATCAACCAAAAACCCCAATAGGGCGCTAAAATCAGACCTCACTAATGAGTGAGTCATCCATGATGATAAAATGCGAGTCAAAACCCTCAATATATACTGTATCAATGACCTAATTTAATTTTTGGGTCATAAAAAGGCCGACAAGGCCAAAATACCAAAATAATACTGTTTTGCATTAAATGTTCATTTTAAAACCTTAATTGAGCAAAAGGTGGGACATCACCCCTTCTAAGGGAGACGTTATCCCCTTTTAGGGAAAATGCAGTAATAAAGAGCAAAATGTTAGCCCTCTTTGGGCCTCTCCATCATGCCACATGTGCCAACTGCCCTGTCAAACTGCCACACGCTGAAGGTGGCGTCATGAGCTCATAGGTGACGTCCTGGGCCATCCAGGGTGAACATTTCACTGGAAGTGGGTCAATCCCCCTAGGTCAGGCTCTGCCAAAGTGCCTATGATGAAACATCATCTTCTTCTTCGGTGCAAAGACCCTGACCAACCATCGTCCTATCTCTGCCCCCTGATGGGGTCTCAACATCCATCTGGTGGGCTCTTCAGCCCCATGGAGGTCCGAACTAATTATCTCCCCATGTGTACCAGTCCAAATGGTACCTATCCATCGGGCATGGTCCTGCACATCAAAAGCTATGCCCTCCATGGGCTCACCAGTCGCAGGGATCATAGCAATGTCAATCACATTTCATCATTAATATTATTAAACATATGAACAAAAACCCTGATACATCGGTCAATAGCTCAAAGACATTACAAAAACCTACAATACAAGATTGGAGAAAAAAAGACAAGACATCCTATTGGGCTAGTATCCACAAGAAAAGGAAAGTCTCCAGGAAGGTTTCATCCAAGCCATGTAAGTGAGGTAATGTGGCTAGGGGATGTCCAGACATGTGGGTGAAGTGAGAGCCAGGGATGCATAATGTTATCTGTGGGTGCCTTTATAGAAGGTGAGCTGTACCTGTCATGGATGCAAATTTTCCAAGCCCGTTCTTGCCTTTATTCTTTTCTTTTTCTTTTTATTCAAGGGATAACTAGAGGACACTGCCTTGGCATGGTAACTAGAGCTGACAGTGTTACCCACAAGTACTTTCACAGAGATGAGAATGTTGGCTCGTGATGAGACCCCCTTTCCCTTGGCCATGCAACCAAAGGTCATTACCCTGGCATGGTAACCAGATGGTGGAAATGTCATACTGTTAGGCACCCATGAACCTAATAGGTTGGCTTTTGATGAGACCCCCTATCCTCTTGACTAGGTCTTGTTTATTATTTTCTGGGTCCCTCTTTTTTCTTGCCGAGAGGCCTTTTATTGCCTTCTCGGGGATCCCTGGGCGAAGCATCTCGAGGTTTTATTTCTAGGCTTTTATCTTTTACCAACTGTTTTTACCTTCTGGGCCTTTAGCCCCTTCTTCCCACGAGATAAGGTGCAATCCTACAAACAGGTCAACCTAATGCTCGGACAAGGGGAATGGGATAAATGAGTGGGAGACAAGATGAAACAGTTGTGTTATGATGAGAGCGGATGATGGCTGTTCAGAAATTCCGCAGTGGCAAACCAAAACCTATGGGCACAGGCTTTCTAGAGCACCCTGTTAATTCCTCCAAGCATGGTCAAGTGGGAAAATGTAAGATCCAAGCAGTTGTTAGAGATCAAAGGAATCATATGCATATATTTAAAGGTTTCAATGATCAAAAGTGACACATACCATGATACTTGGACCGATTACCTCATGGAGAAAGAACCTTTTCTGATACAAGACCAAGCCGATGGTGATGGATGTTGCTGCTGCTGACAAGACAAAGCTGATGGAAGAAGAAAATGATGGGCCCTCCAGGGCCATGCTCATGTCAATCCTGCTCTCGGTACTCCATGTCTAGGACCTGTGGGCCTCGAGACATGATCTCCTAGTTATCCCTAAAAAGCGGGGATAACATGTTATGGTTTGGATTCTCTGATCAGATCTTGTTTGGTGCGCTAACCTTGGAGACAGGTGCGCTATCTTGTTTAGGCTATCTAGCCTAGGGTTTGCTTCCGGAATGATTCTCTGTCAAGGTTAAGGTGCTCGGGGGTGGCTTCGGCCTATGGTTGGGTGACAATAGTGATATTGTCTATGGTTAAACGAGCACATCCATTATATTCTAACAAGGTGTTCTCTAAGTTGTCGCCATTTGATGGTTGGGTCGGGGTTTTCCTAACCTACAACTTGTGTGATAACAAGATCAAAAAATGAAAAAAAAAAAACTAATTATCAAGAAAAAAATTTGCATGGAGACTTCATAATCATTTATTAAAAGCCACAAGTATTGATTTATTATTTCATAGATACAATTCCAAGCGAAAGAGATTAGGTTTTGGAATAGTTCTCAGGTTCATTTGAGGTTTATGAGGTTTATGCTAATTTACTTATTTATTTGTTTTTTTGGGTCCAACATTAGCATGCTCCCTATAAAAAGAAAGAAATTTTAGATATCCATTCAAAAAGTTGTGTACAATATCATTTTATCAATTAAATAATTAAGGCTAGTAAAGATCTTGTAGATGAAATGCATGCATTCAAGGAAAGTTTACTACAATAAATGTAGCAAAATGTGAAAGGAGGCCTAACCACCATTGAAAGGGTTATTTTGCAAGATATCTCTTTGGACAACTTAAATGCATAGAAGATCCAATGAAATCACAAAATGTTGTCCAAAAAGAAAGTCCATCGGTTGAAATTAAAGATGTACTTGAAGAAAATGATGAATTTGGCATATTTGATGTTATTGATAACTTAAAATGTTGAATTTTCTATATTATTGATTAGTTATGATTATAATGTTTTCGACATTGAGATTTTCCATTCATAATAAATATTTATATATTGTACCATCAATCTTTTTAATATGTTCTTTACCATATCATTTTATTTACCTTTTGACTATATTATTTTAGGTAAATCATTACGTTAAATGAAATTTATCTAATTTTGTAATTATTATATAGAATATAATATTAAATATTGCTATTTTATAGATAAAATATATAAAAGGAAGAATTGTTATCCTCCCCACTTGGGTTCAAATCGCGACATGTTCACTATTCATAAGTCAACTGTGGTTGAGATTCTTCATAACCATAAGATATATTTTACCCTTTCCTGTGCACTAAAGGGTGGGGTACATCATTACTTTTTAAAAAATAAGTTAAAAAGTAATATTTTTATTGATTTATTTTATCTAATTAAAAATATTTAATTATATGAAAATCATAATTTTGAAAAAATAAATTCCATTCAACAATATGAAAAAAAATTAAATTCTAAATTTTAAGTATTTAAAAAAATAAGGTTATACTTTCTTTTTTTTTTGTTAATTTGTGCGAGACCTGTTGGCTACGCGATTAACCTGTGGCTTGAGAAACCACGACTCAGGGGCATCTAAGCCGTCAAAATCACCCGAGGATCGCACCCGGCCTGAGACACACCAACCCTTAACATGGTTGGATTTTTTGTCCCCGCGGGTTTCGAACCGGTGACTTTAACATCAGGGAGTGGCTTAACAACACACTCCATCACCGACTGTCCTACATCTCGGGGACAAAATAAGGTTATACTTAATTATCAATAGTGTTTAACATTAAAAAAAAAATGTGAAAAAATGATAATACTTTATAACAAAGAATATGAAAAATGTTAAAAACCTACCTTGAAAAAAATAGTAAAATAGTGATGTTTGTAACACCATATTATGAATTGGGGTTAAAAATATGCCACAAAATAACACCCTTAAAAAATTAGAACTCTATAGAGTTTTTGTCAACCATGTAATGATGTACTTTAAAGAGAAAACCACAAATATTGTTTTGTTAAGACACAACGCCTATGCAATCATCGAGCAAATCAAATAAAACACATTCAAATTGGACCTATAACTAGTCTACATGGACAACCATCCATTTTACAATGCACACATCCTAAAAATCTACAAGCCATTGATGTTGGAGGGGTATGCAGAAAAATATATCATGATTGATCCTAAAAGGTTATTGTTGAAGACATAGAATTTGATAGTCCTTGGCTATTCTAATAGTTTAATGTTACTCAAAACTATAGAATGTGAAGAGGACACTTTATTCTATCAACTTGGGTGTGCAAGGTTTTCAAAATACCATGTGTTTTATATATAATTACAAGTTTTTATTGAATGAGAATGTTATTTAATCCATCTATCAACTAAGTTCATTTATATTAATTTAGCTAAATACATATTCTTCTACTAATATTTAGTAAGAATTAAGTACAAGTTTACTGATTAAGTAGTATGGAGGTAACTATAAAGATAAGAACATGAGAACCAACGTTGATCCTTACAATGAGGGTTCACCTTAGCCGTCTCCATCGAACCAGGGCATCACTCAACTTGTTCATTGAACCGTTTCACGCTGGGATCATCTGTGCGATTGTGAGCATTTGAAGTAAGTCATCGTTTCAATTGTGTGAATTGTAGTCTGAAACAAGCATCATGAGCAACAAATAAAATTTAAGGGTGAGGGGTTTTGGTGAAGCCATCCACCGCTAAACCCGACCTATTCAAGATGGGGGACACTAACATCGCAAAATCATAGGCCTTTTGTTCTTTGGTTTGGTCTTTGAACCCCCTCGAGAGGAATCAACCTCATCAAAGAAGATTTGTAAAAATACCAGAAGCCATTCTTCGACTGGATCTCCCATCTCCGAAACCAAGAAGAAAATCCCGCATATTGTCTAAACATGATTTGATAGGAAATTTGATAGGTCTTTGTCTAAGTCCAAAACCTGTGGAAACTCGGGTGGCTAAGCAATGGTGTCCTAAAATCAAAGGACATGTATCATATTTCGATTTTGGTTGTGACAATTTTGTTTTTATTTTTTTTAATCAATAAGAGTGGGATTTTATATTTTTCTATGGGCCATACTTTATGGGATCCAAGGGAATGTATCTGGCCCCGTGGTTCCTAGAATTCAATCCAGAAGAGGAAATCACTGCAACTTTGATGTGGGTTAGATTGCCTCATCTCCCATTAATTTTATGGGATGATTGCACTCTTAGAAATATTGGAAACAAATTGGGTAGATTCATTGACTGAGCATAACAAAAAGGAAATCTATTTTCTTGTGCAGGAATATGCATAGAGGCGGATTTGGAGAAGGGACTCCCAAAGGCCTTACAAATCCATATAGATGGGTGCAACCATCAACATATCCTAGATTATGGAAAAATTCCATTCAAGTGCAATGCTTGTCATGTTTGTGGACATTTTGCTCAAAGTTGTCCAAAAACCCAAGAGGAGCAATGTTCGCCAAAGAAAAAGACAAGAGAAGAACCTCAATTCAAGATGGTCTAAAGAATATGTAAGAATTGTCAGATGAAAATGCTACCTTAGTGGTATGCATCCCAAGAGGTTTCACCATTCTCATTAAATAACGAATTTGAAGTTCATGGGAATCTAGAGGGTTTGGTAAATCTCAAATATTTTGAGAAAGAATCTGAAAAGGAAGCAATAAAACCCAAATCTGGATCAATATTCCCTGATAATAGTACAAATCCACTGCCTGAGGATATTGAGACTAAAGATCCAACATAAAAGGAAGCAAAAGATAAAGAGGAGGAAGAAGAGGTTGCAAAGTAAACAAAGGAGGAAGAAGAGGTTGCAAAGGAAACATAGGAGGAAGAAGAGGATGAGGAAAAAGAACCAAAGCCGGTAGTGAAGGTTCACAATGAGCCCTTTAAATCCTTTTCCAAAATCTTGAAGAAAGCACCAAATGCCTCCCCTCCTCCCTAAGGGGAAGGAAATATAATCAAGATCGGAGAAATTATGAGACAAAAGGGCCAATCCTCTTGGGATATTAGCGATTTCTGGAATACTTTGGGCAAGGGAGAGATTCCAACTAGCAAGTGATAGCTATGTTATGTTTTTGTACTTTCCTCTATAATCAACTTGTTAGAATCTACTCTTGTCATTCAAGAATTTGACAAAAAAGTCATTGCAGGAAAATCCACCTTCTCTCTCGCCAATGCTTTGAGGGGAGAAGGGAAAATCTGAAATACTGCAAGATTGGCAAGACTCTCAATCAACATCTTTTGTATTTCTATTGTGATCTATGTTATAGATTTTCTTAATATAAAAATCTCCTAGTTATTGTTTAAAAAGAAAAGTAGTATGGAGGTAATAATGTATATTCTTTTAGACTCTATAAAAATCGTATAGAGGTTGATTGAAGAACTTTACTCTAATAATGAACTTGCATTGCTACAAGAGTGAGTAAACCTAAGGTAAAACCAAAACATAACCTTGCAACTTATAACATCAATCATGTAAAGAGGAACAAATGCTAATAGATTGCTAACAAAATTGATACAAAAACAAATACTTTGCGGAAATCAAAGAAAGCATAATAAGAAAGTGAAGTTAATTGTCACACAATTAAAATGTAAACTTTTTTTTCCATGAAATTTTTTTCTCAATTTTATATATGGTATAAAATATTTTACAAGGCAGTTTTCGGCGGTCAGTAGTCAGCGATCGATCCGGCCATACTAACCGAAACTGTCATTACAAGATAAATCAAGAAACTGTTATGTAGCTAGTCAGGGACAACAAAAGAGCAATGAGCTAATCGGCGAAACAAGAGTATCGATCAATACAACAATCACAGCCATACTAAACCGATTACAAAAAGACACAAGAAACTGTCCTATTTCAGAAGATCAGGTCCTCGGTGACGGTAAAGAAGAACAAAGAGATAACATCGCCAATAATAGCTCACGTCCAAGGGCAAAAATGGATTTGTCAATGCTATCAGTGAAGAGAAAGACAACGATAGTCGATTCAGAAGATGTTGAAGTGGGTGATCGGGCTCTCGATCCCACTATCGCAGTGGAAGATCGATAATCTTCCAGCCTCCTCCCTTAACGCTCTCTTAGAGAGAATGTCCGCTTCACTGTTGTATTCTCTGGAAAAATGCTGAAAACTAATGTTAGAGAAGCCTTTTGCTAGATCCAGAGTTTTTTGTTTCCAAGACTCGACATGTACCGAACGGAGCTTGGATTTTTGTGAAATCCAGTCGATGATGACCTTTGAGTGACCGCGGAAAGGCAAATGACTAATGGTCCAACAGGAAGCTAGCGAGAGAGAAACCCACAGCCCCATGAGCTCCGCTTTTGTGTTTGTTCCCGGACCACAGTTGAGAAGCCACTTTGTGATTCTCGACAGATGAGATATGAAGAATCCTCCAGCCCCACAGCAAGAGCCATTGGCTTGGGCAGCTCCATCAAAGCAAGCCAAGGTATATCCTTATGGCAGACTAAGGTCAATCTCTTTATGTAAAATAAGCTTTATAGAGGACGACTGCCAGGTAAATGATGCTAGGACCCTGTAGTAAACTGCCAGCATTGTTGGAGGCCAGTTTTCAAACAGAGCTCTGTTACGCTCGATCCACAGATGCCAGCTGGTAAGGGAAACCAAGCAAGACGGCGAGGATTTATTTAAATTCCAGGAGTTGAAGCAGTCAGAGATAGTGTCTCCGCTCCAGGAGAAAGAAAGATTAAGATGTTTTAACAGTCTGCTCCAAACATCCTTTGAAAACTCATAGTGGATCAATAAGTGATGAATGTCTTCCGACGCTCGTCGATAGAGGGTGCAGAAACCGAGACCTTCCCATCCTCTCCGACGAAGGGAGTCCCAAGTTAATATCCGATCAATGCCAGCAAGCCAAACAAAAAGTTTGTATTTAAGAGGAACTTTCCACTTCCAAAGCTGTTGACGCCAGGACAAATCTGGAGCAAGGTTTTTCAAATTCAGAAGTGCATCATAAATGTTTTTTACCGATGGTATGCCAGAGGCATCTCCACCCGCCCACAACAGTGTATCAGGTTCATCAACGAGGGAGATACCAGCGCACTTGAGATTAGTGGTAAATTGAGTCCATTCAGTTGCCCTCCGCCCAGTAATGGACAGTTCCCTACAACCCATCCAATTACTTGGTAGTGTGGGAGATCCAGTCGATAGACTGATCTGAGCAAGGTATTGTAAGTTTTGTGAATCGAGCAGCGAACACAAATCCGGATGTAGAAGCGATCTGTCCTCCAGACCAACAATCATGTCCCTACCGGTTTTTATCTCCGTTCCAGAGCCCGGCTTCCATCTGAGCCAATGGAGGATGATGGGAGATGAAGTGACTAGGCCCTTCCAAAAAGGGGAGGCTCTCATTAGATGGAGTGATGGTTTACGAAGCCAGTCACCGAGTTTCACTGAGCCAAGGTATTTTTCCACGACAATTTGGTGCCAAATGCTATCATGTGTAAGAGCTCTCCAAAAGGAGCTAGCCAGGAGGGTTGTATTGAAGGTGTGTAAACTTTTTTAGGCCCCATCCACCTGCCTTTCTAGGCCTTGTCAATATCTCCCAGCTACAAGGATGAAAACAATGTTTACTTCCTTGTCCATTCCACAGAAAGTTGGAAGAAAGTCTCCGAAGAGTGTTGATGGTCTTTTTCGGAATCCTCTCCAAGGTCATCCAGTAAACCGCCAAGCCTTCTAACACAGACTTTACCAGGAAGAGACGGCCACCAAGTGATAACCACTTATTACACCAGCCTCTTATTTTTTTTTTCAAAAAGTTTAACAAGCCACTGCCAATCGTCGGGGGAGGAGGCTCCTATCTTCAGCTGGAACCCGAGGTACCTCAAGCCTTCGCTTAGGTCAATGAAAGTGTATGGAATGGAAAGTTTGAAATTTTGTAGCTCAGTCTCCGAGAGTCCCCAGTAATGAACAGAAGATTTTGAGAGGTTAATTGAAAGGCCTGAGACAGAGCAGAAACGAGAAAGCACATCCTGTATGACAGACCACTCCTCTAAGTCAGCTTTCGTCATGAGTAGGAGGTCGTCCACAAACATAAGGTGGACGATCCTTATGAGCTTTGTAACTTTGACGCCGGAGATCTTGTGTTCAGAGAAGCTTTTTTTGAGTAGGAGGCTAAGGCTATCCATGATCATTATGAAGAGATATGGGGAGAGTGGGCAGCCCTGACGGAGGCCCCTCTCACTTTTAAAAAAACTTGTGGCCTCTCCATTGATTATAACTGCGAAATTGGCACTAGTAACACACGCTAAGATCCAATTTGTCATCTTGTCTCCAAATCCAACAACATGTAGCACAAACCTTAGGAACTCCCAATCAATGTTGTCAAAAGCTTTGTTGGTGTCAAGTTTCATTACCAGCGCTTTTAAATTTTTCTGCTTGACGCTGTGTAGACACTCGTGGGCTGCTCCGATAGCTTCCTGTATTCTTCTGCCTTTTAAGAAACCGAGTTGCTCCGCCGATAAACACCTTCCAAGAATGGGCTTGATCCAGTTTGATATGACTTTAGAGATTAGCTTGTAGATGAGATTACAAAGAGAGATCGGGCGAAAATCATTGAATGAGATGGAGTTTGGTAATTTCGACATCAGGACCAGGAACGTAGCATTTAGGCTTCCAGAAATTTTACCCCTAAGCCGAGAGTCTTCCACCATCTGTAGGAGATCCTCGCCAACCAGATCAAAAAAGAAAATGAAGAATTCAGTTGTCCAGCCTTCCGGCCCTGGACTTCTCTCTTTTTTAAAATGTATCAGAATGTCTTTAAGCTCTACAAGTGAAACGGGTTTATATAGCTCAGTAGCTTCTATTGCTCTGATAAAATGAGGGAAAAGGTCGGCAGTCGAGGCCTTTTCACGAAGAATTTGGTCACTGGAGGCTTTGAAAAGTTGTTTAAAGTGGTGGACAGCCTCATATTTTAACGCATCCTGTCCTCGAATGGTCCTAGTCCCATTCCTGTTGCTGTCAATAGACCAAATGGATTTTTTACTTCTGTTAAAACTAGCCATCCTGTGGAAGAACTTTGTATTAGAATCTCCGCTCAATAGCCACGTCGCGCGACTGCGCAATCTCCAGGCTTCTTCCTCCTGCCGCAGAATGTAAGCTCTGTTTGATTCTAACTCCGAAAGTCTGGCTGTCTCTTCCACAGTTAGGGCTGTAAAGGAAGATGTAGTGATGAGTAAAGAAATCTCCGACTCCAGCTCCAGTAATCGGGCCTTTTCCACAAGCTTAATATCCAAAATCCACGATTTTGTTTTTGACTTTAGTACTTTTAGTTTCCAGGCTATGCGCCTCTGTGGATTATCTTCGGCCAGGAAGCGTTGATCCGTCCAGACACAATGGACCAAGGTTGTGAAATCCGCGCACATCAGCCAATGATGATTAAACTTGTATGATTAAACTTAACAAATACTATGTATGTAAATGAATTAATATGCAAAACATAAAAAATAAAAAAAAT
Organism: Picea engelmannii; assembly: GCA_009831015.1. Classification (NCBI taxonomy): domain Eukaryota; kingdom Viridiplantae; phylum Streptophyta; class Pinopsida; order Pinales; family Pinaceae; genus Picea; species Picea engelmannii. The sequence continues at coordinate 677,221 of ML778335.1, forward strand.
GATGAAAGATATTCTACAACACACTAAATTTAACTAAAACACTTATAAGCTAAGGAAGAGAAGGACATCTAGTTTTTTGCTTCAAGTATGGATTTTAGAGTTCCACTTGGACTCTTTATGTCACATATCATAAGAGATGTACTCAAAACACGGCAAGTTCACCAAGAGGAGAAAGGGTAATTTCACAACAAAAAATGCTGTAGAAATATAGTCTCTAATTTGAACATTCCTTCTAAGCCTATTAGATGTTAGCAATCCTGCTAAGAGGGAAGGAGAAAGAAACATTCAGGTTGACAACATACAGGATAGAGAAAGCAAAGAAACACATGATAGAGCAACAAACATAATTATCAAGGGGGTGAAAGATTATGGGAAAAATAAATGTACTCTTGACCTTGCAAGAGACTTCTTGAAGGACAAGCTCCAATGGCAAGGACATATGTCAAGCATGGAGAGTAGGTAAGCCTAACGGTGAGAGGGCCAGGCCCATAAAAGTAATCATGCCCAACTTGTGTGATAAAGAGATCATTCTAAGCAGGAAGCAATTCTTGAGGGGTTCTCGGTTTTTTCTAGAAGAAGACTTAACTGTAAGACAACAAGAGGAAAGGAGGGACGAGATGAAAAAAGTTAGGGCAGCAAGAGATGAGGGAAAAAGAGCATGGATTTATAAAGGTAAAGTTGTGATAGCGCA